>VDFB02047230.1:349194591-349225467 GCA_007258455.2 Sequoia sempervirens | reverse complement strand
TCCATTATAGTTCATAATATCATTATATATCCTAATGCCAAGCTTGTTAAGCAAAATATTTGTAAAATGAATCCCAAGATGGCCTTATTAGTCAAGAATGAGATAGAAAAGCTTCTAAAAGATGGTTTTATCTGTCCTTTTGACTACTCACCTTGGATCTTAAATATTTTATCCATTAGAAAACCTAATGGTTGTATTCATGTCTGTATTGAACTTCATGATCTTAATAAGGCTTCTTTAAAGATGATTTTCTATTATGAAATATCAATATGATTGTAGATTTGACTATAGGCCATGCCTTACTTTCCTTTATGGATGGCTTCTCGGGATATAATTAGATCCTTATTAATCTAGAAGACAAATATAAGGCATCCTTTACAAACCCTTGAGGTACCTTCTATTATGTAGACTTCATGGCATTTGGGTTGAATAATGTTGGAGCAACCTATCAATGTGTGATGACTCTAATATTTATGGTTTCATTCATAAGATCTTAGAATATTATGTCGATGAAATCTTGGCTAAATCTATAACTCATCAATATCACGTTAAGAATCTTCATCTTATCTTTGAAAGGCTTTGACTCTACAAGATGAGATTAAATCCTCTTAAGTGTGTGTCCAGTGTGGATACCAAAAAACTACTAGGATTTATTATCTCTCAATGTAGAATCAGAGTTGATACAAATAAGATCGATGCAATTGTTAACATTCCTCCACCTAAGAACATCTCCTAGCTTCATATTTTGCAAGGGAAGATTCATGCAATTCATAGATTTACATCTCAATTGGTTGATTGTACTCTTCTATTCATGTGCTTTTTGAAGAAAGATGTGTACTTTTGGTGGGATGATAAGTTTCAAGAGGCTTTTGAGTCCATCAAAAATTACTTGGCTAATCCTCCCATCTTAATTTTGTCTATGCAAGATATACCCTTCCTACTGTATATTTCAACATCACCTCATGCTTTAGTAACTTTATTAGCTTAGCATGACAATGATGGTAAGGAAAGAGCAATATATGACATTAGTTGTGTTCTAGTTGACTATGAAACTCATTACTCTACAATGGAAAAATAATGTCTCACTCTCATCTTTGCGATGCAGAAGCTAAGACACTACATTCTCATGCAAAAACTCATGTAATAGTTAAAATAAACCTTCTTAAGCTCTTATTTTCTATAATTGATCTTTCTAGAAGGTTAGAAAAATGGGCGATGTTGTCTAAGTTTGATGTTAATTTCGTTACTCAGAAAGTAATCAAAGTTAAAGCTATCGCAAATCATTTAGCAGAAGCTCCCTCACCTAATGCTTACCCTAATCTAGACCTATTCCCAAATGAAAGCATGTTTACTTTAAATCACAATCCTAAATGGGAAATGTATTTCAATAGATCAAAATGTCAAACTAACTCTGAAGAAGATGTAGTTATTATTTCACCTAAAGGAAGGGAGATTCATCTTTCCTTTCAGTTGAAATTTCATTGTACTAATAATATCATTGAGTATGAAGCCCTCATTTCTAGATTTCACACCATGATAGCTTTTGAAATTAAACATGATCATATTCATGGTGCTTTTGGATTCATCATAAATCAAATCATGAGAATGTATTGAGTTAAGCAGTGTAAGCTATCTCAATATTGATATTTTTACTTTATATTTTCTTAGTCATTTCACTTTCTATCCCATTGATAGTGTTCCTAGGAGAGAAAACCATCATGCGGATGTAATGGAAAGTGATTCCTCCCCTATTTTCCTTGACTATAACACAAATAAGTACCACTTCATGGTCCAAATTCTCTACTCTCTTGTTATCTCAGATAAACCTGAACTTGGTAATCTTATGTGTGCACATATAGACTCAAGGGAACAGTACTCTCATATCTATAATTATCTAAAAATTGGAAACTTTCTTGATGATGCAAGTAGGAATACTCGTGTCTAGATACAAAAAATTTCAACTCATTATATCATCCTATCTAATGTTCATTATCACAAATCTTATAATGGCCTTCTTCTCTGATATCTCACTAAGGCCAAAATACCCCTCACCCTTCAAGAAGGCCATTCAGGCTCTGGGGTGAGAATTTTGGTGGTAAATCTCTAGTGCATAAACTAACACACATGGGATATTATTGACAAAAAATGGAGCAAGACTCATTTTCCTTTGTCAAGGGATGTCCTCAATGTCAGCAACATAACAATATTAACCGAGCTTTTGCACAGGAACTTCATACTCAAGCTTCTCGTTGGATTTTCAAACATGGGGTATGCATATCATTGGAAAGATATCTCCCCTTCTTGTAAGGGACATAAATTCATCACAATAGAAACAAATATTTCATGAAGTGGGTTGAAGCTACTCCACTTCGATCCACTAACGTTGAAACAAACTGCAAATTTCTTCTAAATAACATAATTTCTAATTTTGGATTACCTTCTACCCTTGTCTCTAATAATGGTACGCCATTTAAGAATGAGGTAAATTCTTGGATAAATTTCATATTCAACATCAATTTTATACACCTTATTATCCTTAGTTCAATGGCCAAGTTGAAGCGTCGAACAAAATCATTGAACAAATTTTTCATAAGACAGTCAACAAGCACAATAAAGATTGGCATACTCAATTGACTTATGTGTTGTGGTCCTACAACACAAGTGTTTGTATGGCTACTAGTATTAATCCGTACAACCTCATGTATGGTGTTGATGTTATTATGCCTTTAGAGTTTGAAATTTTGTCTTTATGATTTTCCCTTAGAGGGTTGATTGATGATGACATTTACCATGTTGAACATCTAAACCAGCTCAATGAGCACTGTTAAAGGCCCTTGAGCACCTTCAAGCTATCAAAAGTATTTATCAAGGCATTACAATCAAAACTTTCTTTCTCGTACTTTCAACATTGGTGATCTTGTTCTTTATGAGAACCAGAGAAATGTAAATGTGTCACCCATCCAAAAGGGAAAATTTAGTCCTAATTGGTTAGGTCCATACACGATCACCTTTGTTTATGGTTCTAGTGCCTATGACCTTTCTAACATGAATGACACACCATTGAAAGAACATGTCAATGCCATACACTTGCATCAATATTATGCGTAGAATTATTTTGTGTCATAGGCATGACACTTAGTTCTTTTTAGAATCAAATAATATTATGTTGTGACATTTCTTCATCAATAAATTCCTTATTCATTGTGTTATGATGTATACATGTATGGTTAATTTATTTAAATAGGAATTAATAATATGTATATTTTGAATTCTATGCATTGTTAGTCAATAATCTCAATTTATCTTAATTTTATTAGATTTATCATTTATTTACATGTATGCAATATATTTATTAATTAGCATAGTTCATTCATTAATTATCATGTTTTATTTATTAATTAGTATGTTGTACTTTCATGAACACCTATATCATCATATCATATTAGATCATCATAACATTTGATTATATATTTCACGTGTGTTTAATTAAATCATGAATATAGCATCTAATCTAACCATGCATCAATATGCATCCATAACATACATGAAATCAAAATCATATATCAGAACACAATTCATAGTCAAACCAAAATCTCATATATATAGGTATGTATAAATGTCTCAATGTACATGTGTTGTCATCAATACAAAAAAATGTGATGTTTGTATACATGTATATGAATATATACATCTAAAAATGATATACATCATGAGTCTCTACATCAAAAATGTCTATACAATATACATCTCTCAGCTCTAGTCGCTTAGAGTGTGGGTCCTTGAGCCCTTTGGTGTTGGTGGATCCGGATTTGAGTGTGATGGTTGGTAGACTAAAACATGGGATCAAGATCAAGATACTGATGAGCATAGTCCCCTTAGCTCCACCCTCAATCTAGAGATTTTCTCTTTGGGTAGTGATATCCTCCCATAGAGTGTCCTCTCTTCCTACCTAGTGTTGCATCATCCATGAGTTGTTGCACTTGAGGATGATCAAGATTTGTGGGGGAGTTGGTCCGCATAGCATCAAACTCCCTCCTAATCTAATCAACCTCTATTTGAAGGAAATAACATGCTTGCTCGACACTCTCTACCTTTGTCATGGTGAGGTCTCGCTTAGAAAGGACGAGGCAAAGATCCCTTGCCCTTTTATCCCATTGTCCCATCATTGTGCTAAGCTTGGCCTCCCTCTAAATGAGCTCCACTCTAGGGTCTCCTCATATGTTTTCCTGAGCCATGCTACAAGCTTGAACATCTAGATGTGGCTCCCAATTGTCTTTTGTAGCCAATAGGTGTCCAAGATAGGACCTCGAGTCTGGACCATTGGGACCATCTCCATTAGCACTCGACTAAAGAAGTCGAGCCACTCTTGTGTGAAAACATCAAACATAGAGAAGGAGATAGGTATTGATACTACACCATCATAATAATCATAATAATCATAAATATGAAATCATATTAAAACCATAAATAAACTCATACTTGGGTTCTCAGCCCGCCAGTCAGTATCCACAAGTGTATCCCTACTCCTTAAAGCCCCGAATGTTCCTTTCATTGTGGTTGAGGGCACCCCTATCGGTACAATTGATGGTGATGGAATCATGGGAAGATTATCCACTAGAGGGAACACTAATATGACTGAGAGTGTTGTTGGGGAGGATACCCACTGCTACTTCCTGGGCCTCTCCTTTATTGCCTCCTCGGCCTCCTCTTGTGAGCCCTCCTCTTCCTCTAACCCTTGAGCACCTAGGTCCCCTTTGATGGAACCCTCAGGAAAATGGGAGTAGGAAATGTTGTCTCCCACCACCTCCTAAACTCATCTATCACCCCAACATCCTTGATGTCCAACATAGTTGGATCATCATCTTCATTGTTGTCCTCCTCGTTATGTGCCACATCACCAATGGTTAGACAAGGGAGGTCTCTAGGTCTGATGACACTCCTGAAGGACCATATATAAATAGGGATGACACAAGGAACCATCTACACCTATCCATATTGCCTCATGGTTTGCTTCCAAGAGTAGGGCATTATGATATGATCATGTCGACCGGCAAGGAATCAATCACGTTGCATGTGTGGAAACTGCATCTTATCGGTGGGCCAATAGTCCATACCCTGATAGGGTTACCACATAGCATCATCGATCCCTAGCTAGTCCACAATATGTACCCAATATAGTAAGTCCTCAAAGCTCCACTTCTGCACCAGTGGGTATGCATGCACTCATGGTAGGTCACCTGTGATCCATCGAGGAACTTGGCTAGCTGTGTGCAGGTGATGTGCTCAAAATGCCACACCTACAAAAGTGTGTAGGATATCAAACTATGATATTCATAATGGACATATTTCTTGAGGTCATGATATAAATACACAAACATGTTGTGATCCCAGATGAATAGGTCCTCTCCTCCATATCCTTGATATATCAAACAAGGCCTACATGCAAGTGGGAGCCTCATTCATCTATGGCCACCCAAAGTGCCACCATCACAATCATAATTCTCCACACCAAGGGAACTTCCACTCATCCTTGCTCCAGCCATCAAAGGTAAATGTGCCTAATTCTGTCTACGGGCACAACCTAATTGATACAGTATAACTGGTCGTCTCAGATGTCTTGTGCACTTCATGGCTCATCTAATATAATCCTCTCCCCTCGAAAGGGGAGGTATAGAATCTAGTAGGCATCAACCAATGTGATCATCATCTCCCCTACAAATATATGGAATGACATAATGTCTGCATCCCACCTCTCCATTAGAGCCATCAACATGGCAGGATGATATCTCATCTTTGGCATCTCGTTGATCTACCAAAGTCTAACTCAACATAGTAGGTAGTGGTCCTAAGTTGTGACATCTCCTATGTGGCTATGTAGGAGTGACAAAATGAGACCATCAATATGCTCCCTAAGCTCTGGTAAACCCTACAAAAACACAAAGTCTCTATCACGCAAAATTCTATATGATCTACTTTAAACATGTCAAACATTAAATTTCTAGCAAAATTTTCAACTCTAACTTTCAAGATGCTAGTGTACCCTCCTAGATGCTAGTGTGCTAAGAGGACACCAATGTGAAACCATCCCTTGACACTAGCACGTGGTCTAGGATGTTGGTGCACACCTTGGACACTTGTGTTGCCCTATTTTTTCCTATTGAAATCAAATGTGTCAAATAAATACGAAAGTAAAATTTTTGGCTTACCTCATACAAATGCTCCCAACTCTTCATGTTGATGTGAAGCTCCACAATGTGTGGTGGTCTCAAATCTCGTCAATGAGGAATTTTTGCTTAAGCCTATAGAACTCTGAGCAAAAATCCTCATTGAGAATAGTGAAAATGACCCTTTTGGGTCCACCTAGCAAGTATATAGTCGAATTTTCACCCATTTTTGAAAAAAATTGTGGCAATTAGGATCTGACTACCCTCCTATTATTACCCTCCTATCTAGGGGAAAAACATGAGGAGGTATATATTTGAACATCTTTTTAGTTTTTTCTTTTGACTCACTAACATCTTCTTAATCATTATTCTCACTAAACTAGCTTCTTCCATTTTGAGAATTGACATTTTTTTATTTTATTGCCAAATTTTCACATCAAATATTGTATATTTTCATTGAGCATTGGGGGCATCATTTGTTTTGGCTCTACAGCCTCTACAATATCCTTTTTTAGGGTAATTATTATACTTTTTTGTACTTAATTTTTTACATCTTTCTAGCTACTTTAGTGTAGTTGATCCCTCTAAGCGATTAACTCACTAAAGTGAGGGAAAACTATAGTGTCAAAAATTGTACCCTAGGTCAATTTCACACTTACACATGGTGCCCAGTGCATTTATGACAAAAATACATAATCAATATTTCATGATTTTTATTTCATGGATGACAATGATGAAGCATTTGTGGCTTGTGGTTTTAATTTTGAAGGAAATTGGTCAAACTACAACACAACACATAGATGCCTATGCGATTTTCAAATGTTTCGCTAAAATTTGATACTCAAGTGGGAATATTTTGTATAGATCATTTGTGACACATGTCCCAATGCCTAAACATGATGTCCCAACACCCAAATGTGACTATAACAACTATTCCCACCCAGTCTATGAACAAAAATCTCTTATATCTCTCATTTACATAAGTTTTTAACAAGTTTCTCAAGCTCTCACAAGTTTACACAACTTCTTGATCATTTTTCTACTTGGAGCTCTCTACTTCTCACTATTACCTAAACCCTATAAAAATTCTCTCACAGCAGCAAGGACTCCTCTTGAATATGATCTTGTCACATCTATCATATCAAGAGAGGGGCCACAACTACTGGTAAATCTCTCTTTCTTGTATTTTATTGATCTCATCTATTATCGTACTTAACTTGATCTCATCTAGTGTCTTTTAAATCATGATTGGTACTCTCCTCCACAACAAGGTTTGTTTCTATCTCACGTCTATTTTATTTTATGTATTCCAATCTCATTTGGTTCTTTGTGGAGGTGGAAACACCAAAGCAAAGGTTTGACTAAGGAAAAACCCTATACAACCCCAAACATTTTTTTGTCGCTATGTGTGTAGGTGTTGGATAGGTAAATGAACTCATTCTAGAAATTATTGAGCTTGATCTATACAGACGACAGTGCGGGTGTGTAGACATCCTCATGACACACTAATGTCCAAGACCGTGGCTTTTCCCAACTGGTATTATACTCTGTATATTTTGCATTTTCATTCTCTATAGATTAAATATTTTTACCATTCTTTATATGCAAGATATTTGAGATTTTCAATTATATTCAGTGTTAAACTCAGCTTAGATTTTAGTTTTAAAGTACTTATATTTCCAATTCACTTGAGCTAGTTCAATTGAGGTAGTTGAGAGATAAATTTTCTCCTTGAGATCTTGTTATTTTGAGGGTAGAAAATTCCCTCGTCTACAATAATGTGCTTGTGTTATGTTTTTCTTTAGAAATTTCCAAGTCTTTGTCTTGGGATTCCAACCCAAAGGTTTGGAGTGAGTTTTCAATGTGCTTGTGAGGTAGTTGAGAGATAAATTTTCTCCTTGAGATCTTGTTATTTTGAGGGTAGAAAATTCCCTCATCTACAATAATGTGCTTGTCTTATGCTTTTCTTTAGAAATTTCCAAGCCTTTGTCTTGGGATTCCAACCCAAAGGTTTGGAGTGAGTTTTCAATGTCGAAAGACATTTTTTTGTAAATAGTAAAAAATTTAACATAATCTCAAGCATGCTCCCCATCAAGTTTGCACGTGTTTCAATGTCAAGTCAAAAAACACCATGATAATGTTAACCTCTCTCTTAACTTTCTAACCATGTAATTTTTTTCATGTTTTGAGCATGTTAAGGTTTTCATCTTTAATTTATTTTGTGAGTGTATCTATTTTTTGTCAAAAACCAATGTGGGGTATTTTTTACTTTAATTTCTAACCATTCATCGAAATTTCAAATAAATTATATTTTAAAAAACTAGACTCCATTCTACACATATTTCAAAAAAATGATTTTTCGATTAGTTTTCAAAAAATTTAGGGGGGAGCATGCTCAATTTTTTGTTTTTGAGGATGTGTCCACTTTCAAAATTAGTAAAAAATCATATTATTTAAAAAAATAGCAGAAAAATAGGGCATAAACTACATGGTGTTAGCTAATTTCTCATTGAATTGATTTTTGAAATACTAAAAAAAAGAACATTTTAGGGGGGCCACACTAGATGCTATGTTATGTTTTTTGAAAAAAATAGGACCACTTTGTATGGCTCCCCTTTTTGAACCCCTTAATCTCTACCATTTTCAAATATTTAATTTATAGTTTAGAAAGTGAACTCGAAGCACTGACTCTTTTTTCATTGCATCTTCAAATTTTGAGTGTAACTATCTTCAATTTCCCATCCAAGGTCAGTCTTTCCCAATTTCAAAAAAATGTGACCACTTAAGACCCCTTTTTGGTCCCCCACCTTTGTGCACTTTATTTTGGATGAAACACTTCTCAAGCATAAACCTAAAACTAATAGATTGATTTTATAATTTATTATATTTGATTTTTTCTCTAGAGAACTATATTCATTTTATGGAGACTACTTGTGAAAAAATAGATGGTGCAAGATGTTTCCATTTGACCTATATCCTTCATATCTCTTACACTAATGGTGCAATATTTTTATGTTATTAGTTCTGCCATTTTCAAAATTAATGAAAACATACCATGTATCTCTTATGTAAATCACTCTCCCTTCCTTATTGGTTTAAAATTTCTTTGTAAATCAAGGAATGAGACCCACAAACATGTCATAGTGTATTTCCTTGATCAATGACATAATAAAAGAATGTTATCTAGCTAGCACTTTATTCAAAGAGAATATAGTTGTGATGTGTCATGTTTTTGTACTAGTTCTTTATATGTATTTGAACAAGTGGTGGGGCCACTAATTTTCCTATGTGAATTTCAAGAACTAATTGTGAAATGATAGTTTTTTAAACTAACTTTAATATTGTGTAGGCCATTAATCTTAAAGAACATTGAAATGTTCTAAACCTTTTTTTTTTATTTTGAAGTTGTGGAAAGGATGGACCTATCACTACCATGATGTTTATCACCAACCAATAGCTTGACAACAATCCATTATTAGATTGACAATTTCTCTAGATTGTAAAAAATTATAATACGACATAAGAGATCTTTGTCTTATTTATTTTCATTAGCTTTCAAAACCTTAAAAAAAAAAAAGAGAGAGGGCCCACCAAGATAATAACCTAGCTTTATCTAACTAATGACACAATGGAAAATAATTTCCAAACTAAAAAATTACTTGAGGTACAAAATTTAACCACATGGTAGGTCAATGCCTTGTTTTCTTTTCTTATATTTGCATGGACAATAGGGCCCACTTAGTTGATGCAGCTACTTTTCTCAATGACACAATAATTTCAAGGTTTTAGACATAAATTTAAAATGATACACCAACTATTGATCTTAGAGAAGATCAAATGGTTTTGAAGTTTAATTCTTGTTCTCACATTTTTTGAACAATACTTTGAAGTTTTCAAAATAGTGCATTATCAATAAAATTTCTTGAAGGAAAAGTACTAGGATGCCATGACCAAAACATCAGTCTAGAATAATTGGTTATGTCTCCTACAAAATTATGCATGTAAAACTATCAAAGAAGAATAGAATGCGTGAACTTTTTTGAAGTCATGCTACAAACACATAAAATAAAATATCATGAGGGAGACCCAATTTGACCAAAATGAACACTTATAGCAAAGCTATATAGAGTTCAAACATGACTCCTAGATATTTACAATAAACAAATAACTTTATTTTAATGTTTTTAGAAACTAATATTAATTTTTAAAATAGATGTCAAATAAATGCTTTAAGACACAAAAACAAACTAGTATTATATAGTGATGGATTTAAAAAGTCTCTAAAAATGATTGACAATAACGTTTTAAAATACTTAAGGGAATTTGTATTATCTATTGAGAACATAAAGTGCTCTCTTAAAATTGGTTATGTAGATTAAGGAGAAACCATCATGGCTCCCTATTATTACATGTCTATTATTTATAAAGAAAACTAAAGATTGTTTATATCAGAAGCTTAAATTCATTGTTACACATTGTAATCTTTGGAGTGCATAAGTGTTTATACTTTGAAATTTTAAATCTTTCTATTATAATTTTGATATAAATTTACCATTCAAAGAAACTTTCATTATTTTGTATGAAATAAAATTTGTCATTCTAATAAATTATGAAAAACAATGGTAGTTTTTCTTTTACATATTGACTATTATTTTAATAAAGGTTTCATCTCCTATGATTATGAATAATGTCAATATTCATTTCAAATAAAATGATTAATCAAATTTTAAGTTTATTTTGTATTTGTTTAAAATATTGAACTCATTCTAAGAAATTTAAACTTGTGAGTTTAAATTGATTTTTTTGAAATGTATTGAATTTAAAAAGGATACAAATTTTTATATAAAATGAGTCAAACCCAATCTAAAATCAATGTATTTTGAATAGAAATAGTTTATTCTATTGAATAATTACTTTGAATTTATAATTTTTATATCTATTTGATTTATCTTAATTGTATCTTTTCAATTTGGAATAAATCAAAGATTAGATGAAAATATTGATTAGTAGGTATCAAGTTGTGCTTATGTTTTATAATATCATTTTAATATTAACCATTTATTTATAAAAGAATGTTAAAGAATATATGTAAATGCAACTTACTAAAATTAATAATTCATTATTAAATGAAATAGAATTGTAGCTTAAATTTTATTAAATGACATTGGTACAATTTATAAAAAAGTAAGTTTAAATATTTTAATATCTTGATTAAATCTAATTTATATGAAAATATTGAAATTAGAATAGGTCAAGTTTATTTGGAATGTATTTTAATTTATTTGTACAATGAACCCTATTTTTGGAATGGGTTTTAGAAATCTAGACTAGGAATGAATCGGAAATTATTTGAAATTGTGGATTATAAGTCAATTTAATCATAATGAATAGATTGATTCATTGCTATTATGGTTAATTACATAAGAAATCAAGAGATTTCTTGTACTAGATCATCAAATTAGGTCAAGCTATTGAATACATGGTCAAATGCATGAGAAATCAAGAGATTATTCTTCACTTATTCAATAAAGTATGTCAAATTTTTAACCAGTAAAAATAGTTCATGAAAACTCAAGTTGCTAGCAAATGTCAACATTTTCTTCTATAGTGATTGTGGTGGGACCATTGCTTCTCAAGGAGTGACAAACAATCTATAGGATCCAATAGTTTAATGTAATAATGATATAATGGTGTTACTTCATTCAACATGTCACCTTCACAAAAAAATCTTAAGACCTTCCATGGCACACATGTGATCATATTACAAACCCATAAGTTCCCCTTAAATTTTTAAGGTACAAAAATAATAATCATCCTTTTTTTAACCTATGTGCGTAGCGGAGTTGGCTTGGGTCGTGGGTTTGCTCCCCATTGGTTTTGGGTTCAACTCTGAGGCCTAGGCTTCCCTGTGCACATGGTTTGTGGGTGATTGTGTGCATCCCTAGGGGATTAACTAGTCTAGCCTCATCTTGCCCCTTCCTGAACCCCAACTTGGCAAATAATGTAAGACCAAGGCAAGGCGAGTTGGGCGTGGGGTTGGGTCATGGGGATACTCCTGAGTCACCAAAAAAAAATTTTTGTTTTATGCAATTATTACATTAGTTGGTTCATTTCAAAATAGAAAATAAATTGAAGGTTCACCAAACTGATAAAAGACGTATAGTTATGTTGCTTATAACCATCATGACATCCCTTCATCTTCCACACTTCTAAAATAATATAAGTTTACATCCTTAACTAAATGACAAGATGGTATAAAATAAACATTTTGTGACATACATCTACCCTTTTTTCATAATATAATCTTACACAAATTGCAGTTTTAACAATGTCTTATTCTTCGTAAATTATTTTGATAAAATGTTCTCTAAATAGTTTCCTATTTCTTGATGCTTTAAGTAAAATAAAAAAACTTACATTTACTTTTGTATATAAAGATGGTTTTGTTTCATTGTGTGTAAATTCAAACATAAGAAGAGGCTTTCATGTGGGAGTAGCTTTCAATTTGAATTATTCTTAAGTGTCATCTATTTTAACAATCAAAATTAACTTTGACCAATAAAAATAAGACAAATATTTATTTAATATGAACAATATATCAAAATACTAGATGATATTTAAATTAAAAACATCCTTACCATTGAAAAGAAAGATGGTTAAATCATCTTAGCTATGGGAAGCTTAAATTGGCAGTCATGGGGGACTAAGTTTTAGTCAAGCTTGTAAAAATGATGCAATAAATAATCTCATTGACAAAATATTGGAAAACCCCACAGCCATTCAATTAAAAAAAGAGCCCACTAGAAGTTGTATTCCATGACAGGGAAAGGTGAAATGTCCGTGAAAGGTACTAGGATTGATAAAAGGGAGAACAAAACGACATGGCATCCAGCATACAACATTAAACAAAGATCCTTCACATTGACACCACCAAGATTATATTAAACAAAAGAATATCCTTCACCTCTATATATGCAGGATCAGCATGGACAGACGAAGCTATTACTCTTGCTACCTTCCCAAAACACAACAGAGAGTGTGCATCTGCAAATTGGGGGTTCTTGCAAGTTTAAAAATGATAGATAATCATTAAAAGTTTGAGGAGCAACCTTTAAATGTGTCTCAAACAATGTCAGTTTCAGCAAAATTTTAATTGCAAAGTTAGCTTTAAAATTTATATATGGAGTTTGTAAAATATAGTAATTGTGAGGTGTATCGTATTTTTAAGAATTCTTATTGATAAATTGAAGGATTTTTTTGGGGGCAGTGTGTCAATTTGTGATATGAATTATAAGATTCAACTACGTAGTTTTCCAATTAAATTAATCAATTCATATTTAACGAGTAGTGGTTTATACAAATCCATCTATCATGAAAATAAACAGTCCACATAACATTCATTGCATCTAGATGTCATTTACTAGGGTGAAGCCTCGGGACTTCTTGGAAGGTTTTCCATCGGAGACTCCAACTCAAGTGTGTTTAACCATGGAGTTTCCCCAAGGTCAAGCATCATTAGGATTCTTGGGAGATCACCCATCCCAGTACTACTCTGACTCAAGCATGCTTAACACTCCAACTCAAACGTGCTTAACACTGCAACTCAAGCGTGTTTAACCATGAAATTTTATCAAAATTGTATCAATATTGCATCTAGGTGACATTTGCTAGGGTGAAGCCTCAGGACTTCTTGGGAGGTTTTTCATCTACAACTCAAGTGTATTTAACCATGGAGTTTCCCCAAGGGCAAGCAGCATCAGGACTTTTTGGGAGGTCACCCAATCCCAATACTACTCCGACTCAAGTATGTTTAACACTCCAACTCAAATATGCTTAACCATGGAACTTCAACTCAAACATCTTTAACACTCCAACTTAAGCATGCTTGACCATGAAATTTCATACAGAAGGTATTGAGAAAGTATTGAGATGGGTAACCTCCCAAAAAGTCCTTATGCTTCACCACTATAAACAAAAATAGACCATTAACAACCTTATCCTTCACCACTATAAACAAATAAAAAAATAGATCATTAATTCTTCTAACAAATAAACTCTACACAACTACTAATAGATCAACTTTGACAAAAAAAACTACCAGTTCTAAATTAAACAGAATGAAAGACACACCTGGTGTATCTGATCTAGTCCACCATTCTTATCTTGAAACAATCAGAATCGCATGACGGTAGCAGAATCTGTGGTTAAAATGGGTGTTGATGATGATGGATACCTTGGCCTTGTCTGCTTCCAGCGACACGTCCTGTTCGTGAGGTCCTGTAAACTTTGTTGATTCCTTATCGTTTCATAAATGCCTCTTTTAAAGAAGGGCCGCCCACAGACTCTTCTTTCAGACGACAAGGAAACATGCTAATTATAGAGCCCACCATATCTTGCATTTAATAACTCTCTACAGCCAAATTTGACAGAATGAAAGATACCCATATGTATATCTGATCTAGTCTTAGTCTACCATTGTTATCTTGATGCGACAAAAATGTACCTGATTAGTCCAACATTGTTATATTGATGTTATAAGAAAACAATCAGAATTCCATGGCGGTGGCTGAATCAGTGGATAAAATGGCCCTTTACTTTCGTTTTCCTCTCTGATGTCATAATAGTGATGTCGAAGAAATTTGTTCATATCGAGACGAACTCACTGCAGAGATTTTCAACTTTGTAGTGTTTCTGAGAGGCCAATTTGATCTGAAGTATCAATATTTTATCTGAGATGTTGACCATTAAAAAATACTTTTACCAAGAAGTTTTATAATAAAACTGTGATTTTGTTTGTAAAATGATCAATGTTTCTTTGTATGATGTATTGGAATATCTATATTTCAGATTTATAAATGGTGGTTTGTCTTTTTTTTAACAAAAGAGGGGTAAAAATTTATTAAAATAGGAGGAAATTACAAAGCCAAGTCCTTACATAGCCTTATCAAGCTCCACCAAATGGTCCAACTGTTGAGACAAATCAGGGGGTAATTGACCCCGATCAACCAAATTCCAATCATGAATATGATCAGAAGCCCATTTAGCCAAACAATCAGCAACACCATTCCACTTCCTAGGAATATGAGTGAAAGTAACAAACTCAAGAGAAACACAAAGATTGAGAATTTGTTCAATAATCAAAGCCAGGTGCCAACTAACATCCTCTAACCTCCGCCTATTCAACAAGTTCACCACAACCTAGGAATCAGATTCACATATAATCCTGCGCCACCCCAACTTACTGCCATGCTCCACAGCTAGTAAAATTGCCTGAGCCTCCATAAGATTATTAGTATGAAGACCCTTATAAATAGAGAAAATAAATTGAACATCCCCAGAATTATCCCGACCAACACCACCAATTCCAGCATGACCAGGGTTTCCACGAGAAGAGCCATCCGTGTTAATTTTAAGGATGCCTTGAGGAGGAGGAGACCATCTTCCCTCCCTATTCACCTTCGAAGTAGGATGCCTACACCTATTGTGCTTAAGCTGCTGATGCGAAGGAGGCAGATGAAGGCGGTTGAAACAGCCAACATCAAAAGGAGCAATCGGATCAGACAGATCACACTTAGCTGCGATCGTTTCTTCCAAAGAATGCAAAATTTTCCACCACAAGCGAGGGGCCCCCATCATCATATCCTAAAAAATCCGACGATTCCTCTCCAACCAAAGATTCCAAATGATGAAGGAAGGGCCAATCGCCCAAGCAGCTTGAAGAAAGGGAGTAGAAACAGGGGCCCTACTCCCCTGATCCACGAGCTCAGCCAAAGAAGAAACATGCCAACAGGGCATATTCCACACCCGCCACCAAAAATGCCAAGTCTCCCTAGCATAGGAACATTGGAAGAAGAGATGAGAGGCACACTCCTCAGCCTCACGACACAACACACAAAAAGAAGGACCCTGGAAGCCCCGCTTGCATAAGTTATCCCAAGTAAGACACCGGTTATGAGCCACCAACCACATAAAGAAATTGCACTTGGGCCAAGACAACTTATGCCAAACATACTTCCACCAAGGGACCTGAATATCCCCAAACAACTGTCGCCCCAAATGCTTATAGCCAGTAGACACAGAGTACTTCAAGATTGGTCTTGCTGTAGATTTTGCAGAGTAGTTTCTAATTGTTTTTCTATGTGCCAGGTTATGACTTAATAATGATTTTGAAGTTTTGAAGAAGTTAAAAGAAAAATTGGCTTCATTCTTCTTACCTTATATTGGGGTTTTATTGCTGCTTCTTTTAAGATTTTTTAAAATTCTGATAAGTTTTTGGGGGCTTTTGAAAAAACTGTTGTTTCTTCATTGGTTCAACAGTTCTATATGATTCTTTGAGGTCATTTTAGGAAGATTTTTTTTAAAATCTTATTTACACTTTTATAATTGATCAAATTGTATCATTAGTGGACTTCAAGATGTTCTCTTTTACAATGGTTGTGTCTCAATGAAGATCGTGATCAACTTGAAGCTTCAACAAAAACTGGTAAATTATAATGTGGAAAAATTTGAGAGAGACAAATAATTTAATTCAAGATTGATATCCATTAGTGGTCAAAGTTGTAAATGATAATGAGAGAAGAAATTATCAATCTGAATTTTTTTACTTTCAAGTATTTGTTTTTAAGAAGATTTTGTATCCCTTACAAGCTCTTATTCGCTTATATCCTCCTCCTTACAAAACTTCCCCTTCTTGTAATGTGAAGAGTTATAGGTCCCTCACCTACTCAACTTCAAACATTTTAATTTCCACTCTCACACTCGAATCAAGGTACTGTCCCCTGAACATCCCTTGCCATATTCCCATTATCTCCATCCTCAAAATAAATTTTATTATCATAATTCAAATTCTTGAATTTAAGTCTTTTTCCTAATCTTTTGTTCTCCACACTTCCTTTACTTTTTCTTGTTGAATTATTCTCTCTTTTTAAATTTCACTCTCTAGCCACATGACCTACCCACCAACAAATAAAACATCTAATAGGGAGACATTCATAATCTAGCTCTTGAATCCATGTTTAGGTATTATTGGCTTTAATTTTATTACATGTCATATGGTTTTTCTCAAGGTCATCATCACATAAAATCTAGCATTAGGTCACTCATTTTTTTCTTCTATGGAGGTCAAAGAGTTGAGATATTCCCCTATCGAGTTCTCAATTTCTTTGAAAATATCACAAGTAAAAGAAAGGTTGGATGTGAATTCAATATAGACATATAAATAGATAGATAGATCTAATAATGGTTAGTATTCTTGTTCAAATACTAGATCACAATTTTCAAGACCCTAATACATATATAATGTTTAGGAAGAAAACTAAGTTAACTCTTTCTATATCTCATAAATAAAAAACACCACTATCTTAACATCCTTTATTTGCATGCATCCAAATGCTATTGTAACATAGTAGTATAATAGGAATTCACTCTAGAGGCTTTACATACTTAGATTTCTTCTTAAATATTTTGATGATTTATTTTCAAAGACAATTATTTCTATAATTTTGAGTTGTTTCATCAATTTTTTAATTGTCTCTTTATAAAATAAAATGTTTAGAGTCATTTTACTATAATTTGATTTAAAATATAAAGACTTTTTGTAAGACTCTAACTATATTATTGTGTTAGGTGCATGGGTTTTGGAGTCAAATTTAAAATATAAGAAAACAAAATGATTGTGTACTCAACAAATGTCATTAAAAATACATTTGGAAACATATGTATATTATAAATTATGTAATTTTTCAAACTAATGAGCTTGTATAAGTTGTTTTAATATTCAATGATATTTTATTTTTATAGTTGTGATAATTATTTTTCACTTTAAAGATCTACACAAACCATGACTACTCAACAAGGATAGATCACCACATTAGCCTATCACTTATATCAAAAAGACAAGTACTCGATCAAAAAGACAAGTACTCAATCATTGCACAACCCCCAAAAAATATCATAGGTCATACTAACAAGCATAGACATGCGGAATGGCAAAAAATAGTGTAATAACTTAGCACAAATTGTAACAAGATTGCTCTAAAAGAGTAAAGAAATCTATAGAAAATTTCAAAAACTAAAAATATACAATTGATCTAACACAAAGTTATCATACATGAATAATAGACAATACAAACTAAAACATTCAAATATATTCATGTTTTGTACATCAAATTACAACTTTTAAAAGAGTATTTCTTTTAAATGAAATGTTTGTTTCCTATTTAAACAAATATTATCATAATGTTACTTTTGTTATGTTTCCTTAGTGTACCTTCCATACCTTGATACATGCTTTGGAAAAAAATTGCACGTACTTCATTAATGATGGCATTTCATTAATGAATCATAAGTCCTATTTTTAAACAAGATAATGTCATCCAAAGAACAAATTACCATACATATGACCTAAAATCTTAGAGCCCAAGAAGTGTAGGTGAGACCGTGAGAGTGCAAAGTGTTAAATAACACCTATGATATTTTGACTAGAATCTCAAGAGGGTGTCATATTGCCCACAGTCAAAGATTAGGAAAGCTCAAAAAAAAAACTAGGAAAGTTCCAAAACAAAATAATAAAAAAAATTAAATGTCTTTTTCAACGAGGTGGGGACTGAGAATGGTGTTCTGCCTCTCCCCAATTAGTCATGCCTACAAGGAGGATGTAAGGCATACATGACTGCAAGATATGCACGAAACAGACTTTTTGAAAAGACAAAGAAACTCAAAAAAAAACTACCACAAGGACTGCAACCCATTTTTCCTTTGTTTCCTCCAAAAAAAACTACCACATGTTTACAAAAAGCTATGTATTGTTGTCACTTTGGAGTTGGTTGGTTTTATCCCCTCTCCATGCCCTTCTCCTTACCATCGATGAATTTCATACATTTCCTTTTCAGGAATATGAAGCTCTTATTCTATTCAAGTCACTTTCAATTACTTCAAAAGATTATTAAAGTTTGGGGACAAAATGGGACAAGCTACCACACCATGTGGGGTGAAATTCCTGAAATAAGCACATGGGTGATGTTATTTCAAAGGAAAGGGTGTTATTTCAAAGGAAAGGGTGAAGAAGAGTAGGTTGGTAGTACAAACAATATAATAATCTTTATGGGAGTGAGAATTCATCATGATGAATTGATTTTGAATGGGAGAAGTCGATTTGTGACATCATCTAGAGTGTTTGTTGGCAATAGTATGCTTTCTAGAGGTATTAAATTTTATTAACATCAATGTGGTCTATTTTCTTGTGGATCTAGAAATGAAGACCATGAAGTATGTGAGTAAAAGGAAAAATCTTGCCATGACTTTCCTTGTGCTCTGAAAACGTAGTACTATAAATTTAGACTATTAGTATTTTTGGAATAGTGTTGCCTATTTATGGTTGCATATTATTTTCTAAAAAACCATCACTTTTATTTTAGGGATCTTTCTGTATGAGTTTTGTTGAATTCATTATAATCCCAAATGGTTACATTTTTCTATGACAAAACTAAAATGTATGATGGATGTAATTTAACTTTAAGATACAATTAGCTACATTTGTTGATAACACAAATAGTTTTGGCTCGACATCAACATGTGGCATTTACTCAAATTTCTAATATTTCCTTTGTAACTCATGAACTAATTACAAAATATCAACTATGTCAGTTTGTTAGCAATATGTATGCACTACATGTTATTGCATTTTACTTTCAAGTATGTTGTCAACAAGCTCTTGTGTCTAGTTGGATCTTTGTTTTGGTGATTAGTTACTAATGGGGTAGTTAGAGCTACTCCTATAAATGGTAGTGTCAAGCACTATTTGATTTTTTTAAATGTTGACTCCCATATATGGGATACATTATTATTTTCTATTAATTGTCACATGAATACTAAAAACCATTATTTCTAGTTATATGATTATTATTTATCTATGAAACATTTCCATAATAATTGTTGTAGTGGGTCAATGATTTAACAATATCCCATTGAAGGTGTTTTTTGTTGGATTAAATCTATCAAAAGGTTTTGAGTTACAAGATTTATTCCTAGTCAAAATCTTGCACTTGACACATGTTGAAATCATGTCAATTTCTAGTAAAAGGGAAGTGTGAGAATATTAACTACCAAATGAAGTATGCAAATAGACCTAAAAATTGTGTTTTCCATTTATTCAAAAACATGTCATATTTCATGATTATGGACTAATCCTTTAGGGTTAAAATTATTTCCCTTTACCAAGTGTTTGGACCTTTTAATAGAGAAAAGTGGAAGGTAATGTATATTCTTACCTTAAGTTCTTATATGGAATAAGGTGGCATGGAGTTTTATGTTGAATCTATAGTTGTATCAACCTCCTGATATTGTGTATTGGGAATAATACTTAATACAATATTTGGCTTACAATCACATAATAATGTCAAGGAGAATGACTTCATTAAGTGGTACTAGAACAACATAGTACTAAATATATTTTAATGTTACAAAATTGATAGTCTTAGAAATACAACTCAAACTATTGGATAAAATATTTGACTACATGATGTCTATTCACCTCTTAACAAGAAGAACCCTAATATGTGAACCTATTTTTATGTTCCTTTAGAGATAATCATAAAAGAGAACTACATGGGACTTTAATCTTGTATAGAATTAGGTATGTAGGAAATCCTTGAGTGAAGGATGTCTCTATGACCCAAGTTCCTAGGGGAGGCTTTAGGAGACAACTCCAAGGTTTGGGGTTGTTAGAAAAACTTGTTTGACCTTCCCTGTTTAGTATGATTCAGTCTAAGGATAAAATTTACATTAGATGGCTATGAATTCAATTTAAAGAAACTTAATAACTCATATCTAATAATGATATAAATTTTGGTTAATAAGATCTAATGGGGTGAACCATGGGCATTCTTATTGGCTACTAATGATCTACTTGTTCTGTATGTGTGTCTAATTTTTGGTTGAGCTTGGGATGGAATTCATTAGGATTGTCTATGTCGTCTATAAGAAAAAACTATAAGTATTACTAAATGAGGTTGGATATTTTGTCTTTCTATCTATTTAGTAAAGAATGTGTTTCTAGATAGTGTGTTTTGAATAAAAAATTGAACTAAGTAGATTTATTTATGTTTGTGTTGAGTAGAGGTCAACTCATGTGGGTTCAATATGACTCTTATGCGATAAAATTTGACCATAGACCTATAGGAATCTATGTATAGTTTCATTAATTACTTGATTGTGATATACACATCTAGGTCTTCTTGACCAATATTTGTAAACCCCTATGATTTCTAGGTTATGTGTAATGGATATAATTGAGTCTAGTATTGGAGTGGTTCGTTGGTTGACACCATTATCATGGGGGTGACTAGTGCCTAGATCTATTTGATGTATGTTGAGGATAGGTTTCTTTCAATAGTATCATGGAGGTGGTGATTCTAGGAGCTATTCATGTTATGATATAGGAGCATTTAGTTGGTTATCACCAATTTTATGTAGGTGATGGATTCCTAGAGCTATCTTCTCTACCTTTGGGTCTAGTAGGATATCACTAGTAGCATAGAGGTGACTAATGACAAGGGCTACATATGTTGTGAAGGGGCTAGTTGATATATCATCAATGCCAGGTGGTGTTATATTTTTGGTACTTCCCCTTCTAGGTTGGAAAAACTTGTTATTAGTGCCCTAGGGGTAACATACATCAAAATCCAACAACTCGATGGTTCTATGGTCTTTGAAAATTTTATTAATGGCCTTATGTAATGTGTTTTGTTACACTTACTCGTTATTTAGTGATGATCACTATAGCATCACAAATTATCACCCTTGGAAATTTCATTCTAGGTTTTTCTCCCCTATGTGTTTGGACCTAATTATGCATCTAATTTCCTAATTAGCATTTAATTTCCCATTTTAAAACATTTATCAAAAAATAAAACATGGGAAATCAAAGTATGCATTTACTATTTTTCCCCTTACACTTTGGATCCCTAAAAATCAAGAATCTAGTCTAAGGTGTAAGGCACCCTAGACTACCGATTCTAGATCCAAATTTAAATATGTTAGTGTTGGTAATTTGTTATTTGAAATTCAAATTTTAATAGTTGGCTATTGAGATTTAAGTTTTTGGAAATTAGAAGAATTGCATATAAAGAACAAGGATAAGTAATTTTGGAGAGCAATTATTATACTTCAAAATCAATTCAAGAGCGGTCAAGAGTAGAATTTTTAGAATTATTGTAGCATTGTGTCATTCAAGCATCATGTAAAGTTTTACATAATTTGTATTCATGTTTTATATGCATTTCATTTTTTAGCATTAACAGTTGTAGGTATTCAAATCAAATCAAGTCAAGCAACAAGTGATCCTTGAAGGCGATGAGCATGACTCTAGTCTATCAAGGAGATCAGATTTGAGTGGTAAGTTGCAACAAATTGTCAATTCATTACTTGTTTATCATTTATCCTCTATCCCTCAAAAGGATAAGATCTCTTTTTATCATCAATTTTTCCATTCTGGAGGTAGGAATACCAACATGGGGTTTGAATTAGGAAAGTACTTATATGGCACAATCCTCCCCCTCTCTTCATGTGTGCAGGTTGCAGATCTAAAGTGAATTGGAGGAAGATTGAAGGTTATGTGTTCAACCTAGTATTTAAACCCTATAATTCATCAAGTCGTGTAATCTACATTTTATGATCAACAAATGAAGATCTGACAACTAATCTTGGAAGAGAGAAGCTATAAATCAGGGACCACGGGCTCGTGAAAGCAATTTTTAGAAATCATGTGTTTAGTCTAGGACATAGGATGCCCTAGAATAGCTAAATCCAAATCAGATTTAAATTCTAGGTTCTTCTATGTCTGCCTTATGCATTTCTGGATTCCAATTTTGTTTGGTCTGCCTATTTTTAGTTTCTTAGAATTCATTACATAACACTGTATTTTCATAGTTTATATAGTTACATCATTACATCATATAAAAATCAATTTTCCAATCCAAACATCATCCAAAAGAATCTAGATCCAAGGTTGATTGACTCATCTTTTAAGTTACAAGTCAATCTCACACCCTTACTAATCTAGATTTCCCAATGTTTTTTGGAAAGATATGATTTTAGTGATCTACCCATTAGACCTAGGATTTCCTTTTCCACAAAACATTTTGGTGAACCCGATTTTTTTTTACATTAAATACCTTCTAAAATCTGAAGCATATCATCTTAGATCTAATTTTAATCTTACTTTGTTTTAAATTCATCATTTAGGCATCCATCATTTCATGAAAAAAAATTGAAAAAAAAAAATTACATACCATATTGCATTCAAAGTTAAAATAGGGTTAATTTCAATCATCATCCACATCATAATTGCATTTAAAAATCTGCATTAGGCCATATTACATCTAAAATAAAATCTGAAATTGTTTAATACATTCATTTAGGCATATGCATATAGTGAAAAAGTGAAACAAGGTATTGTTATTGTTGTAAAAAGACATCAAGATTTTCATATCCAAATTTCACACATTAGGATCAAGAAATTTTTGCACTTTCAATTTTAAAATTGTATTTTGAATGGCACTTATTGATTGATCATTTTGAAATTTTCTTGCATAGTTATATTTTGCATTTCAAAATCATAAATCTGTAAAATTTTGGAATTTTATATACTGTTAGACTTGAACTATCACAAAGTAGAACACTTAAACACTATAGCACATATCCAAACTTAAAATTTATCAAACAAATATTGACAGTCTAGGACACATTGTGCCCTAGACTTGTCAGTTTCAACCCAATTTTTTTTATCATGGGTCTGTTGTAGTGTTCTATGTGTGTTTATGCTTCTTGTTTTTATAAAAAAAATTTTTATCATTGTCTCATACTTCCCTTTCATATTAGGCTTAAGTGTTTTAAAAATTGTATGAGCTTTGTGACCTAGTGTCCTACTGCTAATACCTCTATGAGACGAAGTTGTAGACTTATGGCATTCCATTTTGTAACTATATCTGTTGTGGGGCCTGAGTCCTCTAACTCTTTTGTGTAAGGTATTATCAATACCCAACCCATTTTAGACTCAATTCCTAATCCTACAATACCCATGACTACCTCACAATCCAAAATTTATGTGGACTTAGAGACTGTTGTTTCCCATGTTCTTGAGGAGAAATCAAAATAATTGGGAAAAGATCTAGAGGGCTTTCAAGACTACTTAAGCACTGAATCAATAGCAGGACAAATGATATCTATTGTGGATAACCTTAGGAAGTTGATAAATGATGCTCAAGGAATAGAAGTGTTATGTAGTCTAGCTCAAATAGTAGATGTTAACATCCCTATGGAAGCTAGTTACACTCAATCATTCATAAATGCTAAAAAAAAATGAGGAAAACAAATTTCCTTTCCTACAACCATACCTTCTATTCCCAAATTCACACCCACTATTGTAGCTTTAATGATACAATACACCAATGGCCTAACTCCAAGCTTAGGGCTTCCTAGTGGGAATCATTATACTTTTGTCACATCACCCATATCACCTCCATATTCATCACCCCTCATAAACATGCAACATAATAGTCCACCAACCACTTACAAAACTTCACCATATTCACCAAACTCTCAAAACATGTCAAACAATGATCTTGTCATAAACCAACTTCTGTAAAATGTGGCATCACTTCAACAACAAATTTCCACATTAAATTAGACTCAAAATGGTAAACCTCCACAATTCCTCACACGTAACCCATTGTCAATTTCTATCTTCAAAACACCTATACCTCAAAACATAGAAATATCTCAATTTGAGAAATGCAATGCTAAGGGAGATCCTAACAACCATATATATCAACTTTTTATGCATTGTGTATCAAATTCATTTTTTAATACAAGATCCTAGCTAAACTCTTTCCTAGATCATTGAAATATATGGCCTTGGAATCATTTTTCTCATTACCAAATAACTCAATAAATTCATTCATCAAACTTGTTAGCATATTATCCAACATTTCCAAGCAAACATTGGCCCTCAAGTGACATTAACTTAGTGCATTATAAAAAAGGACCTAAGGAACAAATAGCAGACTTTATAAGAAGGTACCAATTGCTTTACTCACAAATATCGTATAGTCTTCTTGATGCCGATGTCTAAAGGGTGTTCATAGGAAATTTGCAACCTAATATTTGAGACAACATATTGTTGATGAAGTATCCATCCTTTCAACACTTGTATGTGGCTCTTCGTGATTATCATATATCAATTAGTCAATATGAGGGCACACCTTCATCGACTCCTATTTATTAATATGAATCCATGCCTCAAAACAATTACCAACCATTCAAAAAGAAAAACAAGAATTTTGTTAAGATAAACACTCCTCAAACCATTAAAACACATGTTGCTACTACAAGTAAAACTCCCTATCAATTTAGGTCGAGAGATAGAAAATTTACACAATTGTCTAACTCTCTTCATACAATCATGTAACAATTGATAAATAAAAACTTAATCCAATTACTTCTAATTACACCCGTGGATATAGCTAAACCTTTACCTTCAAACTTCAACCCATAATAATTTTTTCAATACCATCATACACCTGGACATGATGTGGAACAATGTATGTGTCTTAAAACCAAATTGCAAGAGCTTATTGATTCTAATCACATCCAATTGGTTGATTTTAATGATAAAGGAAACAAGTTTGTAGCTTTGTTGCTAACTAGAATCTACAAATTTTCACAAATCCAATGCTAAATCATACATCCAACTTTGTACAAGCTATTGATGATATGTATGATGATGATGATCCATCCATTGTTGTTAATGCAATATATTTTCAAACTCGTAAGGGTTGAACCACTTTGTTACTGTGATAGGTCGACTATATGCATTAGAAAACAAGCAACAAACTAAAGAGTGCAAATAAACACCAAAACAACCTACACCTCAAGATTAGCCTAAGTTGGAATCAACACAAGATAAAAGCAACAAATGGAACTTTATACCTTGTCTCGAATCGATTCTTTGGTTGGCCCTTCGATCTTCGATGTGTATGCTCCTTGGATGGAAAGATATGCAAACTAGATGATGATGTGAAGATGGATGGAAATGGATGAAAGCATGAAAATGGCTAAGTGTAGATTGAGAAATAAAATTGCAAGAGTTTGGCTAGCAAAATGATCTCCCTCCAAATGAAAGAAAAGAGGGGGTATTTATAGGAATTTTGAGAATTCCTATAAGAGATGGATGGCCAAGATTGAGCCACCAAATATCAAGATGTAGGGCTAAGGTGAGTTGAGAACTCACAAGCCCTCACATCTTGACAAGTGGCATGGGGAGAGGCTTAAGAAAGATGAGGTGGACATGAGGTGGAAGGATAAGACATGACATGGAGGGGGGTACAAAGTACCTTGGGATTGGACAAGATATCCTCATAAAGGAGGTGCTTGTCCCCATGTGGATCAGAGGACATGTGAGGAATTAAAAATTCCTCAAATATCCTCATGGGGAGAGGGGAAAGAATAAAAAATAAAGAGAGGACATGTGAGAAGAAGTGAAGGAATTAAAAATTCCTTTTGAGTGCATTGCGGGATTAAAAAGTGAATTAAAAATTCACATGGGGAAGTGGAATGCCTTGCCCAAAAGGAGAAATCCTTTAATAAGATTGACCAAGGACACATGTCATAAAGGACATTGGGAAGAGAAAAGGAATTTAATATTCCTTGAAAGATGAGAGTGGAATTACAAATTCCTCAAAAGACTTTGGGAAGACAAGGAATTAAAAATTCCTTGGGGGATGGGAAGAGTTGACTAAAGGGGGGATTAAAAAAGTTGATGATGGGTTAGAGAAAGTTTAGGTGGCTAAGAGAGATTAGAGGCCAATTTGCAAAAGTTGGAGGATATGACACATCCTAATAAAGGATTAGGCATGTGCACACCTTAATGATGAGATTAGAAGATGGATTATGATAAGATAAAAATGATGGAGGATGTGACATGAAGGGAATTAAATAAATAAAATATTTATTTAATTCAATTGATGGAAGGAGGATTAAAGAGATAACGTATTATTGATTAAATACCTTAGGGATTTGGCAGAATTAAAGCTATTAATTAAATAATAGCAGTATTACTTAATTAACGAAAATAAGACGAAAGGGGATGAATTTGGATAAATTAAGTGTGTCCAAATTTAGATGTCTACATTTTGCCCCTATTTGAGATGGTGTTACGAAGTAGCATCATTTCAAAGAATATTAAAACATAGAACCTAAGAAGAAGATGGTTAGATTGGAAAAGATGCCCCAGTCATTCAAAGAAGTGACTAGGAAGGAAGATGATGGGGGAAAGATGAAAGTTAGGGATGAAGGATGCCCCCTTGAGAGGACATGCGGGTTCAAGAGAACATGGGTGGGCTCTTGAAATGGATGAGATGATGCAATGTGATGGAAGATTGGGAGGGGAGGATGAAGGATGAATGGATGGGGGGATTTTGATAGACAAGAGGATGAAGAGGAAATGAACCAAATGCAATTTGCCATCGTTGGAGCACTAATTTTTGCTATAGCATAAGACACAAGACGCCAAGGTATGAAGAACCAAGGCAGATTAGTGTCTAATGCATAAAACAAACATAACAAATAAGAAGGCTATCCCAACACCCCAAAGTCAGGACCTCTCCGGCTGCATGGGATAACCACAAGCACATTTAGGATGCCCCACGTAACACAAGACCTCGGATCTTGGTGGGTACCACGGGGACAACCAGAAGACGAAAAGATCAAGATACACCCCTATGTTGATCTAGTCAAAGCACACCATGATATGATGGATCAAGGCGACCATGACAAGTGATGATAGGGAGCTCAAATGATAAACAAAAGCCAAAAACATCAAAAGATCACAATTAATTTCAAATGTCCTTTTCCATAGGATCAATCAAGGGGATGGATGGGATTGATGAGGTCTGTTAGGAAGGATGCATCCTGTTGAGACCGATGATGGATACTAAATTAAAAGATTAATATGACGCAAGATATTTAGAACTGATTAGATTTGATGATACAAGTGAATCTCATTTGTTAAGATCTAGATAGATAAGGGCATAGCTTGATGATGCAACATGAGAGACATGACACAAGATAGGAGACCTCGATGGATGATAAAGATGGGACAGACAAATAGGAACAAGATAAGACGATTGATGATAGATGATAAAGGATCAGATGGACAAAGTAGAAAGATTGATGATGGGTGATAAAGGGACTAAGTGGACAATGAAGATCGATGATGGAACCCCGGGGGCAGATCAAATGATCGACCTTTCCTACGTGAAAGCACAGGAGCAACGTAGTTCGATAAAAGGGAAAAAACAAGTGATGGATGAAAGATGATGGGATAACCCTGATGAAGGGGATAAAATGATTGGACTGACACGATGGGACAAGATAGACTTATTGGATTAGATAGGATGATGGTGATCAGGAAGCACAGGGATGGGATAGTTATCGAGAGATGAATTAGGAGGATGATAGGATGGATAGATGACTGATTCTTGGAACAAGAAGGTGAAGGTTTGGAATAGATGGAAGATTACTCAGAATGAGTAAAGGATTGATCAAGATTATTGAATGAGAGTTTGAAATGATAGGAGGTTTGATGAATGTTGGAGATGATAAGAGGCTTGAGGAATTTTTGAGATGATAGATGAAGGCTCGAAATAGATGAATAGTTACACGGGATGAGTGAATGGATTTATTAGAATGGATGAATAGGACAAAGTTGAAGAAGATGGAGGGAGGGATCTGAAGACTTTGTTTGATATCCAAAGATCTTGACTGCAGATGGATTAAAGCCCAGATTAGGGTTTTGGTTAAGCTCAGATTGGGATTAGATGAAAGCTCATATTTGGGTTGGAGTGAAGATGAGAATGATTGGAGGATGTGATGGGATTGATTCTACACCCAGTTCTACAGTTTAAGGGATGTAAGGTGTTGACAATCATATTTTTCCAAATTTGGCAATTTTCAAAAATTGTCAGATTTTGCTATTTTAGGAAACCTCATGGATATACTTTTGGGAGGCCAAATTTTTTCCAAGAAATACCCATTATTGAGATAGGATGAATTGCCAACTAACATCCCAGATGCGAGATATGCATTTCGAGTGATGAGTGAACAATTTTTCAAAATGCTGGAAAAAAACACCAAATTGGGATTTTGAGGGCCAAGATGAAAGTTTGAGGCCCCGAAAATGCGAAAAAATGGGTTCCAACGACTTTTAAAGAAACCTGTTTGGAATCCACTTGTTATCTCCTAATGCAACCACCTATCAAATTTCAGCTCAAACGGACACCCGAGTCAAAAGTTATGGCCTCCGAAGTTTCGGTGTAAAAATCAAAACCCTCAAAAATATGGTTTTTGATAAATTTTGAAAATTTCAACACATGGGTTTTGATGGCGGGGGGAAATTAGAAAATGGGTCGGAGGCGGATTTTTTAATAGTTTTTGTACTTTCGTGCCAGGGGGGACATTGGGCGGCAGCCACGTGGACTGGTCTGCCACCGTGGGGGGACGAGTCTGCCACGGGTGGACGAGTCTACCACGGGCGGATGAGTTCGCCACCGCGGGCGGAAAAGTCTGCCGCCGCGAGCAGATGAGTCTACCACCATGGGGGTGGATAGGTCCACCACCGTAGGTGAACACGGTCGTAGTCGTGGCGGCGAATAGGTCCGCCACTGTGGAGGCAGGTCCGCCGTCGGGGCTGGACGAGTCCGTTGCGGTGGGCTGATAGGTCCATCGACGCGGGGGCAGATAGGTCCGCCACTGCAGAGGCAGATCTGCTACCGTGAGGGCGAGTCCACCAACTGGGTGGGACCACCGAGGGAGAAGGATGAAGGATGAAAAGAGGGGATTGGCTAGGTAGATGGATAGATGCTAGGATGGATGGAAAATGATAAGGGGGAAGGTTTGGATGTATAAGAAGACGAGCACGGGAAGACACAAGGGATTGGTAGGAAGACAAAGATGGGGATATGAAAGGGAGTTTTTTGATGGATGGATAGGAGGATGAGGATGGGGATGGGGAGAAACCTATAACTAGAGGCCAATGACAAGGGATGATGAAATGGGATAGAGATAGAGAGAAATGAAGTAGGGAGATAGGGATGGGGGATGAAAGGGATGAGGGATGAAAGGGATGGGGGATTGAGGTAGGGATGGATAGGAAGATAACGATGGGGAGATGGCAAGGATGTGATTGGATAGGATGAATGATGTCTCCAAGGACTATAGTGCAAAGGAAGATAGATGACCCCACTCTAGATATGTCATGTGCGGGGAGGAATGAAGGATGGAAGACAAGTGGATGGGAAGATAAAAGAGTGAGATGAATGAAGATAGGATGCATGGATAAGGAAGGGAGATGGAAGGTAGCATGATGGGTGGATAAGGAAGATAGACGAGTGCAAATGAGGATTAGGATAGTTTGCAGATGAGGGGAACATATGCTAAGAGGTGTCCAAAGCATGCTTATATGTTTGCCCCGTTGTTATCAAGATCACAAGGAGGATGGAAGGACTGGGATAAATGAGATATGCCAAAGAGGATGTGTAAGCTCGATAGGGTGGAGGGGATGGATGAAAATGATGTATAGTAAGAAGATGGGTGCATAGCCGAAAGCGTAGCAAGAAGCATAGCGGATGGAGGGAATGCATATCAGGAAGTTGCCGCC
>VDFB02047230.1:349149210-349188269 GCA_007258455.2 Sequoia sempervirens | reverse complement strand
CTCTCAAGTCTCTCCCTCCTACCCCCTCTCCCTCTCTCAGGTCTCGCTCTCTCACTCACTCTCTCTATCTCTCTCCCCTCTACCCTTAACCCTAAACCTTAAACCCTTAACCCTTAAACTCTAAACCTTTAAACCCTCTACCCTCTATCTCTCTCCTAGTACTCCATCCCTCCCTCCCTCTCTGTCAAGTCTCATGCTCCTACCACCTCTCATCTCAGGTCTCTCTCTCACTCACTACTATCTTTGTCCCCTCTACCCTTAACCGTCTACCTTCTACCCTCTACCCTCTATCTCTCTCCCACTCCCTCCCTCTCTTTGTCACTAAATCCCTCTATCTCTCCCCCCTCTACCCATAACCCTAAACCCTAAATCCTTAACCCTAGGGTTTTACATGAAGACGAAGGTAAAACCCCATGTTCACACACATTGGACTTAGTGGAGCATTGGAACTAGAATTTTTTCTTCACTTTGTTCACATGCATTGGACTTAGTGGTGTGTTTACACTAGAATTTTTGCTTAACTTTTTTCACACATGTTGAACTTAGTGATGCTTTGACATAAAATATTTGATCATCTTTGTAGCACCTTATCAAAGTTATCAAGGATTAAAACTCTTGGTATAGTTATGGGTTCACACCTAGTGAATATCAAACTTAACTAGACCTTGTATGTTCCTCATTTTTCTACCTTGTCTTGGGGGCTCACCTAATGAATATTAGACTTCACTAGACCTTATGTTGCCTTCAATTTGTGATTCACAAGGAAAATATCATACTTTTCTATTGTGTGAGTCATGAACACCTATGGAGTGGATCCTAGCAAAACACATCTTGCTAGCCCATGATTATTTGTACCCTCCCTTGCATTTTGTGTTGGCATTGTGTATGCTTATGTATGTTGTCTTATTGTACTTCATATGTGTATTCCTTTGTTCACATGTTGGTTTTCCATAGGATCTTGGATCTTGGGGTCTTGCAAAATCCCCCAAGATCCTTTGTTATCCTATCTCTTCAATATTTAGACAATCAAACTCCTCTTGACAAATATTTTCTACTTTACTGTGATTATGAGCATAAGTTCATACTCCCACTAAAGTGGAAGCTAAATGTAGTGTTTGTAAATTATCATCCTTCACAATTTCACACTATGTTTGGCTCCCCCCTAAATTATTGGACCTAATTGAGTGCCTAATTTCCTAAATTATGCATTCTATGGATCATTTTTAAAAACTACCAAAAAATTTCAAGGGAAAAATAAATGCATTCATCTAATACTTTTCCCCTGACACCTAAAATTCCAAAAATAGGGCAAGGAAATTGGAATTTGGGTCCTCCTATTTTCCCTCCTAAAATGTTGGTAAAGAGGATCCCAATAATAATTGGGGGTTTCTATTTGTGTAGAGCTTATGGGGATCTTAATAGGTGTCTTTCCCTAAGGGAATTTCATTAAGAAAGAGATCACAAGAAGTAAAGATTGACTTTCAACCTCAATGGTGAATCAATCAAACTTGGATCTCAATTCTTAGGATAGTAGGTAAGATCTAAAATTATATTGAAATTATTTGAATAGCTAAAACTAAATGAACAACAAGACCTAGAATACATGAAATGAAAATTATCAAAAGTAAAAAAACTAAAATGAAAATTTGTAGGTAGATCCAAGAAGGGTCTAGACACATGTTCCTATCACCAAAAATTGGTTTTGAGAGCTATTGAAGGACTTTTTCACCCATTAGTGAATGGATCTTGGTTAGGGCTTTTGAAAAAACTTTTGACAGTCCTTTGATATAAAAAATTCTCTTTTGTTTGACATAGGTCCCAATGTCAAAAAGTCATAAATAAAGTCAGTAACTTAGTTTTTGTGGCTTGACAACAATGATGAAAACTCATGCAACAATTCAAAATTTATCCTTTGATATCTCTTCAATCCTTCTTCAATTTTTAATTTGCACATACACAAAGATAATTTTTTTTTTATTTGAATGGGGGTTTTCGTTAGTCAAACCCCAAGTTTGGTAGTTAAAGCTTGATAGAAAGATAATGACAAAGGAGAAAGAAATGATGAATGAAAACTTTCTTGGTACAACTCACCAACCCTTCAATGGATTCCCTTAGAGGACTTAAGACAAACACATCTCTCCAAGGAATCTGATCTTGCTTTGCTTGATGGATTCAAAAACTTGAAATGCTTGGAGGCTTTAGGATCAACAATGTTTGTTAGCATTCACAAGATGACATGAATGAACATAAACTTGGGCATGATGTTAGGACCTTGATTGTTGCAACAAATGACTGGTAAATCTACTCTTGAATGCTCTTGACAATAATATTCTCTCATATGAAGTCTTGATAATGATCCTCAGATTTTAAATGATAAAAATACTATGTATTCATAGGTGTTTATCTAATTCCCAAAAAATAGATTCCAAAAGTCGACAATTACAAGTTGAATTTAAGTCAATAAAATATCGCCAAAAAAATTTTTAAAAATGGGTCTTGGGAATTAAATGGGATTCTTGGCAATAAGTCCAGGACACACATGCTCCAATGTGATTTAATTATTTATTGCATTAATTAAATGTCGATTCCCTTTTGGAAAATTATAAAAATAAGGCTTTAGAATGCATAATTTAGAAAATTAGAAGCTTAATTAAGTCCAATAAATTAAGGGACCTAAAAATAGTGTAAAATTGTAAATTTGTACAATTTCCTACACCACATTTAGCCCCCACTTTAGTGATATTATGAATTTATGCTCAAACTCACACTAAAGTAGACAAATATGCATTGAGAAAGGGTCCAAGTGTACAAATGTTGGAGAGATAGGATAACAAGGATCAAGGAGGTGGACCGGCCCCAAGGATTTAAGATCCCATGAAAAACCAACATAAGGACAAAGGGGAACACAAGATGTGTAAGATACATGTAGAAAGACAAGATACACAAGCATACAATGTCAAAGAGAATGCAAAAAGGAAAAATAAAAAGGAAAAAAAAGTGGATCAAGCCTAAGTTGTCTGTCAAAAAATTATCACAAGGGCTAGTGCAATCCGATATACACTAGGTAAGCCCCAAGGAAAAATGAGAAACACACACTAGGTCTACAGGGTGTGTTCCCATAAAAAGGTGGCACATGGCTAAAGTCATCACAAAAATTGTGCACCCATAAGTCAATGATACAAAATGATCAATGTGTTATGTCAATGCTATACTAACTCAACCTTTTATGATCAAAGTGAAGAAAAAAATGTTGAAATGTCAATTCCAAAATGAAATAATTCTAATGTATTCCCCCCACTTTAAAGAAATTTCTAAACACCATAGTATGAGAAATTACTTTAATGTGAAAATGATAAATTCCAATTGATAAAAGGGCCATGAGAGCTTATTTGGAAATGAAAATAAAGTTGCATCATGAAAATGGAGGTTTCCTCCACATGCAATCTAGAAAGATAACACATAAAGGATCCACAAATTCGGGTTCAATGCATGCCTTTTCTATAGTGATATAATAGAGCTTGGAATCATCATCATTCCTCAATTACTTTGTGGAACAATGAACAAAAAGGAGGAATGGCACATCGAGAGTGAAAAAAAAATATTTTTTTTGGGTCAACATGGAAGAGACCTAAATATCTCAATGCCTTGCATCATCCCCAAAAGGAAAAAAATGAGACAAAAGAAAATATAATGTTTATGAAAGATAGAAGAATGGAGATATAAATAGAATAATTATTGAAATAACACCAATACACTAAGAGGGGGTTGAATTAGTGTATACACATTTTTACCGAGTTAGAACAATAGACAAGATTTAAGATTCCACCAAAACATCACACAAAGAATGCACTAGATATATGTTGAAAACCCTAGAAGGAAAAAACCACGATGAGAATAGCTACTAGGATCTACTATCCTAATCTAGCCTTACAATCAAAGATATTACATATGTTTTGAGGCACCAACCTCCTAGTACACTACACACCAAAGACAAAGTTTTGAGGCACCAACCTCTTGGTACACTACACACCTAATTGAGCACCAACTCAATCTTTCTAAGGAACCAACCTCTACAAAATTACAAGTTCATATATGGTGATACTAATTCAACCTAAGAATTTTTGGAAATATGTGCCTCAATCCCACAAGCTGAAACCTCTAAGAGAGCCAAGTCGGTGTGACATGCTTTGTGTCTAGCCAACTAGCAGTTGAAACCTTGTTGAACAATTCTAGTTGCTGAGACCTTGTTTCAGTCTTGTCGAGTGGACCTATCACTATGACTTGTGGCAATCACTATAACCCTCTACCAAGTGGAGATCTTTGGCTGACAGGCCACTCTTATCATATATTGGGGAGACTCTGGGTGACAAGTAGTGTCAGGGAGACCCTTGGCTGAAAGGCTTATCTCAGTATGAAGTCTTATCAAGATTGTATGTCTCACCGACAGGGTGTTACACATGTGGTCATCAGAGTAACTCATATGCTTCGATATGAAGTCTTGTCGATATGGAGATGTCTCACCGATAGGTATTCATTTGGAGTCATCGGGGTAATGAAAGGGTTAGGTAAGAACTCTTGGCGATGGGTGTTTGTCTCACTGATGTTGTGGGATGTGTTCGGTATGACTCCTCATGAAACGTGGTCTTGGGGTAACCTGGAGGCTTCGGTATGAAGTCTTAGTGACGAACGAAGTCTCACTGATAGTGGAACATTGCGGTGTGACTTGAAGACTTCAGAGTAATGTCTTAGCGATAGCGGTAAGTTTGCCGACTGTTGGATGTTTCAATATAACATAAAGGCTCGGTATGATCTCTTAGCAAAGGATGATAGTCTTTCTAATGGGAATTCTATTGTCTATGTGAATTTGGAGCTTTTTTATGATGTCTCACCGATGGTGATAAGTCTTGGCGATAGTGATATAAGTGATGATCATCAGTATGAGGTCTTGGTGACATGGCAAATTCTTAGCAATAGATTTTTGGACTCGGTGTAACCTCTTTCCGGTAGTAATGACTCTTGGTGACATCGATGGTTGAGTCTTATGGCATTGGGGAGACACGGTTAGTGTCTCACCGACATGCCAACATAGGTTGAATGCTTTGATTGAGTGAAGACTATCCTATGTAGCTTGTATTCGACCAATTAGAAAAGTCGAATGGGAACTGCTAGCAGTTGGACTATTGTAGCCGTTATTGAGAGGAAGTTTGATAGACAGGGGCATCATGGATATACTTAGAGATTTTAGTAGTTTGGTTCAAAGGATCGGTTTGATAGATTGTTGAATTATTAGTTCAATGTGTATCAGTGTGAATTCTATTCTGAGAAGACTGTAACTTGAATGTTTCTAGTACAAGGTTGATCATTGTGAATGTTGTTGTAAACTAACATAAAAAAGATAAGTTTGATCTCTGTATGTAATTTCCATTATTGTAATACAAAGTGACTTCTCTTGGTGTGGTGGGTTTTTCTCCCGTAAGGGTTTTCCCAATAAATCTGGTGTTCATATGTGTATGTCTAATTCTCTATTTCTGTTATCTTAGTTGGACTATAATTGTAAAATTTAAAGGTATCTTTGCATTCTTCCCTGAGGTTTTGACGTTAGGAGAGTTACTTCTACACTTAGCTTTCATTGCAAGAATGCACCTTTTCATTTCATTAATCTAGACTTCTTCCTCTACACTACTCTTCTCTTAATTCACCATTACTGTTATCATCACATTGATATCTTTTCATCTATCACCATATACTCTACCACCCCTGAAACACATTCAGTTTAGTAACACCTATGAATTCAAATAGCCTACATTTATGTTTTCATTATCCTCATGAAATTAAAAGTTCTATATTCTTCAACCACTCACTCCATCATTCTGACCATGATAATAACTATTTCCATTGTTACCCAAACCCTAGTTTTTTCCTAGTCCCTTGAAACCATCAATTTTATGATTTTACAAAAATACTTTCAAATTAGCTTCAAATCTATAACTTTCCATCAAATTTTGAATTTTGAGAATAACCATTATCACACTTTGAATATCAGTCATTGATCACCAACTTCATACCATTATCCAATGTTCCTTGTTTAACTACTTCATCATTAAAATGCCATCATCGAATCAATTTTCCTTTGAACCTATGTCATTGATCTTTATCATATAGCATATGCCTATCGCACTTAAGCTCCATGCTTAAAGAAACTTGAACCCACCTTTCCTTCTATGAAATAGTGATCACCATTATATTTGTATCATTAAAGTCCACTGTTAGATCTCCATCACATGTAGTAACTCTAGTGAATTTTACTTAGCACTTAACAATTAACATTCATGATGTGAAGAACCTTGGTGATGCAATCAACATTTGAAACTTGTCCCCATTTCGCATATCACATCTTCAACCCTATCAAAGTCATCATAAACTACAATATTGTGGCCATCGTTGATCCTTCTCAGATGTGACATTGACTGTCAATTCCTTCAAGCCACAAGATTTAAGCTATATGCCACAAAGATAGGTGATGCATTTTTTCACTTCTGTAGACAACTGCTAATGTCATCTTCTGAGCAACACAAGTGCACAGGAGCCACCTGATTGTAAAATTCTTAACCTCCACCATTGATAATGTGTGGACAAAATATTTACTGTTAGACTTAGGAAATATTATAGTCCTTATTACTCTCAAAGCTAGTAAATCCTAGGTCAAGGGGTCAGTAATATGAATGACTTCAAATGCTTAACTCATAACTTAAGCTACCTTCTACTATTCATTCCTAGGAAATGACAAAATAGAAAATCTACTTTGATGTCGTGACTGAAACCCTTATAGTTTAACTGAGAAAACCCTAACCTATTCAGAGAGCATAAATAAATCTATTCAGATCTCAATCTATATCCTCTTATCATGAGGATCATACCACTAGAATGAGCATGAAAATCTCACATCATATCTACTACTTGAATTCTCCAAATTTTTTTGAAAACATCCTCTATAGTAACATGTCAATATTACATGACAACATCACAACATTGTGAGTAACTCTGCTTTGCAAAACAATATCTTCTTGAGACTAATCCACTATCATTAATTACATTCATGACTACTCTCTGACATCAATGACAAAAATTCCAACAATCTCCCCCTTTGCCATTGATGGAAAATTTAAATTCTCATTCTTCGGCATTGACTATTTTTCTCAAAAACCATTATCCTCCTAAGGAAATGGAGCATATGCTATCATATCTCCCCCTTTGATAAACAATGAGAATTTTCAAATATTCTCCTCCTTTGACACCAATAGAAAAAGGGACTCTTTCTCAACATCATCCTTCTACTAATGTTCTCCCCTTTGATATACCATGCAAAGAGAAATCTTGAATGTGTTCAAAAATATGCAATCATCAAGTCATTAGAAATTTGTAAAACCAATCATACCTAACATTTCTATCCACTTTTCTTCCAAGGTTGAAGAAATCTTTTTGTAAAGCTCCCCCTAAACAAATACTCTCCCTATTCAAGATGATTTCTCCCTGTGATGCTCAAATGACTCCTTTGGAAGGGGTTTTGTAAATATATCTTCTAGTTGATCTTTTGTATTCACATATTCCAATTTGACTTCCTATGCAACAACTTTTTCCTTGAGAAAATGATACTTAATGGATGTGTCCTTGGTTCTATAATACATAACATGATTCTTTGAGATATTTATTACACTAGCATTATCACAAAAAATACTAACTAGCCCATCAAAATTCACCTTAATATCTTGTAGAGTTGGTTTCATCCACAAAACCTAAGTATAAAAAGATACAATAGCAATATATTCAGCTTCAGCTATAGATAAAGAAATAGAATCTTATTTCTTACTCAACCATGCTACCAATCTATCTCTTAGAAAGAAGACACCATTAATAGTCCTCTTTTTGTCATCCACACAACTAGTCCAATATGCATCTGTGTATGCAGTTAAAGTGAAATCATTACCAATAGGATACCATAGACCATATTCCAATGTACTCCTCAAGTATCTAAAAATCATATTCAAAGCTTAAACATGTTTCTCCTTAGGAGTAGCTTGAAATCTAGCAACCATACAAATAGCTTTTATGATAGTTGCAATAAGATATAAAAGGCTTCCAATAATGGATGTGTATAATGATTGGTCTACTAATTTAGATTTATCATCTTTCTTAAGCTTACATCTAGTAACCATAGGTGTGCTAACTAGCTTACAATCATCCTTCTTGAATTTCTTTAGAATTTCCTTCACATACTTACTCTAAGAAATGAAAATTTGTGTGTCTAGCTGATTAACTTATAAACCAAGGAAAAATGTTAACTCTCCTAACATGGACATCTCGAACTCTTTATGCATTGCATTAGCAAAATCTTAACACATCTTATCACAGTTACTACCAAAAATGCTATCATCAACATAAACAATGACAACTAGTATATTTTCACCTACACACTTGAAATACAAATTATTGTCAACAATACCTTTCTTACACCCTTGTTGTTGAAGATATTTGTCCAACCTAGAATACCAAGCCCTAGGGGTCTGTTTTAGACCATACAAAGCCATTTTAGATCTATATACATAACATTTATTTTCAGCCACAATAAACCCTTCAAGTTGCTCCATATAAACATCCTCATCCAAATAGCCATTAAGAAATGCATATTTTACATTCATCTAGTATATTTTGAAGTTTTTATAAACTGAATATGCAATAAACATTTTGTTACCTTCAAGCCTACCTATAAGTGCAAATGTCTCATCAAAATATATATCCTCAAGTTGAGAATAACCCTTGCAGACTAATCTAGCTTTTTTTCTTGTTAAATTCCCATCTTCATTTATTTTGTTTCTAAATACTCATTTTGATCTAATAAAATTATTATCAATAGGCCTAGGAAAAATTTCCCATGTCTGATTTTTCTCTATTTAACTAATTTCTTCTTTCATGGCTTCAATCCAAGTTTCATCTTAACTAGCTTCTTCATAAGATTTAGGCCCCATTTCAGATAGTAAAGAATAGTTTACTTATTCTTGTTGAGCAAGCTTTCCTCTTTCCATGACACTATCACTTTTGTTTCCAAGAATTTTCTTCTTAGAATGATCTCTTTTGAAAAATTTGGGTGGTGCTTTTGGAGTGGTGATTGGTTACTCTTCTTCATCAACATTAGTTTCCTCTTGTGACTCTTCTTTTGCAGATTCTTCTTTTTCTTTATAAATAGGGACTTTTCAATGCATGTCCTCTTTATGTAACTACTAAGAGTAATCTTCATCCACTCTAACATTCACACTTTCAACTATCTTTTGTAACCTTTTATTGAAGCAATTATAAGGTTTGCTTGTAGTTGAATAACCTAGAAATATTCCTTCATTTGATTTTGTCTCATATTTACTCAAAGCATCTTCATCCTTGTTTATAAAACATTTGCTTAAAAATATTTTGAAATATTCACAAATGTAGGTCTATCTTTCCATAATTAATATAGAGTCTTATCATGAATTAATCTTAATTGTGCTCTATTGAGAATGTAAATAGGGATATGAACTACTTCCTTTCAGCATCTATCAGGTAATTTGGCTTCATTCAACATTATTCTAGACATTTCCTAAATAGTTTTGTTCTTTCGCTCAACAAATCCATTTTGTTCAGGTGTTCTAGTAGCAGATAAATGTATTCCAATTCCATGTTTTTCACAATACTTGTCAAATTCATGAGAGGTAAATTCTCCAGTTTTTTCAAACCTTAAACATTTAATCCTAGAACCAAATTCATTATCAACCATAGCTCTAAAAATTTCAATCTTTCTAAAGCTTGGGATTTTTCTTTAAGAAAAGTACCCATGTCATTATAGAATAATCACCAATCAATAACATGAAATACCTTTCTCCATTGATGCTTTTGGTTATTGTTGGTACACACAGATCTGTATGTATCAACACCAAGGGCTTTGAAGTTGAATATGATCCTTTTTTGTTTTCCTTCAAGCCATTATTTATAAAATGTGTTTATAGGTTTTCCAATACTCGAAATAAGCTTGATTGCATTCTTCTTGCTAAATTTCAATAGATGTTCAAAGTTAATGTGACCCACCCTTTTGTGCCATAAAAAACTTTCATTAGTTTTTCCTAAGATACATCTTTAACCTTTCACCTAATTTAGATGGTATAGATTACTACTTGTTTTACTTACTTGAGCAAAAAGTCTACTAGAGCTAACATTCCTTATCTCACATCCACTAGCATGAAATAACAAGTTATATCCTTTGTCACACATCTGACTAACACTAAGCAAGTTATGTTTTAGTCCTCTATGTACAACACATCTTGAAAATTTGTTTTACCATCTCTACATAGTGTACCTTTTCCAATTATCCTAGTAGTAGTATTATCACCAGAATTAACTATACCACCATTCCATTTTTCTAATTTAGTGAATTTTCTCGTATCTCTAATCATATGACTAAAGAAACCACTGTCAATCACCCAAGGATTACCTTGTCCTTTTGCATGAAAAGTTCTTTGAACTATCATTGATTCTTCATTCTTCATATCAAAATTCTTCTCTTTCCAATATCTTTTTAGATATTTTTTATCTTCTTCAGAACTCTATATAGATTATTTAGTTTGTGTAGGGGGTGAAAATTATTTCTTTTTTCTTACATGATCATGAGAAAATCTATTTTCCCATGGAGAAGTAGATATCTTTTTCTCCTAACTAGGAGGTTGTATAAACTTACTTCTACAAAACTTACAGTGTGCACATAGTTATTACAATTGTAACATACATCATTTAGAGCAATAAAAGAAGAAAAAGGATTCTTTCTTACAAAATCAAGTCTATCATTCCTGAAGGGTCTAATCCTACAGTCTATAGCTTTATCCCCATACTGATTATTGGGAGATTGTTGGATATTGTGGATGTGTTGCTAATATGTGGTTGTCATTGATGTCAACACTATTAGCATTTGGTTTATTAGTTTTTTTATATGTCAAGGATATTGAGAAAATTGGAAAAGAGAGTGTTCTAGGTTTCCAGTGGAACTATGTAGGTCATGAAGGAATTTTGTTCTATACATTGAAGATTAGTTGATGTGGATTAAAGGGTTTATTGTTGAGTATGTCTAGATCATCTACTAGAATTTTCAAAGGTCCGTGTGAAGTTTTGTGTGAGTTGTGGTCTATCAGTATTTATGTTGTCTTTGTTAGTGTTCCTAAATGAAGATTGTATGATTATGGTTATCTAAGTTGTTGTGGATGCTTCTTTGTTATTTCTTGGTGTTCTCAGATGACTCTAGTTCATTCACTATCTTTGTGGTACATCCATGTGGTCCGGTGAGCTTGTGATTGAAGATCTTTTCTTGTGCATGTTCGGTATTTCATGTTCCTAGCTGACACATTAGTGATAGCCTGTTGTGGATGTTAGAGGTAGAATTAATTAAAATATTTTTCATTGGAGATGTTAATTTGGGTCTCCACTATGTTGTGCCTGACCTTGGTGGGTTCGCATTCAAATTTATTTGTAAATTTGGGCCGACATTGCAAGTATAATTTATTTTTCTTGTCGACCAAGTTGTGATGAAATCTCTTGTAGCGGATATATAAGAGCAATTGTTCCATCCATGAAGATTTCGTTTCATGTGCTCCTATGTGGTAATGTACAAATATAATTCGATTGTAGAGCAGAGTGTGAAGAAGTGTTGAGCTTAATTGGAACTATAATCAGGCTTGTGCAAAAGCTATTTTCTCAGTTCTTACCCTCCAAATTTTTAATCCAAATTTTTTGGGCAATGAGCCCCTTTTGTAATTGAGTAGTGAGCTCTAAAAAGTGTGCCTAAATGAATGTACATTCCCCTTGTTATCTCTCATTATACTTTTAGCAGAGTATAATCTTCTGGATTAACATCCACTGTGGTTTTTCCCCTAACAAGGTTTCCACATAAAAAAAATTGGTGTTCTTTATCTCTTTGATGTGTTAATTTCTTATGGTTAAATTGTTTATTTATCAGATTTGAAATTAGAGTTAAGTAAAGTTTGAATTTCTTTGACAAATGATTCACCCCCCCTCTCAATTGTTTGTCCTTGTTTTTCCAACAACTAGTATCATAGTAGGTTCCTCTGAAGAAGTCTAAAAGCTTGAGGTGATCTGGGATGGCAACATTCAAGAAGGACAACCCTAGATTTGATGGTACTAACTACTCACTATGGAAAGTTAGGATGCAATGTCATCTAAGATGTATTGGTGAAGATTTTTGGAAGATTACAAAAGATCCATATGTTATTCCTTAGAATGGTCCATCAATTCCTGACGAAATCAAAGATGCTGAAAACAATGCTAGGGCTACTAAAGCTTTGTTCAGTGCTCTAACAGATTTGAAGATGGCTAATGTGTTAGTTCTATAGATATCTCATGATATTTGAACGAAAATAGAAACTGTAAGTGGTAGAATGAGTTAAACAAATTAATAATGCATCTACACCTCTAAATAAGACATTGCATCTAAGATTTAAGAAATTTAAACTAATTTAAACTAGAAATCTTTAGAAATCTGTCCTATTGCTCTCTAACTCTAAAGATCTCTCTAATCTACTTTGCTCTCAGATTCTAGAAGCTAATTAGACTATTGAAATTACACTTAGAGAATGAGAATTAAACTATTCTATTCCTATATGATTTAAATATGCAACTAAAATGATTCTACAACAAAGCTTCTAAGAAAGAAACTACTGTAGACTGCCATAATTAAATGAATGCTTGAATGCTGGATGAATACTGGATACTTGGAAAACCTGCAGAGTAAGATTGCATAAGTTGGGATCCATTTCCTGTAGCCAAAGAGCTATATTTATAGCTTTCACGGTAGCACATTTGCACAGGGATACGGGATAAGAGGCTGGGATTCAATCTGGAGAATTGAATGGCATGGGATGAGAAGATGGAGCTGATCATGGAAGATTTTTCCTCCCCATGAAAGCACCAGGCAAGATGAGAGGAAAGGTGGTTGAGAGGACTTCCTGCAGGTTTGTCCCTGAAGCTCTTCCCATGAATGATAGTAGAATTAATTAAATTTTGAAAATTTAATTTTATTGGTGAGTGAATAGTGGTAAATGATTTATGCATAAATTTAAATAATTTTAATTCATTTAAATTTAGCAAAAAGAGGATTGACTAATTTAATAAATCAAACTATAGGGTTTGTTTATTAAAATTAAAACAAGAAAATGATAATTAAATAAAGATTTTAGGATATCTTTTATTTAATTAAGAGAGAAATGTGATGAGGTAATTAAATAACACAAATTATTTAAGTTGTGTATTTAATTTATGATAGAAGTATAAAAGAAGTAATAATAATAATTAAATAAAACAAAGTTTTTAATTTTGTTTATTTAATTAAGAGAGAAATAGAAGAATTAATAATGAACTTAATATAAATAAATATTTCTATTTATTTACTAAGTAGATGAATTAAAGATTAATTAATCAAATAAGTCGTATTTAATTAATTAGATTCTCCTGACCATTTTTAGGTGTCTACATTTTGCCCCTCTTTGAAGTGATGTGTTTACATGTTGCTTCAAAGAATGATTTTGCTTCAACTGCCAGTATTGATGAAAAGTTTAAAATATGCCCCTGATTTATCCCAGAAAATGAATTTCAAAATGATAATGATATATGCCCCCACGGGAGAGAAATTGATGAATTTTGGATTTGATGATTGATTATGATGATGATTTGATGATAGAGAAACAATTTATCTCCCGATAAAGAAATATTGATTCCTCCAGTTGATTATGATGATGATTGATGATCACGTCAGCTGATTGTTGATCTTGATATATTAGAAGATTATTGATCTCATGATAGGTGAGATTCAATGATATATTGATTGATAATTGACCTCATGATAGGTGAGGATCAATGATAGATTGATGATTTGTGATTTGACTTGACTGATTGATTGATATGCCCCAGTATGAGATCGATTAATGTACTAGGACTTGATGATGCAAAATGATGAATAGAATAGGGGATGGGATGAGGAAGAGATAATGAAAGGAGAAGATGAAAAGTAAGTAAGCACAAATGGATTCAAGGATAAACGTGATGTTGCCACGGTCAAGTTGGAAGCCAAGATTGATTGATGATGATGATAAGAGTGTTGTTGATGAGGGAAGGATACATCCTAATGATGATGATAATGATTGGATAAAGGCCTATAACAAGGTTGGGAACAAAACCAAGGATGCAATTAAATTATTTGTGCTAGACTTAATAGATTAAGATTGGATGGAATTTGAGATGATTGAAATGAAAGAAAATGATTCAAAAAGAGGTGAATAGGAAAACAATTATATATTATTCTAAGAATTATTGAAAAGATAGTGATATGATGAGGAGGGGGCATACATGTAGCTTTTGAGATTGAAATTGGTAGCTTTGAAACAATCTATAACTGCATATGCAAGACTAATATGGATGCAATCTATTTTATCATGCAAACCTAAGTGTCATTTCAACAATCTTTTTATTTTGCTTTTGTATCATCAATGAGCTTTTAAAATGTTGAAAGTGAATACAAGCATCAATGATATGAGATAGACCAATGATGACCTGAGTATTTCTTTCATGATATTTGATATTGCAAGCGAACACAAGCATCAATGTACAATTAAACCAAGATGACCTGAGCATTTCTTGCTTAAACAGACAAGAATTAATCATTTTCTTAAGTGAATCAGAATGTCATCCATGATACTTGGTAGAGCACTTCCCACGAAAATTCACAAAATAATAATGACTAACTCACAAACAACAAACAAAGAAAAGTATCATTCTCCTTCCTTGCTTCTCTAGTTCAATACATCATCGAGTAGCTCCAAAGAAATGATAAGCAAATGATAAAAAGAAAAGTACAACAATTCAAAATCTACTTAAAGTATTTTCAAATCATTATTCAAATTAGATCATCCATGTTGAAGTTGTGTGTGTTGATGTTTGCATGATATTCTCAGATGTTTGACCAAATGATGTAACCTAAGGACCTATCCTAGGGGTCTCGGGGACTGATCAAAGATTAGTCTTGCCTACGTTATACACGCAGAGACCATGTAGTTCGACTGACACAGACTCCATTTTATGACTAATGTAGACTCTATTTTTGTGTTTTTGATTTTATGAATTTTTTCGCATGGATTTTTGTGGATTGTATGATGTTTTTGGATTTTTGAGTTTCTGATGTTTTTGGATTTTGACAAATTTTCTGATGTTTTTAGGATCTTTGATGTATTTTTAAATTTTTTGTATTTTCAAGATATTTGATTTGGAATGAGATGGTATGACTGATTGAAGGAACAAGATGAACCACAATAGAGGTAATGCAACCATGGATAAATGATAGATCAAAATGAAAGTCACTACAAAACATGTCACACAAGCAACATATCTCTTGTTGAAAGATGACAATAGTTGACTGATTAATATGCCAAGAATGATTGATTCCATAAGGCATGATGATGATAAGTACTTAGGATTACTGATATCCTCTAAGTACAAAAATATTGATGATTGTTGACGATTGATTGAAAAAATATATGAGGATTGGATAATGTTTTACAGCTAGGCTCAAATATGATTTGCATGATAAGATTCAAGGTTGCAAAGGGACATGATGACATGGATTTTGATAAGCTAAGAGATATGGAATGGAAGAATGCAAGGATAACAAGAATGAATGGTGATGATCAAGATCAAATAGATAGACACAAAGACCAAGTACTTTGCCCCCATTCCTCATCAAAACCAAGGATGAAAAAGAAAGGATGTATCTAGTAAGAATGATGGAATATGGATGAGATAAAAGATATGGTACGAAAGATATGGATAAAGCATATAGGATAAGCATATATGATGTTCAAGAAGATTCTTAACCTTATCAAGATCAAAAGTGGAAATGTAAGGAATGAGCGTAGAAATGATAATGACCATGAATGATAAGATGGATGAGACTTGCCCTTAAGTGTAGAGTGCAAGAGGAATATGTAAGATAGGATATGGATGATAGGGAGATGGAGGAAGGACTTTAACATTGAGTTTCACAACCAATTATCCCTTTAATTAACCATGGCAATGGGGATTAGACTCATAAATGTTGGTAGATTAATGGTATGATGGAAGAAACTAAGGATTTATGCAAAGGTTTGGATTAAAGGGGAATGATGGGGGATGAATGTTGGATAATGGATAGATGGAAAGGATGACAAGCTCAACATTGGCACACACCTTGAAGGATGGTGGAGTGATGGAAGAAGAATGGATTTGGAAAGTGATAGGTTATTATATGTAAAATTGGAGGAAGCTTTTGGATAAGCGAATTTGGATGCCAATTTTGATTTTATTGCTTCTATGAGACTTTTAGGAATCCACATGATTTTTGACTTTGATTTTTGCTTAGTGGGCCTTTGTGGCCTTGAAAAATTTTCATTTATGGACCTTTGTGGTTTTTGAAAATTTCCTTTTTTCTTTGATGGGCCTTTGTGGCCTTTGGAAATTTTATTTTGATTTATGGACCTTTGTGGTCTTTGAAAATTTCCTTTTTGCTTTGATGGGCCTTTGTGGCCTTTTGAAATTTTCTTTTGATTTTAGATCAAGTTTTCTTTTTATTTTGCATGTCTCTTCGAGGAGACATGTTGATCCTTTGATACATGTGGATTTTGATATAGAAGATTCTGATATTTGTCACCCAAATTGCTTCCAAGAGCAATGGGAGGGGTGGATTGAGATGAATGGTATGAAGGTATTATGGATGAGTGAATGTGGGTAGAATTTTGAAAGGGCATCAAAGATGTGTGCCTTTGTTGTTCTTGAGGAATAGGATATGGACCTAGGATAGATGGAGATTTTAATGGACTAGGATGAGGACCTAGGATAGATGGAAAGTTTGATGGACTAGGATGAGGACCTAGGATAGATGGAGATTTTTATGGACTAGAACACTTAGGTATATAACCAAGGCCATGGTGATATGTGTGTTTTTGAATAAAAAGGGGTTTTAGGATACCTTGTTCATGAATGCCTAATCCTTTGCCTTTGTAGTTCATACTTTGACACATTTGTTTGCTAATGGGATATGTATTGTTTGTGAAACAATATGCAAGCCCATTTTGGGGAGGATATGATATGGATGAAAGGGTATGTGTTGGAAGAAAACCAGAATGGATAAAGGTGGAGGATCCTAATTTATAGGTGTGGGGTTCATGGATAGCTTGAATAAGTGTGATAGGCTCTTGACATGGGGATGATGGGATATTTTGATCTTGACTTGGAAAAGGATCTTGAGGTGGTATGAAAGACATATCTTGATCATGAGAAGGATAAACATCTTCATGGGATGAAAGGGCATCCTTGAATGGAAGCATATCTTGATCTTGATGAGGAAAGAAATCATTAGATTTCATAGAAAGCATGTCTTGATCGTCAATTGGTAAGAAATCATTAGATAGGATGGAAGAAATATCATGATCTTGTGATGCAATAGAATCATGATATGGTATGGATTGATTAGATGATGTGGAAAAAGAACTTGGAAGGATACTTGTCTCTTGAGATGGATGTGAATTATTTTGGATGAAAAGTGAAAGGAGGGGATCATCATAAGATTATTGAGAAATGGGATCTTGATCAAAGATGGGAAGACTTTGTGAGATTGTGGAATCATTGGATGGAGTGGAAAGAATATTTTGATCTTGATGTGTAGGGGAGTCTATGCTAGCATGCTTTGGAGTGAGAGTTTGACATGAATCATTGGATGTAGAAGATATGATAGAAGAGGATGATTGGATGGAATTGTTAACTTGGGTGAAAGAATCTTGAGGTTCATTTTGGCTTATGGTGCATGGAGATAAATGCGTGACATGATAAGATTGTTCAATATCATTTGTATTTGAGGACTGAGATTTGGGCTTTTTGAAATTTTGGAAAAATTCAAAGATATTGAACTTCGATGATGGAGTTGTTGGTGAAGAAGGTCTCATGTTCATTGTTTGGTCAAGAGGATATGGATAGATGTTTGGCATTAGATATCTCTTTGTGGTTGTTTCCCAAATTTGTTGTTGAAGGTTTTCCAATTGATAAGCTAAAGCATTCAATTGATCCTCCTCTATTTCAGCCATGGTGGTTTGTGTTTCTTTTTGGGATGATCTTATCTATTTTAATGACAAGAAAACATAGCAAGCAAAAATAGAACTGTTGTTGATTAAATCCTAAATTCTTAAACAAAGAGTGTATGTTCAAGAACCAAACATGGTTCCTCTTGATTTTCACTGGTTTGATGATAAGATAAGACAATTCAAACAGACTCACTCCTAGAGACAAAAGGTCATCGTTATATACTCAAACGGCCCATAGCTTGGAATTGCGTTGACTCACACAGCCATGTCACCCCCTAGAGGGCGCCCGTGTTTTTGTCTTTTCCAGGTGCGTACTCAGAGTGACAGAACTAGATATCGGATCCCCTGAGCAAACAGTCCTTCACAATTATATGGTGAGTGCTTGAGGGTAGATTCTTCCCCACCCCTGCACCACCGAGTATTACAATGTTTAGAAACTGACAAGTGTGCTTCTATTTCTAGGTTCTTAGATAGGGTTTTCGTTCGGAGCGGAAAATGGATAAACTCCCTCAAGAGACCTCCCAATCTTTAGAACAAAGATTTTGGGGATGTTTATCCTGCACACTTCTGTTGAAAGAGGGTTTCCCCAAATTCACATAAATTTTAAAGTGGGTTGGAATGCCATGGCTTTTGGCTGTCCCCACTCAGGTCGTTCCCATAGGGTGAGTACTTTTTCCCACTATGGCAGGCCTGTCTAAAGGTTTTAATAAAAGCTTGAAAATGCATAAAGAAAAAGTGAGTCTGGTATTCTAATGCACCCAGTTAAGGGGAGAGCATAAACCTATCACCCAATCACAACAAAGAAGTTTGTTCACTTTTAAAACCCAAATGACAAATTAGCTAATCTATATAGAGATATTGCTCCATAAAAACATGATGTTCAATTTTAATCCCACAAGAAATTGTGAAGTTTCTATCCTAGGATTGATCAATTTTTATCCATTTTCTATCCTAGGATTGATAAATTTTAATCCATTTTCTATCCTAGGATTGATAAATTTTAACTAAAAAGAGACCAAAGAACAAAATCTAGCCGCGGATGTGTCGGATCCAGAAAACCCTAAACCTTAGACCAAGTTACAATGTGATTTGACTTTAAATGTAAAACTAAAATTTTTAGCTCTACAAAAAGTGATAAATACCTACACCATTGCATAGCTTATGAAATTCTACCCCATTTCAAAAAAAAAAAGCATCAAAAAAGACATCTGTATGACCAAGATATGGCCATTTTAAGATTGAATATCAAAACACTAAATCTAAAGCGCTAAAACAGAGCCCTGAAGTGCTACAACAGAGCTCCTAGGTGCTAAAAAAGAGCCCTGAAGCACTTCAGAATTGTGCTGAAGTGCTAAAACAGTCGGTTGAGGCCCTAAAACAATTTGTGGCATGCTAAAACATTTGAGTGGTGCACTAAAACAGATGGCAGACGTTCTATAAGTTTTCTCCGATGCGCTACAGAATCTCTTCGACGCGCTATAAAAAACCACGGTTCCGCGAAAACAAATACGCCGATACCTGTAAGACACTTTTCAAAAAAATTTACAGAATATGGGGTTATGCCCCACGGTGGGTGCCAAATTGTAAGTGTTAGAATGAGTTAAACAAACTAACAATGCATCTACACCTCTAAATAAGACATTGCATCTAAGATTTAAGAAATTTAAACTAATTTAAACTAGAAATCTTCAGAAATCTGTCCTATTTCTCTCTAACTCTAAAGATCTCTCTAATCTACTTTTCTCTCAGATTCTAGAAGCTAATTAGACTATTGAAATGACACTTAGAGAATGAGAATTAAACTATTCTATTCCTATATGATTTAAATATGCAACTAAAATGATTCTACAACAAAGCTTCTAAGAAAGAAACTACTGTAGACTGCCATAATTAAATGAATGCTTGAATGCTGGATGAATGCTGGATACTTGGAAAACCTACAGAGTAAGATTGCATAAGTTGGGATCCATTTCTTGTAGCCAAAGAGTTGTATTTATAGCTTTCACGGCAGCACATTTGCACAGGGATACAGGATAAGAGGCTGGGATTCAATCTGGAGAATTGAATGGCATGGGATGCGAAGATGGAGCTGATCATGGAAGATTGTTCCTCCCCATGAAAGCACCAGGCAAGATGAGAGGAAAGGTGGTTGAGAGGACTTCCTACAGGTTTGTCCCTGAAGCTCTTCCCGTGAATGATAGTAGAATTAATTAAATTTTGAAAATTTAATTTTATTGGTGAGTGAATAGTGGTAAATGATTTATGTATAAATTTAAATAATTTTAATTCATTTAAATTTAGCAAAAAGAGGATTGAATAATTTAATAAATCAAACTATAGGGTTTGTTTATTAAATTAAAACAAAAGGAAAATGATAATTAAATAAAGGATTTTAGGATATCTTTATTTAATTAAGAAGAAATGTGATGAGGTAATTAAATAACACAAATTATTTAAGTTGTGTATTTAATTTATAATAGAAGTATAAAAGAAGTAATAATAATAATTAAATAAAACAAAGTTTTTAATTTTGTTTATTTAATTAAGAGTGAAATAGAAGAATTAATAATGAACTTAATATAAATAAATATTTCTATTTATTTACTAAGTAGATGAATTAAAGATTAATTAATCAAATAAGTCATATTTAATTAATTAGATTCTCCAGACCATTTTTAGGTGTCTACAGAAACTTTGTATGAAGGAGATTCACAGGTGAATATGGCTAAGCTACAAAGCTTGAAAGGTAAATATGAAAATTTGAAGATGGGAGAAGATGAAAATATCACTTCTTTTATGCAAAGAGTAAATGAGATAGTGATGGGTATTACATGTGTCAATGGTTCTATGGAACAAGATGAAATTGTGGCTAAGATACTCAAATCCTTTCCTCCTTCCTCCAAAACAAAAGTTCATGCTATTGAAGAATTCATGTCATTAAACAAGATGACAAGAGATACACTAATAGGGAAGCTTGTTGCTTTTGAAATAAGTGAGTTTGGTGAATCTACACCAAAGACTAAATCTGCATTCAAAGCTAATGTATCCAGAAGTAACAAGCAAAGATATAGTCTAGGAGAGAGCTCCAAAAAGATATCCAAGTATGATGAAGAATTGAAAAAACTAGAAGACCAAGAAAGAGAAGTAGAAGAATTGGAAGCATTGATTGAAAAACAAGAAGGTAGAGGAAAATTTAAGTATGAAGATGTATTTCCTATTAAGTGTTTTTTATGTAGTAAAATAGACCATTTTGCATCAAGATGTCCTGAAATAGTTCCTAGATCTAAGCCTAGGAAGTCTAGATTCCAAAAGAAATGTTACTTTGTTGAAGAAGCAGTGACTGATGATGAGTCTAATAAAGATAATGGAAAAGAATATGATTGGGCTTTCATTGCTACCATTGAAGATTATCCTATGGCTACTAAATCTACTAAAGATGAAAAAGCTCTTGCAGCCTGAATTGAAGAAAAAGATGAGTGGGTCATTGGCAGTGGATGCTCACATCATATGACTAGTGAAAAAAGTAATTTTGTGAGTCTATAGAAGTATGAAGGTGGGGTTGTAATATTTGGAGATAACAATGCTAGTGTGATTTGTGGTAGAGGATCTATTAGCCTTGGTGGTAAAGATAATACTAATGATGTCATGTATGTTGAAGGCCTAAAGCAGAACTTGTTGAGTGTTGGACAGATGGTACATAAGGGATATGATGTACAGTTCAAGAATGGAAAATGCAAGATTCGTGGGAGTTCCAAAAACATGATTGCTACATAAGTGCAAACCAAAGGTAATATTTTTCATCTGAATACTGCTAGTGGAAGTTGCTTAGTTGCTCAAGTATATTAAAGTTGGTTGTAGCATAGGAGGTTGTGTCATGTAAACTTTGACAACATTATCAAGATAAGTTCTACTCAAGTAGTAAGAGATCTACCTAGGTTAGTGAAGCCTGCTAATGCAATCTGCAAGGAATGTCATATGGGTAAACAAACTAGAGTCTCCTTCTGAAGAAAACAATTTCATTCAAATAATGTGTTGGAACTGCTACATACTGATCTTTGTGGTCCCTCTAGAGTTAGAATTATTCATGGAGAAAGGTATTTTATGTTGGTCATTGATGATTACTCTAGAATGATTTGAGTTTCCTTTTTGAGAGAAAAATGTGAAGCATTGGATAAGTTCAAAAGTTTTAAGGCTATGGCAGAGAAGGAAAAAGGTTTGAAAATCAAGTGCCTGAGATCTAATAGAGGTGGTGAGTTCACTTCCAAGGAGTTCAACTCTTATTGTGAAGAACATGGAATTAAAAGATAGTTATCTGCTCCCTGAACCCCTCAACAGAATGAAGTTGCAGAGAGAAATAATAGAACAATTTTGGATGCTTCCAAAACAATGATGATGGAAGGGAATGTGTCTCAGATGTATTGGATTGAAGTGGTAAGTACTATTGTATATACTTTGAATTGGGTAAATGTGAATGGTAATTCTGGTAAAACCCCTTATGAATTATGGTTTGGTCACAAGCCTACTGTTAAGTATTTTAAGATCTTTGGAAACAAATGTTACATCAGGAGAGATGATGATATAGGAAAAATTGATACTAGAAGCGATGAAGGGATCTGCTTAGGTTACTCCACTAAGAGCAAGGCATACCGGTGCTACAACAAAAGACTAAGAAAGATTGTTGAGAGTGCAAATGTCAGAGTTGATGAGGACTCTATCAAATCATCCAGATGATATAGATATGATTCAAATGAAGACAACACAAATCAAGGGAAGAACATTTAGACACCAATTCTACTTTAGATTATTCCATATGTTTTGGTGAAGCAACCACAAGTTGTTCCAGTAAATCATGTCATTCAGGAAGCAAAAACAAGTGGAAGTGTAGAAGAAATTTATGAAGACATAGAGGTCTGAGAAAGTCCCAAGACTCCAAGGTATGTAAAGTTGAATCACTCTCAAATTCAAATCATAGGAGATAAAATCAAAGGAGTACAAACTAGAAGAAAAATTGCAGAAGAATATTGTCTAATTTCCAAGATTGAACCTAAGAGTCTCACTGAAACCTATCAAGATGAACATTGGTTGGAAGCCATGAAAGAAGAACTAACATAGATTGAAAGGAGTGACACATGGCTACTAGTTCCTAGACCTAAAGACAAGAATGTGATTGGTACTAAGTGGGTATTCAGAAACAAGTTGAATGAAGAAGGTGAAGTGGTCCAGAATAAAGCAAGATTGGTATGTAAAGGGTACTCTCAAATGGAAGGTATTGATTTTTAAGAAACCTTTGCCCCTGTTGCTAGAATTGAAGTAGTAAGATTATTTCTTTCTTGTGCTACTTATAAGAATTACAAAGTCTATCAAATGGATGTAAAGTCTACATTTCTAAATGGAGAACTAGAAGAAGAAGTGTACATTGAACAACTAGATGGATTTCAGCTAACAGATAAAGAAGATATGGTTTATAGATTGAAGAAAGATCCATATGGACTTAAACAAGCCCCTAGAGCCTAGTACACTAGATTGGAAAATTACGTACTGAAGCTTGGATTCACTAAAGGTACTACTAATTAGATCATGATAAGGAGTTAATCATAGAAGTCTTAGTTGATGACATCATTTTTGGAGGAGATGATAATCTATGCATGAAGTTTGCTGATGAGATGAAGAATGAATTTGAGATGAGCATGATTGGTGAAATGAAGCTCTTTCTGGGATTACAAATTACACAGTTGGACAAAGGGATTTTCATATCTCTGTCCAAATATGTGAGAGAACTATTGAAGAAGTTTGGAATGGAAGACTCCAAACCTATTGGTACCCCCATGGTGACTGAATGCAAGTTGAAATAGAATGATGATTCTCCTAAGGAAAATCAAACTAGGTATAGGTCAATGATCGGTGGATTTCTCTACTTGACTCAGACTAGACCATACATTATGAATGTTGTATGTATGGTTGCTAGATTTCAAGTTGATCCAAAGGCATCACATCTGACTGTTGTCAAGAGAATTTTTAGATATTTAAAAGGAACAATTGACTTTGGACTTTGGTATCCAAAGGATGATTATCTCACTTTGTGTGTATACATTGATGTTGATTGGGCTCATGATGTGGATGATAGAAAAATTACTAGTAGTGGTGCTTTCTTCCTAGAGAAGAAGTTGGTATCCTAGTCAAGTAAAAAGAAAAACTCAATTTCTCTATCTACTGTTGAAGCAGAATACATTGCTGCTACCAATAATTGTACTCAAGTGATATGAATGAAAATGATGTTGAGATATATTAGAGTGATATATGAAGAGCCTATTGCCATATATTGTGACAATTCAAGTGCAATAAACATATCAAGAAATAAGGTGTTGCACTCTAAGACTAAACACATATCAATTAAGTTTCACTTCCTAGGGGATAAAGTGAATGAAAAAGAAGTCAGATTGGAGTATGTTCCTAACAAAGAATAGATCTTAGATATATTTACTAAGCCTTTTTCGAAGGAAAATTTTGAGTATCTCAGAGGAATTCTAGGGGTAATTACCCCTCCTAATAAGAACTAAATGATGCATTTACTTGCATCAATCTATGAGCCTCATTGTTGTATTATGAATTGGATTGATGTTTATGTGGCTACTACTCAGGGGGAGTAGTTAGATGTGCAGATATGTGGTTCAGAGCATGTATACGGAAAGGTCATGGTTACCTTTTCCATTGATGTCAAATGGGGAGAAGAGTATTGTGAAAAATCTCTGTGGAGAGAAGTTTAGTTGAGAAGAGAAGCGCAAAAGAAGTTAGTATGTTGGGTTGATGGTATTTTTCACATCACGTGTTGCCATCAATTCCAAAGGGGGAGATTGTTGGGATATTGTTGGATGTTGTGGATGTGTTGCTGATATACGATCGTCATTGATGTCAACACTATTATAATTTGGTGTATTAGTTGTATATGTCAAGGATATTGAGAAAATTGTAAAAGAAAGTGTTCCAAGTTCCCAGTAGAACTGTGTAGGTCATGAAGGCATTTTTTTTTGTACATTGAAGATTATATAATATGGATTAAAGGGTTTATTGTTGAGTATGTCTAGATCATCTACCAGAAGTTTCAGAGGTCCACATGAAGTTTTTTGTGAGTTGTTGTCTGACAGTATTTTTATTGTCTCTATTAGTGTTCCTGAATGAAGATTGTATGATTCTAGTGATCTAAGTTGTTGCGGATAATTCTTTGTTATTTATTGGTGTTCTCAGATATCTCTAGTTCATTCTCTATCTTTGTGGTATGTCCATGTGGTCTGGTGAGCTTGTGATTGAAGATATTTTCTTGTACATGTTTAGTTTTTCATGTTCCTAGCCGACATGTTAGTGATAGTGTGTTGTAGATGTTTGAGGTAGAATCAATTAAAGTCTTTTTACATTGGAGATGTTAATTTGGGTCTCCACTATGTTGTGGCCAACCTTGGTGGGTTCACATTCAAATTTATTTGTAAATTTGGGCCAACATTACAAGTATAATTTATTTTTCTTTGCCGACCAAGTTGTGATGAATTCTCTTGTAGCGGATATATAAGATTGATTCTTCCATCCATGAAGATACTGCTTTGTGTGCTCCTATGTGTGTATGTGAAAATATCATTTGATTGCAGAGCAGAGTGCGAAGAAGTGTTGAGCTTAATTGGAACTGTAATTAGGCTTGTGTAGAAGCTATTTTCTCAGTTCATACCCTCTGTATTTTTAATCCAACTTTGTTGGGTAGTGAGCCCCTTTTGTAATTGTGTAGTGAGCTCTAGGCAGTGTGCCTAAATGCATGTGCATTCCCCTTCTTATTTCTCATTATAATTTTAGCAAAGTATAATCTTGTGGATTAACATCCACCATGGTTTTTCCCCTAATAGGGTTTTCATGTAAAAAATTTGGTGTTCTTTGTCTCTCTGATGTGTTAATTGCTTGTAGTTAAATTGTTTATTCATCATATCTAAAATTAGAGTTAAGTTAAGTTTGAAAAGTTTGAATTTTTGTAAGAACTGATTCACCCCCTATCAATTGTTTATCCTTGTTTTTCCAACACTAATTACATGAAAAACAATAACCATGAAAAGTATAACTGAACCTAGTTTTTCTTCCATGTTGTGCTTTGAATCTCCTCTTTGGATTGTGCATCTTGATGAATCCATCATCTATTTTCATGTGATCTTCAATCTTCTTATCCTTTGTGGACCCTTTAGACTTCTTAGAAATGGTTGCATTGTTCTTAATGTTGGAATCATTGAAAATCTTGTCTTCCTCATATCGTAACCAACAAAATTGTTGAAAATGGATTTTTTACTACCAATAATTTCATCAAGCACTTCAAAACTCTTTCCAATTTTTAGACTTCTATTTAACTACATATTTACCTTTTCTAATCCCTTCCTTAAAGAAACAACTTCAACTGCTAACTTTTGAAATTCTTTTGATTTGTTCTTAAAATCCAAAATAGTTACCTCTTGTACTCTCTTTGATTCTTCTAACTATAGTTTTAGATCAACAACAAGTTTCTTAGATTCCTCAATATTTAACTTGTACTTCTCATTCTATTTTATTTCATCTCTCAAGTCTTGTAAAGTAGAAACTTGTTCACCTTCCAAATCTACCTCATCTTCTTCTTCCTCTTCAGAATCTTCACATTCCTTAATTTATTTAGCCATAAATTTAGTTGCACCTACTTCATTTTCAGAAGAACAATCATCTGAAGAACTAAATTCTTTATCAACATAAAGACTCTTCTTATTTTGACCATAGTTTCTCCTTTTATATTTGGAAATTTCTTGACTCTTGGAACTATCTCCCTTTTAATTATCATTTAAAGGAAACTTTGAGGCATAATGAACTATTTTTCCATAGTTAAAACATTGGAAAGGAAGCTTACCTTAGTATTTTCGAGTGCTCTTCTTCAATCTTCTGACAAAATTTACTTCTTCCTCATTTGAACTAGTATCCAGTTATGAATCATCTTCATTTTTTTTAATTTTGGAAGTCTTGAATTTTGCTTCATTCTTTGTTGAGTGTGTACATTCATTTCTCATTTCATATGTAGTTAATGACCCAAATAATTCATCCATAGAAAATTTATCCAAATCTTTATATTATTCTATTGGTGAGATCTTAGAATCAAATCTTTGTGGGAGAGACCTTAAAACCTTCTTTACAACAACCTTATCTTCAATATTCTCACTGAGACCTCCAATTGCATTCACTACCCCATCTACCCTAAGCAAGTGTGCTACAATATTTTCTTCATCTTTCATCTTAAGAGTCTCAAAATTTAATATATGAGTTTGCAACTTTACTTTTTTTACTTTAACTTCAACCTCATAGATACTATTCAGTTTATCCCATACTTCTTTAGTAGATTTAGAATGCATGGCTTTCATTAATTTAGTATTGGCTAGACCACATAAAATAGTATTTTTAGATTTGGCATTGTATTCAAAGGCTTAGTGGGAGGAGTTGTTGGTTCTTTGTAACTATTTACAATAGACTGTCATACATCAAATCTAAGAGAAGTTAAATAAGTCTCCATTCTAATTTTCCAGAAAGTATAATTTGTTCCATTAAAAAAATGAAGCTTTGTTTGAATAAGATCCTTCTTGTCTAGCCATAGTGTTCTTGAATCTATATCTACCTTAAGTTGATTAAAATTTCTTCAAGGAACATTGTGCTTTCATACCAATTGTTGAAGGAACATCAATACAATTAGAGGGGGGTGAATCAATGTATACAAATTTTTACCAAGTTAGAACAATACACAATATTTAAGATTTCACAAAACATCACACACAAATAAAACACAAAATATACATGGAAAACCCTAGAAGGGAAAAACCACTTTGAGAATAGATTCTAGGATCTACTATCTTAATCCAGTCTCACAATCAAAGATATTACATATGTTTTATAAGCACCCACTTATAGGTACATTGACAGCCATGACAATGTTTTGAGGCACCAAACTCTTGGTATACTACACACCAAAGATAATTTTTTGAGGTACCAACCTCCTAGTACACTGCACACCTAATTGAGCACCAACTCAATCCTTCCAAGGCACCAACCTCTACAAAATTACAAGTTCATATATGTTGATACTAGTTCTCCTTCAACCTAAGAATACACCTTTTCATTTCATTAATCTGGACTTTTTCCTCTATACTACTCTTCTCTCAATTCACCATTACCATTATCATCACATTAATAGCTTTTCATCTATCACCATATACTTTACCACCCCTGAAACACATTCAATTTAATAAAACCTATGAATTTGAATAATCTGCATTTATGTTTTCACTATCCTCATGAAATGACAAAGTTCTATTTTTTTGCAACCACTCACTCCACCATTTTGAGCATGACATTAACTATTTCCATAGTTACCAAAACCCTAACTATTTCATAACCCCTTGAAACCATCACTTTAATAATTTTCCAAAAATACTTTCAAATCAGCTTCTACTCTGTAATTACTAGTCAAATTTTGACTTTTGAGAATAATCGTTATCACACTTTGAATATTGATAGTTGATCTCCAACTTCATGCCATTATCCAACATTCCTCATTTAAGTACTTCATCTTTAAAATTCCATTGTCAAATCAATTTTCCTTTGAACCTATTTCGTTGATCTCTATCACATAGAATATGCCTATTACACTTAAGCTCCATGATTAAAGAATGATTTGTGCAATGTAAAGGGATCCTGTGATGCAAAGACAAATTTCCATTTTTTTCACCTTGGATGTGTGTCACTGTTGCACTTCATCATTGATCTAAAAATCAAACCAACCATTCCTTATGTGAAAAAGTGATCACTGTTAGATTTATATTTTTAATGTCCACTATAAGATCTCCATCACATGTAATAATTCTAGTACATTTTACTTAGTACTTAACAATTAGAATTCATGATACGAAGAAACTTAGTGATGCAATTAACATTTTACACTTGTCAAAATTTCACATATTGCATCTTCAACCCTATCAAAGTCATCGTAAACTATGATACCAAAATCACCATTGATCCTTCTCAGATGTAGCACTAAATGTTGATTCCTTCAAGCAAAAATCCTTAAGATAGGTCCCATCAAGATAGGTGTCACATTTCCAGCCTTTTGTGGACAACTACTAACATCATCTTTGAAGTATTATAGGTGCACGAGAGCTGCCTAATTTTTAAACACTTAACCTCCATTTTTGATCATGTGTGGAAAAAATATTTATCATGCCAAACTTAGGAAATATTATAGTCTTCATTACTCTCCAAGCTAGTAAAGCCTAGGTTGGTGGGCTGGTAATCTTAATGACTTAAAATGCTTAAGTCATAACTTAAGCTACCTTCTATTGCCAGTTCCTAGTCAACAACAAAATACAAAATTTACTCTGATGTCATGAATGAAACCCTTGGATTTTAACTAAGAAAACCTAACCTATCTAGAGAGACAAATGAACTAATTCAGAGCTCCATCTACATCCTCTAATCATGTGGATCATACCAATGGAATGAGCATGAAAAATCCACATCAGATCTGCTACCTTAATTCTCTACAAACTTCCAAAAACAACCTTTGCAATAACATGTCAATATTGCATGACAACATTGTAACATTTTGAGCAACTCTAGAACTTTGAAAAACATGCTCTTCTCTCTAGCATACTTCACCATTCTTCCTAAGATTGGTCCACTATCATGAATCATATTCATGAATACCCTTTGAAATTAGTGACTAACAATTCCAAAAAGAATTTCATGACAGAGTCACTTCCTTTTTATCCTTGCACCAACATAGTAACAAGGGTAATCCAAAGAAAAATCACAAATATAAAGACACTCCAAGAAGCATGATACAGGGGATCACATTACATACATGTAATCACAAAGAGAATGAAAAGAAAATAAAGAAAGTATGTCACATGGGAGCCAACCTAAAGTAGGTTGTCCACATCCCAATCTTGCTCATCATATATAGAAGGTAGATAACTAGCGAAAGGGGCAACACTGAGTTCCATACTAGGACAAGGCTATCAAACCCATTTCTCCCAAATGTAGGGCAAGGTTGAGCCAATATAAATGATGATATGATGCTCCTTGCAATATGGAAAAATTATTTACATAAAGTGTAATACATGTAATAGTATTTTTGATTCTACAACTATCACATGGAAAGGAGTGAAGTGTGTGCATACTATCCAATTATATCAATAATATCACTTTCATATAAAACATTTTATAAAGCATGACACTCATCAGTAATATTCTTAAGAGTTATATGATATGAATAGTAAGACATGTTTGTACTTTTTTATTTTTAATTTTCTCAAATAGGTGGCAATGTAATCAATACTAGGTGGAGAAGTTTACCTAAGGTTCACTTGGTCTCAGTTATGGTATGTGGAAATGGTAGCTTCTTAAGTGTATAGGTCTTGGGTTTCCTACTTGATTGGGAAATTGGTTGATGTGGATGGGAGGATCTTGATATCCTAATCCCTTGGTATTTCTTATGAATTTTATTCTAACAATTTATGGATATCATGGTCATTTGTTATGTCACATCCTTGTTTTCTTAATATTCTAAAGCTTGACCATAACTCTCTTCCAATTTGATAGGTGTATCAATAACTTTGTAGGCATAGGATAGAAGAGTATCAATGTTTTCATTGTGAATGAGTTCCCTCATATTTGAAGGTTGAGGCTTGCTTTGTGATTTAATTTTGACATGTAAAAGGTTGAAAATGTTAAGTGGTGGGATGATGGGAGGTATTTTTTGTTGCATGGAGGGATAGAAGGATGCATTTTTCTCAAGATTACACAAAGAATTTAGTATGAATTTTTGCATCCTATCTTCATATTGGCCTAAGATGTCAATCTCATGAGGATATTCATTAGGAGGTGAAGATTCATGAATGTTTTGAATTACATTAGGATCATCACCAATCACACAACTTGAAACATCAACCAAATATTTTAAAGACATCCATATTTTATGAAAGGTTAATGCACCAAGAAGGTTCTTAAAAAAGGGGCTTAAGTGGTAACCTTTTTATGTGGCCACCTTTTTATGAAATAAGGAAATGCTAACCTTGGATGTGAAATTGAGGATACTTACACTCAAAATTTTGAGATGAAACAAAAAGAAGGATTCAAGTGCTCTAAGTCTACTTTCTAAAATACTAATTTATTTTGAAAATGGTTGATATTAAGGGGTTCAAATGAGGGACGTACACAAATTGGTGTTGTTTTTGTCAGAAAAACATAACATAGCAACTCTTGTACAACCCTTGTATGGTTAAAAGAAAATAGTATTTTTGAAATCGCTACAGTCAAATGTTAGCTAACAGTATGTGGTTGATACACAATTTTTTTAATAATTTTTCAATGAATATTATATTTTTTACTAATTTTTGAAGTGGAAACTTCCTAAAAAATAGAATTTTGGCCATGCTAACCCTACAAAATTTGGAAACTAAGTGATTTTTTAATTTATTTTTAATTTGTAGATGGACTCTAGTTTCTAAAAATGTAATTTATTTTAAATTTTGATGAATGGTTAATTTATAATGAAAAAAACACTAAACACTACTTTATGCCAAAAAAGAGACATACAAACAAAAGAAATTATGGATGAATGACTTAACATTGTTAGAAAGTGAAAAAAATTACATCATTGGATAGCTAAGAGAGAACCTAACATTACCTAGATGTTTGATTTGTTTGATATTGAGCCACGTGCAATCCTAATGGCGAGCACGAACCCGAATATGTGAAATATTGTAGAAATTGCAAAAACACATCTCTAGTCATTAGGAATTCCCTCCAAGCCTTTGGTTTGGTATTCCAAGGAAAATACCAATCCTAAGGCTTGGGGATTCCCAAAGCAAGATATAATGTGAGCACGTTAAAATTCACTCATGTGATAACATGAGTGTGTTATAACGCGCTTGAGTTATATGTTAGTTTTGGCATGGTTTTTTGCATTTGTGGGGAGCATGTCTAACAAGACATCATGTGAGTGTGGTATAACATGCTTGTGTTATGTCCTACTTTATGTTAAATGCATATTGAATGTATTTTTATATATTTGTATGTTTGTATGCACATGTATGCTTGTATGTCATGTATGTATGTATGTATTTATTCCTACTTGTATGTAAGATTGTATATGCGTGCATGTACATGCATGCTTATAGTATGTAGGATTGTATGTACATATGTATTATGCTTGTATGTATGTATTTATGTATGTATCAGAGAGAGGGAGGATTTTAAGAGAGAGAAATATCTAGAGTTGTCTGGTAGGGTCGAGGGGGAGGGAGGGGGAGGGAGAGAGAGAGAGAGGGAGTGGAAGGTGAAGGACAGGAGGATGAAGGTGGAGAGAGGGAGGAGAGACAAAGGAGAGATGGATAAAGGGAGTGAGAGAGAGATAGAGGGGGGTGGGAGAGAGAGAATTGAGAGAGAGAGAGGGGAGGAGAGAGAGAGAGATGGGGAGAAAGAGAGAGACTTGAGAGTGAGGGGGGTGAGAGGGAGTGATGCAAGATTAGAGGAAGACAACAAACTATATCAATTTCATTAGACAAACTCAAAGCATCTCAATCTGAACACTCACCACAAGTATACCTTCCCTTTGACACACTTATACAACTATATATATATTCCCTCTGAAGCACTATTCAATTCAAATATTCAAAATTAGGAGTTCCAAACCCATCCAAGATCTTCAAAACACTATCTCAATCAGATTCAATAGTAGCCAAGGCCTACCTACTCATTTTTCATCACTTCTATTATGACTATCCTTAAATGTGCAACATTTTTCCTTCATAACCACAAGCCTCTGCCAAGCATTCCAAGTCACAAACAATAAATAAAAAACTAGAAAAATCTTCATAAAGGTTAGATCAACATACTCAAACTCATTCAAAGCCCAAGAACTTAGATTCATGGATTTGGTGCACAAACCTTCATTGATTGTCTAATTTCTAGTAGCCCCGCAACATTAAACTGTCAGAGATAACTCTTAACCCAGACCACTATTCAAGTCTATAAAACACCTTTCAGACACCTTTTCATGAGCACTAAATCATATCAAAATCTCAATACTAGTTACTTTGAGGAAAGCTTGCAAAACCATGACTACCCACGTTACAAGAAGGCCTATTTAGGCTTGTTACAAATAGGGGTTATTGGTTCTAACCCTTCTAGGCTCAATATCTCTCAAAAAAATGTTCAAAAACCTTTCATTTGGCATGCTCCTCAATAAACCATCTGAAGTCCTTTCCCTAAGGTATTTTATCAAACCCTAGGTCTTATTCCTCCAAACTATTTGCAAATGCTTTGTTTTAGCAGGACTGCCACTTATATTGGATTCTAACTTATGAATTTCACCAACTCAAAACATGAAATGTATTCACAATGCACATAAAAACCTTTTAAAAACATTATCATTCAAGAGATCTTAGAAAAACAATAAAAAAAATCCTTCCCTTATCACTGTATACTGTGTTTACCCAGATTTTCTCAAATTATAGACTTAGGGCCTTGTATAATCTACCCAAGATCGCAATCTAAGGCTCTGAAACCTTGTGATAGGTTAAAGAATATAAAAAAATACATCCACACCAAAAATTAACATATTTCATCAACCAAAATAGGAGAAACAAAATTTTGATTTCACACTAACTACCCTAAAGAGGGTTAGGACTGTATTTACAAAAAATAGCATAACTTCTTGAAAAATGAACCAATATATATGAAAATTGAACTAGATGGAAGGTGATTGGATGATTTACCATTTTCAATCATTTAGGCATGCATTTCTCTCCCTACAGATCTATACAAGGGTCTGAAACAAAGAAATTCTATAGAAAATGCACAAAAATAGTGATATTCTTTAATCTGAACTTCAAATCTCGATCACCCACACCCAATACAAATGTACAATGGAATTTTATAGGAATTCCAAGATCTCTCTTCCATTTCTAACTAATTTCTAACTGTTTATATGACAAATGACTTTTCATCTTCCTAAGTTTGCCTTAATTTTGCAATTTTACAACTTTTATGACAACCTTTTACATTTTTTCATATTTTTTGCACTTTTTGGACCTAATAAACATCAAGTGACCTCATAATGACCTAAATATGTATAAAATAACTTATTTAACCTTGTTACAAGGTCAAGACACCAAATTTGTTCATTTTTCAAGAATTTATATGATGAAAACATGATTTGCAATGGTGCTTCTGCACCATACTCTTGGCCAAAAAAAAAAGTTTCAAGTCCACTTGAATTGTGATGTCACTAAAATTGAATCCCTTCTATGCGATGCCACTTATTTTCCTTGCAACTACTCCAAATCACCTTCCTCTTTACTTTAGGTTTAAACTTGTCCATGCAAACAAGTCTTCTATCTTAATTTCCCACTGAAATTAGTTCCATTATGCCTTCATGCATGTCAATATCAGGTTCCTCTCTTTGCCCTTTGACCTGAAAATTGATCCTTGTCCAAAATATTAGTAACACAAAGAAATAATATATTGATTCTAACACATTACCTCCATCATTCCTCAATTCCTTATAGATTTCCAAGGCCAACTTAGCCATGATCATCTCTTTAATCAACTCAATGCCCTCAACTTCTAGAATCAGGTCTTTTATCTCTGTCATACCTTCCTCTTCATGCTTGGAAACATCTACGACAACTTCTTCTTCATCTAAGAATCCTTCTTTTTCATTCTCAAAGACTTCTTGTTCTTTCATTGTCATGCACTTTCTCATTTTAACTATCTTCTTAATGGGCCACGAAACTTTCATTTTCACTACTAAGTGTCAACTTATCAGTTGCTTCATCTCCTTCATCGTCTGATATATCCTCTTCATGGATTCTTGGAACTCTTCTTCAAACCTATTCAACTCTTTCCTTAACTCAACAATTTATTTGTCAAACTTTGCTTGTATCCTCTTCTTTCTCTCTTCCTCTACCTGCAAATGCCTTCTCGATATCTCCATCTCTTCTAGATGGTCTCACAACTCACTTTTCCTCAACTCTCTCTGCCTTCACAATGGAAGTAAATAGGTTCTTCTGACCTATAGAAAACCACAACCAACACCATACAAAAAACCACAATACCACAACTCACTAGCCCAAATCTTTCCTGGGCTCTGATACCATTTTGATGCAAGATTAGAGGAATACAACAAACTATCTCAATTTCATTAGACAAACTAAAAGAACCACAAGTATACCTTCCCTTTAACACACTTATTCAACTATATATATTCCCTCTAAAGCACTATTCAATTCAAAAATTCAAAAATAGGAGTTCTAAACTCATCTAAGATCTTCAAAACACTATCTCAATCATATTCAATAGTAACCAAGGCCTTCCTACTCATCTTTCATCACTTCTATTATGACTATCCTTATATGTGCAACATTTTTCCTTCATAACCACAAACCTTTGCCAAACAGTCCAAGTCACAAACAATCAACAAAAAAATGGAAACATCTTCAAAAAGGTTATATCAACATACTCAAACTCATTCAAAGCCATAAACAAAATCCTTCCCTTATCACTGTATACTGTGTTTAAATAGATTTTCTCAAATTATAGACTTAGGGCCTTACATAACCTACCCAAGATCACAATAAAAGGCTCTAAAACCTTGTGATATCTTAAAGAATCTAAAAAAATACCTCCACACCAAAAATTATCATATTTCATCAGCCAAAATAGGAGAAACAAAATTTTGATTTCACATTGATTACCCTAAAGAGGGTTAGGACTGTATTTACAAAAAATAGCGTAACTTCTTTAAAAATGAACCATTCCACATGAAACTTGAGCTAGATGGAAGGTGATTGGATGATTTACCATTTGAAATAATTTAGGTACACATTTCTCTCTATATAGATCAGTACAAGGGTCTGAAACATAGAAATTCTATATAAAATGCACAAAAATAGTGATATTCTTTATTCCAAACTTCAAATCTCCATCACCCACACCCAATACAAATGTAAAATGGAATTTTATAGGAATAACAAGATGTCTCTTCAGTTTCTAACTAATTTCTAACTATATATATGACAAATGACTTTTCATCTTCCTAAGTTTGCCTTAATTTTGCAATTTTACTACTTTTATGACAACCTTTTATATTTTTTCATATTTTTTGCACTTTTTGGACCTAATAAACATCAAGTGACCTCATAATGACCTAAATATGCAAAAAATAACTTATTTAACCTTGTTAAAAGGTCAATACACCAAATTTGATTATTTTTCAAGAATTTACATGATGAAAACATGATTTGCAAAGTTTCTCTTGCACCAGGCAGAGACATGAGAGATAGGTAGTGAGAGGGAGTGTGAGAGGGAAAAAGTGCAAGAGAGAGGGAGTGTGAGTGAGAGACCTGAGAGAGGGAGAGGTTGTGGGAGGGAGTGACATAATATAGGGAGAGAAAGAGGGGGTGGAGTGAGAGGGACTTATCTAGGTAGGGTGGGAGGGACATATAAAGAGATGGGAGAGAGAGAGAGAGTTACCTAGGTAGGTTTCCAAAGGGAGAGACCTGAGAGAGAGAGGTGGTGGGAGGGAGAGACATGAGAGAGATGGAGAGAGAGGGCATGGGAGAGAGTGGGAGTGAGATAGAGAGATAGAGAGAGAGAGATAGATAGAGGGAGTGGTAGAGGGTGTTAGGGATTGATTGAATGAGAGGTACATAGAAAGAGGGAGATGGTAGATATAGACAATTAGAGAGGGTAGGAGAGAGGGAGGGAGGGATAGGTGAGATGCATAGATAGAGAGAAAGTGATATGGGTTGAGGGTATAGGGTTGAGGGATTAGGGTGGAGGACCTATAGGGTTGATGGTTTTGAGAGTATTAGGGTTTAAGGTTTGAGGGTTGAGGGATTAGGGTTGATGGTAGAGAGTATTGGGTTGAGGGTATAGGGTAGAAGGTTTAAGGTTTAAGGGTTTAGGGTTAAATGGTTTAGTGTTAAAGGCTTTAGGGTTAAGGTTTTAGGGTTGAGGGTAAAGGGTTTAGGGTATAGGTTTGAGGGTATATGGTTGAAGGATTAGGTTGAGGGTCCAATGTAAAGGGTAGAGGGTATAGGGGTTGAGGGTTTAGGGTTTAAGGATTGAGGGTTGAGGGATTAAGGGTTGAGGGTTGAGAACTAAGGGTTGAGGGTTTAATGTATAGGGTAGAGGGTAGAGGGTAGAGGGATTAAGGGCTTAGGGTTTAAGGGTTGAGGGTTGAGGGTTGAGGGTTGAGGGTAGAGGATTGAGGGTATAGGGTCAAGGGATTAGGGTTGTGGGATTAGCGTTTAAGGGTTGAGGGTTGAGGGTTTAATGGTTGAGGGTTTAGGGATTAGGGTAGGGATTTTTATTGGATTTAAGGGTGTAAGGGTTGAGGGATTAGTGTTGAGGTATTAGGGTTTAGGGTAGAGGGTATTGGGTTGAGGGTAGAGGGTTTAACGGTTTAGGATTTAAGGGTTGAGGGTTGAGGGTTAGGGTTGAGTGTTTAAGGGTTTAAGGATTTAGGGTTTAGGGTTGAGGGATTAGGGTAGAGAGGGAGGGATGGGTGGATAGAGAGAAGGAGAGAAGAGGAGGGAGGGACATAGATATATGAGGGTTGAGGATCCAATGTATAGGGTAGAGGGTATAGGGTTGACGAACTGTAGGGTTGAGGGATTAGTGTAATGAGTTGAGGGTATAGGGTTGAGGGATTAGGATTGAGGGTACATATGGTTGAAGGATTGGGGTTAATTGTCCAATGTATAGGGTAGAGGGTATCAGGGTTGGGGGTTTAGGGTTTGAGGGTTGAGGATTGAGGGATGAAGGGTTGAGGGTTGAGAATTGATGGTTGGGTGTTTAATGTAGAGGGTGGAGGGTTGAGAGTGGAGGGTAGAGGGTTTAAGGGTTGAGGGTTGAGGGTTTAAGGTTTAGGGTAGAGGATTGAGGGTATATGATTAGTGGATTAGGGTTGAGGGTCTAATGTATAGGGTAGAGGGTATAGGGGTTGAGGGATTAGGCTTTAAGGGTTTAGGAATTAAGGGTCAAGAGGGATGAGGGATTAGGCTAGAGAGTTTTCTCAATGGGTTTAAGGGTTGAGGGATTAAGGTTGAGGGTAGAGGGTATAGGATTGAGGGTAGAGGGTAGAGGGTTTAAGGATTGAGGGTTTAGGTTTTAGGGTTGAGTGTTTAAGGATTTATATGGTAGAGGGTAGTGGGTATAGGGTTTAAGGGTTGAGAGTTTAAGGTCTAGGGTAGCGGATTGAGGGTATAGGGTTGGGGGATTAGAGGGTCCAATGTATAGGGTAGAGGGTATATGGGTTGAGTGATTAATGTTTAAGGGTTAAGGGATTAAGGGTCAAGAGGGTTGAGGGATTAGGGTAGAGAGTTTACTAAGTGGGTTTAAGGGTTTAAGGGTTTAAGGGTTGAGGAATTAAGGTTGAGGGTAGAAGGTAGAGGATTGAGAGTAGAGGGTTTAAGGGTTGAGGGTTTAGGTTTTAGGGTTGAGTATTTAAGGGTTTATATGGTAGAGGGTAGTGGGTAGAGGGTTTAAGGGTTGCAGGATTAAGGTTGAGGGTATAGGGTTGGGGGATTAGGGTCGAGGGTCGAGGGTCCAATGTATGTAGTAGAGGGTATAGGGGTTGAAGGGTTAAGGGATTAAGGGTCAAGAGGATTGAGGGATTAGGGTAGAGAGTTTACTAACTAGGTTTAAGGGTTTAGGGTTGAGTTTTTAATGGTTTATAGGGTAGAGGGTAGTGGGTAGAGGCTTTAAGGGTTAACGGTTTAAGGTTGAAGGTATAGGGATGGAGGATTATGGTTGAGGGTCCAATGTATAGGG
>VDFB02047230.1:349015957-349149110 GCA_007258455.2 Sequoia sempervirens | reverse complement strand
TGTATACTAGGTGTTGGATGGGTGAAAGGATGAGATGGAGGAGGTGATCTTGGGATATATGGACCCAAGATGGATAGAGTAGATGAAGGACGAGAGATGGTGGATGGAGGGATGTAAGGACCCAAAATGGATGAAGCAGATGAAGGAGGAATATGGATGGTTGTTTTGAGGTGATATGATAGAGGAGGAGGGATGGAAACATATGATTTGGTGGAGCAATGGGAAGAGCCAAAATTTGTTTTGGAAAAGGCTTGTTGAGGACGTCTAGAGGTTGTACCAACGTGTTTAGATTGTGATTCTTGGGGAATAGATCCAAGACCTTGCATGCAGATTTGTTCTTTGACTTGGATGGGCTCTAAAATACCTTGCTCGTGAAGGCCTAGACCTTTTCCTTGATAGTTCATGTTCTTGAGCATTCGATCCATGATAGGATTTTTGTTATTCTGAAAACATGATGTGAGTCCATTATTAGGTGGGGGATGATGGGTGGTATATATACTGTGTTTTTCTTCTACAAGGAGGCCACCATGAAAGAATGTGAGAGTACCAAGGGGATATGCAAGCGATGTGGGGATAGTATTTTTAGGCGATGATGGGGGATCCTGAGAAGGAGATGATGGGATAGCAGCATTTGGATGGGTGGTATCTAGAGAGGGAGTAAGGGATATGATAGGATCTGATTTTGTGGTAGCAGGCTCATGCAATGGAGATGGAGATGGAGCGGTAGAATCTTGAATGTCAAGAGGATCATGGGATGGAATGGATGGGGGCCCCATGATGCTGCAGTAGACTAAGATGGGATAGTAGGATCTTATTGTCCCAGAGGAGAGGATATATTTAGCATGCTGGATCAGAGCTCTTGGGAATAACTCTCGTGTCTGGGAAGCATGGAAGTCATGAGGGAGGCCACTTCAAGTGGGAAGATGGAAGGATAGAGATTCAAAATATTCTTGGGAATGGATACTAGGAGTGGATGAAGTGGATTGGATTTGGGTGTCATTGATAGGTTCGACGGCTCTCAGAGTAGGGAGTGGGTGTTCAATGGATTTGGTAGATGTGATGGTAGGAGATGGGGACTTAGTAGATTCAGGATGTGATATGGTAGGAGGTCTAGGGACTCAGGTGGATTGAGAAGATGTGATAGTAGGAGAATTAGGGACTAGGTGGATTGAAGGATGTGATAGTAGGAGATGGGGACTCAGTGGATTCAGAGGATGTGATGGTATCATCAATGATAGGTGTTGGATGGAGAAGGGTCTCGTCACTAACAACCATGGATGATAGGTTGGGATGGCATGGTTCCATGACTGCAATGTGTGGAGTGGGGGATGTTTCCTTTGTTATAAGTCCTTGGAGAAACTTGAATACACTAGGCTGAGATGGTGAGGTGAGAGTGGATGAAGGTTTATGGATTAGTGGACTAGGATTAGATGGAAGATTAAGATTGGATGGAGGATTAAGGTAAGGATATGGGCATGGGGAATTAGGATAGGATGACATGGACAGTGGAATGATGGTAGAAGATATGGGCGGCATGTTGTAATAAAGGTATTGGGATGGTGGATTAGGATGGGGAGATGCAGGTGTTGGATTAGGGTAAGTTGATGGGTGTGTTTTACTAGGATAGGAAGGTGTGAATGTAGGATTAGGCTAAGCGGATTGGTATGGAAGATTAGGGTAGTGGGTACATGTGGATGAAGGATTGAGATAAGAGGATGTGGATGGGGGATCAAGATAGGGGTATGGTGATGGAAAACAAGGATAAGGGGATGATGTAGGTGAAGGATATGATGGATATGATGGACATCCCTTGTCAAATGTAGCATAAGGAGTGTGATTAGGCATAGATGAAGACATGATGGGATAACTCGATGGGGTGATTGGATTTTGGAATGTGGGTGGAGAAAGCTTACTAGAAATGATAGTGTCAAGGGGATCTATGTCATATACCTCTTGATCAACAAGACTTTCATAATCATCGTTGACGTAATTAGGGTTTCCCTTGACCGCTATTGATGGAGGATAAGAATTCATGATGATGAAAAGATGATGGATAAATATTTCGGATGGAAATGGACAAAATCCAAAATCGAGATTTAGGACAAGCTTAGATCGGGATTGGATTAAAGCTCAGATTAGGATGATTGGATGATGATTGGATTGGATTATCAAGGGATGATTACGACACCGAATCTGCTCTGAGATGGAAGTAGATTGATTGGGTCGAAGGTGATTGGATAGAGATGTGATTGGATTGGATTGGATTGGATTGGATTGGATTGGATTAGATAAGATCGATCGATGATTGATTGATAAGATCAATTGATGGATGACGAAAGAAACTACAAATCCCGCTCAGAGATTATCTTAGATGACTTAGGATGTTGATTGATTGGATTAAAGGATGAATGGATGATTGCGGCACCGAATCCACTTTGAGATTGAAAATGGATTGATTGGGCCGACGATGGTGATTAACTTAGGATGGATGACAATCCTAAGAGGATGTTAATGATGACGATCAGATCAGATACTTAGGTCAATTTGGATAATAACCCGAGATGAAGTTCGGATTTGGGTGGGGAAAACGATGATTTGATTGGAGAAAGGGATGATAGAAAATGAACAAACGGTTGATCGGGACGGATGAACGAGTAAACGAATGATCAAAATGATAGAACAAGGGTTCATAATGATGAAAGGATGCGTGAAATGGATGAACGTTTACTCAGAATGAGTGAACGGATGATCAGAATGACAAAGTGAGAGTTCAAAATGATGAAAGGATGTGTGAAATGGATGAATGTTTACTCAGAATGAGTAAACGGATGATCAAAATGATAGAACAAGAGTTTGGAATGATGAAAGGATGTGTTGAATGGATGAATGTTTACTCAGAATGAGGAAATGGATGATTAGAATGATAGAACTAGAGTTCCAAATGATGAGAGGATGTGTGATATATGGATGAATGTTTACTCAGAATGAGTAAACAAATGATTAGAAAAATAGAACAAGAGTTCAGAATGAGGAAAAGAGGTGTGAAATGGATGAATGTTTACTCGGAATGAGTAAATGGATGATCAGAATGATAGAACCAAAGTTCAGAATGATGAAAGGATGTGTCAAATGGATGAATGTTTACTCAGAACGAGTAAACTGATGATCAGGATGATAGAACCAAAGTTCAGAATGATGAAAGGATGTGTCAAATGGATGAATTTTTACTCGGAACGAGTAAACTGATGATTAGGATGATAGAACCAGAGTTTCGAATGATGAAAGGATGTGTTGAATGGATGAATGTTTACTCGAAACGAGTAAATGAATGATCAGAATGATAGAACCAAAGTTTAGAATGATGAAAGGATGTGTCAAATGGATGAACGTTTACTTGGAACGAGTAAATTGATGATCAGGATGATAGAACCAAAGTTCAGAATGATGAAAGGATGTGTCAAATGGATGAACATTTACTCGGAACGAGTAAACTGATGATCAAGATGATAGAACCAGAGTTCTGAATGATGAAAGGATGTGTGAAATGTATTAATGTTTACTCAGAATGAGTAAATGAATGATCAAAATGATAGAACGAGAGTTCAGAATGATGAAAGGATATGTTAAATGGGTGAATGTTTACTCGGAATGAGTAAACGAATGAGAATGGTAGGGTATACCCCCTCGAGGAGGTAGATGGTGAAGAAAAAGGTGCCTCGGCCAACTTCTCAAAAGTATGAAGTGGTATATATCATCAGAAAGAGCATGAAAAAATGAGAAGAACTGCCTTTGAATGGAGTCAATCGGATAAACGGTGTGGAAATGGAGGCCCCGGGAAGAAAGAGCAGAAGGTCAGGTCTGCCACAACATAAGGACAGGTCTGCCAAAGGATAAGGACAGGTCCACCAAAGGATAAGGAAAGGTCTGCCACAGCATAAGGTCAGGTCCACCAAAGGATAAGGACAGGTCCGCCAAAGGATAAGGACAAGTCCGCCATAGCATAAGGTCAGGTCTGCCAAAGGATAAGGATAGGTTTGCCAAAGGATAAGGACAGGTCCGCCAAAGGATAAGGACAGGTCTGCCACAACATAAGGTCAGCTCTGCCAAAGGATAAGTTTAAGCTTGATTTTTTTTTATGGATGGGTAAGGCAAAGGACCCAAAATATAGCAAACATGAAAAGAATTTGGCCAAACTGATAATGACTGGTTTTGCATGAGAAAGAAAATTCAGACAACACAACCCTAAGATTTAGTAGAAACGGGTATGGCCAACAAATTTTTCTACTCTAGGATGAACATGGTTGCTAAGGAGTCCTCGATATACACCTGGTACGTGAGGCCCAAACCGTGAACACCAACCCGTTACAAGTGTGAGTCGGGAACCTTAGCGAGATACTAAAGGCTCGGACCAACTCTTCACGTCATCCCAACGCTTCGCCAATTACAACGTGGTTGGATTGAGGTATAGCTTTCACTCTCCCCCCTTTATATACCCCACCAGTATGCGTGGTTGGAATTGTCCCTTGGGGTGATGAAATCCCCTTGTAGGTCCCACTAAGAAAATGAAAAATGGGGTGACTCAAGGACTTGGAAAGCTACGATTTCTCATTACCCAGGATCGCCAAATGGTGCAAGGGGATTGGATACATCAAATAGCCTTCCACAAGCACACCAAACAAGGTTTGTTGACCACTCTAGTTAAACTATGTGCCTAATTTACCAAAGGACAATTGGTAAAAACTTGAAATTTCACCTTCGGGAGGTTAGGTCCACCACTCTGTAAGGATAGGTCTGCCACTCTGTAAGGACAGGTTTGCCACTCTATAACCCAGACCTACAAAAATGCAAAAAATAGCAAACGTGAAAGAAAAAGACCCATTTGTGGGTCCCACTGGGCGTGCCAGAAATGTGATAGGTTGAATGTAAGCATTAGAAAATGAGCAGCACATAAAAGAGCACAAATAAACACCAAAACAACCTACACCTCAAGATTAGCCTAAGTTGGAAACAACACAAGGTAAAAGCAACAAATAAAACATTTATACCTTGTCTCGAATCGATCCTTTGGTTGGCCCTTTGATCTTTGATGTGTATGCTCCTTGGATGGCAAGATATGCAAACTAGATGATGATGTGAGGATGGATGGAAATGGATGAAAGCATGAAAATGGATAAGTGTAGATTGAGAAATAAAATTGCAAGAGTTTGGCTAGCAAAATGATCTCCCTAAAATGAGAGAAAAGAGGGGGTATTTATAGGAATTTTGAGAATTCCTAGAAGAGATGTATGGCCAAGATTGAGCCACCAAATATCAAGATGTAGGGCTAAGGTGAGTTGAGAACTCACAAGCCCTCACATCTTGACATGTGGCATGGGGAGAGGCTTAGAAAAGATGAAGTGGACATGAGGTGGAAGGATAGGACATGACATGGAGGGGGGTACAAAGTACCTTGGGATTGGACAAGATCTCCTCATAAAGGAGGTACTTGTCCCCATGTGGGTGAGAGGACAAGGAGGAATTAAAAATTCCTCAAATATCCTTATGGGGAGAGGGGAATTTTAAATTCCAAAGGGTGCATTGGGGGATTAAATGTGAATTAAAAAATTCACATGGGGAAGTGGAGTGCCTTGTCCAAAAGGAGAAATCCTTTAATAAGGTTACCAAGGACACATGTCATAAAGGACATTGGGAAGAGAAAAGGAATTTAATATTCCTTGAAAGATGAGAGTGGAATTAAAAATTCCTCAAAGGACTTTGGGAAGACAAAAGGAATTAAAAATTCCTTGGGGGATGGGAAGAGTTGACTAAAGGGGGTGATTAGACAAGTTGATGAGGGGTTAGAGGAAGGTTAGGTGGCTAAGAGAGATTAGAGGCCAACTTGCAAAAGTTGGAGGATGTGACACATCCTAATCAAGGATTAGGCATGTGCACATCCTAATGATGGGATTAGAAGAAGGATTATGATAAGATAAAAATGATGGAGGATGTGACATGAAGGGAATTAAATAAAAATATTTATTTAATTCAATTGATGGAAGGAGGATTAAAGAGATAAGGTATTATTGATTAAATACCTTAGGGATTTGGCAGAATTAAAGATATTAATTAAATAATAGCAGTATTACTTAATTAACGAAAATAAGACGAAAGAGGATGAATTTGGATAAATTAAGTGTCCAAATTTAGATGTCTACAGAATGGTTTATGATATGGATAATATAATATGGATGCAATGGTCGTGATATGATGTAAATAATATGGTGTAATGTAAATGAAATGGTTTTGTGAGATGCTTAGAATAACAAATGCTACTATCCTTAATCGTATTAAATGATGATGCAATTTATGTGATGCATTTAATAGGATGCAATTCTATGTTAATTCAAAGTGATATGATGATACGTAATGTAATATGAACATAATGTGGTGAGATAATTTCATGATGTTAATGCAATTATGTATGCAACTAAATTAAATGCTTATATACCTATTGTTTTTTATTATGGAAAAATGATTATGATATGCTTATTATGCGATGATTTATGTGATAAATGGATTGTGATGCCATGTATTGGTTGAAATGAATTGTCTATAATGTCATGTGGTGGTTTATGATATATGTTTATGTATATGTTTATGTGATGGATGGTGAATGCTTATACTAGTTCAAATGAATGTTATGTGGTGGTTTATGCAATGAATGCAATAAGATGGAATAAGATGGATATGCCTATTTGTGAAAAAATGTTTATGTTAACATGTTTATATGATGATTGAAATGTCATGCCTATATTTCCTATATGATATGCAAAATGCTAATGATTTATAGATGTAGGATTAATGAAAATGATGATGATGAAAAACTATCATAGTACATTTTTAGTGCGATAAGTGAGAAGAGAAGAAATCATTTCAACAAGGCATGTGGTTATGTAAAATGCAGGTGGTGATGATGATGATCACTTGCTTAGGAATTGGGACTTTCAAAGGGCCAAATTTTTCTTATTTTTTGTTAACACAAGTGGTATGATGCATCAAGGTATAGACAACCAACATGGCATTGTACCTAGTGAGATGAACTTTGACTTGACAAACAGATAGGAGTATTCTTGTTCACACCTGACATATAAAACCTTGCTAGGATGTGCTTTTAGAAGTTTTAAACACCTCACACCAAAATAGGGAAAGGTAAACCTACACATGCAATAGTCAACAAGTTGTCCTAGACCTCCTCCATACATACCTAACAGAGCAAGTATTTGCCAAGGTTATATTACAAAAACGTCCAACAAGTATAGTAGACAAAAAGATAATGATAGTTGCCCCATTCCTATTTCTCTAAATCCTCTGTTTGGGATATCCTTGGAATGAGTGTAATAAGATAAGTCAAAAGATAAAGACAAAGAAAACAAACAAGATAATGTTCTTCAATACCGCTGACCAACAGAGAATGTGTTTTTAAGGATAAGACCTGAAACTATTGCCAAAAGATAATGCCCATTGTAGGAAGGATTCATCCTAGGACATGTTAGTGGATGGTGGCACATCATTTAGGTTATCCAAAGCTTTCTAAATGATGATTGATATGGGACAATTTTGGATGATGAGTTACCAATATGAAGAAATGACCAACTTGTTTATGTACTGACTCGGACCTGAGACTTGACGTTTTGAGGTTTTCACTTTCAACCTGCTAGGCTTGTTTCTAATTGTTTCACCAAAGTTTGAGGATGATGATTAATTTATTATGGATGATGTTTATTACACATGCAAGCGAGATGAGACAGATGGATTTTTTCAAATATCTGGATGTTTTTGACATTTTTTGGAATGTTTTGGGGCTATTTTTGGTATTTTTTGAGGTTTTCAAATGTTTTGATTTTGATTTTTCAAATGTTTTTGGGATTTTCTAAGATTTTGACCAATAAAATATCCTAAAGACCTATCCTAGGGTTCTCTAGGGCTGATCAATAGATTAGCCTTGCATACGTTATACATGCAAAGACCACGTAATTCGACTAACGACTTGACCGATTTACAAATGGAGATTTACATAATGAGATGTCAACTTATTATGAAAGACTTCTATAGGACTAACCTAAATTTCTTGGGAGATGATCAAAGATCAACCTTTCCTACGTTCAAGCTCAGAGATGATGTAGTTAGACAAGATGACCTTGTTTTTGACTTTTTGAATTTTTGACCTATTTTTGGGATTTTGATGATTTTTTATGTTTTTGGTTTTCCAGATATTTAGGATATTAAGAATATACACAAATCCAATCCAATAAGAACATGACCCCAGTGTGATGCAATAGACTACTATGATAAAGGTAGGAAAAACTGACCTTGAGGATGGGTTGAGTAGTACTAGGAGAGATCATGATATGAAAACATGACCAAGCTATGATGCGGATGCGAGTGGATGAGTAATAGATGGAGAGTTGAATGTGATGGATGATGGAGGCGAAATGAATGGATGATATAGAACAAGTCGTAAGGATCCTAGTGGATGGAAAGTGCTTATTTATGCAAGGTGCCTACTTGCTAGGTTCTCACCAAGGTACTTGCCCAAAATGCCACCAAAGTGGTTTTCACTAGAGGACGAGATTTTTTTCTTTACTATTTTTTTTTTATCCTTTTTCTATTTTTTTTGGATTTTTTTTCTTTTTTGATTTTTTTGTTGTCACCAAGATGCCTATTTGCCAGGTTTTTTCCAAAGTAACCATTTTTTCAGGACATTTTCTGATTTTTTTGGATTTTTTGGTTCTATACCTTGAAAGATTTAGGCATAATTTTTTTTGAGATGGGAGCCATTCATGGGCTCCTGCAGAGGTTCCCCTTTGGGTGTTGATAGCTGATATGCCCCTAATTTGTAGCTTGCTATGATGACAAATGGTCTCAGCCAATTGGGTTCAAATTTTCCTTTGTTACTTGGGTTTGGGACATTCTTCTTATTTTCTTTTAAGACCAGTTCTCCAACTTGGAATGTCCTGCTTCTAATTTTCTTATTATAGCTCCTTTTGAGTCTATTCTGATAGACTTGCAAATGATTCAAAGCATCTATACATCTCTCATCTAGTAGCTCTAGCTCATTTAGTCTTGATACCCGGTACTTTTCATCCGTGATGAGATTTTGCAGTGATATCCTTAGGGATGGGAGCTTGATCTCGATAGGGAGTACTACTTTAGATCCATAGACCAAGGAGAATGGGGTGGTGTCAGTGGCTATGCAGATACTAGTTCGATAAGCCTAGAGGGCAGGATTAAGCTGTAGATGCCAGTCACGACCTACATCATTAACTATTTTCTTGAGGATTTTCAAAATGGTCCTGTTTGTGGCTTCTGCTTGGTCATTGCCTTGGGGATAGTATGGGGTAGAAAAATGATGTTGGATTTTGAATTTCTCACATAAGTCACAAACCTCCTGATTCTTGAATGGTGTCCCATTATCTAAGATAATAGCTTGTGGGAAACTGTACCAAAAAATGAGGTAGTTCAGGATGAACTTTGAAATCTACTTCCCTGTTATATACATCATGGGTATGGCCTCCACCCATTTAGTAAAATACTTTGTGGTGGTTATGATGAATTTGTGGTCGTTATATGAAGTGGGTGTGATTTTCCCAATGAAATCAAGTCCCCATTGCAAAAAGGGTCATGGTGTGGTGATAGGATGAAGCTCTTGAGCTGGAGCATGGATGAGGTCCCCATGCTACTAACATTGTAGACACTTTCTGACATGATCATGTGCTTCTCGTCCATTATGGGCCAATAATACCCCATCCTCAGCAATTTCTTGGCTATGGTCATTCCACTCGAGTTTGAACCACATATACCATTGTGAACTTTGGTTAGAGTGGTTAATGCCTCCCTAGTGTTTAAATAGCATAATAGGGTACCTTCTATGCTTCTACGGTATAAGGTATCACCTAGGATGATAAATTTGGATTCCTTTTTAACAAAGGTTCATTTTAGGTTTGATGGTAGGTCAACGAGTATGACTCCTATTCGAAGATATGTATAGATGTCATGATACCAAGGATCATCTAGACCAATGATTTCACACACAAATTCTAATTTTGGTACCTCGAATGTTGGAATGAGAAGCTGCTCAATCAATAATTCATATTTTGGAACATTATGAGGGATGTCTAATAGGGATCCAATTGTTGCCATGGCATCTGCTGCTCTGTTGTTGGTTCTAGGAATTTTCTCAAATGTTATTTCTATAAAAGATTCTTTGAGAGTCTCCACCAATTTCTTGTATGGAGTGAGCTTGTCATCCTTGGTCTGATATTCATTATAGACTTGATTTATGATCAACTAAGAGTCTTCATACACTTTGAGAGCCATAATGTTCCACTGCACTACTATTCTAAGACCTATAGTCAAGGCCTCGTATTTTGCGATGTTGTTAGTTCAAGGAAATGCCAGTTTGTATGACCTCGGTATGCAATCCCATTGTGGAGTAATGAAAAAGACACCAGCTCTTGATCTGTGTTGTGTGTATGAGCCATCAAAGTATAGTTTCCAGTGGTTAGTTATGTTGAGGTTAAAGATGGATTCATCTGGAAACTCTAAGACAAGAGGATTCTCAGAATAAATAGGTGCTTTTTCTAGTTGATCTGTAATAACTTGGCCCTTAATTTCTTTCCTCTCCACATTCTCAATTTCATATTCTGACAGTATCATCACCCCTTTTTCCATTACCCCTTTTTTGATTCTTCCTATGAGAATTTCCTTTGATAGTAGATACTTGAGGGGGTCAATTTTGGCAATGAGCTTTATCTTGTGTGCCAACATGTAATATCTAAATTTTTGTGATGCAAACACTACTGTGAGGCATGATTTTTTGATGAATGAGTAATTTAGCTCATGTCTAACCATTGTTATGCTGATATAGTAGATAGCCATTTCCTTTCCATTTTCACCATGTTGAGCTAGGAGAGCTCCAAGGGCTGTTGCTATTGCTGATACATAGAGGATCAATGGTTTCTTTGGGATGGGTGGAATTAGGACTGGTGGTGTTAGTAGATATTCTTTGATTTTGTTAAATGCCTCTTCACACTTGGCATCCCATTTGTACACTACTCCCTTGTGGAGTAGGTGAGAATATGGATTTTTTTGTCTGCTAACTATGTTATGAATCTTCAAATGGACTAGAGTCTGCCTTGGAGGCTTTTTAATTGTTTTAATGTCTTTGGTGCTTCCATTTTGAGAATTGCTTTCAATTTTGCTTGATCCACCTCGATACCCCTCATTGACACTATATATCCTAGTAGTTTACCTGATTGTACGCTGAAGACACACATCTTTGGGTTTAGTCTAACTTTGTATTCTTCTAGTCTGTCAAAGATGGCACTCAGGGTTGCTATGTGATCTTGTCTCTTTCTGGACTTAGCTAGGATTTCGTGAACATAGTCCTCAACTATCTTATGGATCATATTGTGGAAGATCAATGTCATAGCCCTTTGATATGTTGCTCCTACATTCTTTAGGCTAAATCGCATCATGTTCTAGCAGTAAGTCCCCCATGGACAAGTGAAAGTTGTCTTGTGTTGATCCTCTTTTGCTATCATGATTTGATTTTATCCTAAGAATCCATCCATTAGGGACAACATCTCATGTCCTACTGTCATGTCCACTATCATGTCGATGTTGGGAAGCAAGAAGTCATATTTTGGACATGCCTTGTTAAAATCTCTTAATTGTGCAAATTTGAATAGCTCCATTGGGTTTCAAAATAGGTACCAAGTTTGATACCGATTCTGGATAATCAATGGATCAGATGAATCCTATATCTTACAAATTTTTTATCTCCATTTGACCAATAGGTCAATCTGAGGATGCATTTTTCAAAGCTTTTGTTTGATAGGTTTTGCTTCTAGGTATATTGCCAAGTGGTGGACTATGGTTTCTGGATCAAGGCCTGGCATGTCAGCATAGCTCCATGCAAAATTTATTTGTCTTTTCCTTAGGAATGCTACTAGGAGCTCTTGCTCTTCTGATAGTAGTGATTCTACATAGAATGTGATATGTGGGGTCTCCTCTATTCCTAGGTTGACTAGATTGCATTTTTCTGCAAATACTGCTAACTTTTCCTGATGAAGAGCTCTTAAAGGAATATTAAATCCTCCATCCTCTGGCACCTCTGGGAGGTTTTCACCATTGGATGTGTCCTTTCTTTTTACTTTTTTCTTTTCAGAGAGTGCCACAATGTGGTTTTCACTCAGAGACTTGGATATTATTCTCAATTTATCACTTTTGTGACTAAGGGATTAAATCATTTCCCCATAATAAGCATGTGTGTCTAGCTCTATTATAAACCTTGCTTTATGATTGCCATCTAGAATGTTATCCCATAATCCCATGAATTCTGAGAGTGCCTCATCATTTTTGAACACATCAAGAATTGGTGGTCCTTGTTAGTTGTAGTTGATCAATTGAGGGAATACTAAGCGGATTTCATGATCTTGGTGGTTTGATTCAAAGGACAAGGTATTAATCATGCAAAGGGTGGTATCCTCAAATAACCTAGGTAGATTGGTCATGACATCCTCATCATCACTACTATTGTAAGTGCCAGTTGTGAAGTTATGTATGTCTCTATCTGTGGATATTGGTAAGCGTACTTCTACTGTGGTTGGTTGAGGAGGAATATTAACTGTTCTAACTGGAGGACTTCAGCCCCATATGGTTATACTTAGATGGGTACATCCAAGGCCAAGGTTTGTTATTGGTCATGTCTTTGGAATGATAGGTATTACGAGCCCATTGTTGTTTTGTCCCAGTCTTTGATTTATGTCGTAACCCATTGCGAGCATCATTTGGAGACCCTTGCTTTTTTCATCCATTGGTAAATTAGTTGTCATTATTTCATCTTGATATAGCATGTGTGATGGATTTTCTTCAATAACCTCTTGGCCAAGGTCTCCCCATCTTGTGAACTTAGGGTAGTCTTCAAGAGACGTTTGTGATGTGGAAGCTTGGTTTTCTTGTGGTTGTCCCTGTGATCTAGGAGATTGTGGTAACTCTCCTATCGCAAAAGCATTGTTCGGGAGCTTGTAGCTTCCACAACCGTCATCCTGGATGATGAGATTAATGTTAGATATGGTGGGAATGGTGGGTGTCTTTGTCACATAAGTGGAAGCGAGAGTGGCAAGGTCGATGTATGGTGTGGATGGACCCTCATCATTTTTTGGTACTTGGGAGATTTTGTAGTACTTTGCTTCAATATTTTTGCAATATGAGAAAGATTTGGGATCTCCATGGATGGTAATTTCTTGTCCATTATGTGTGAATTTCACACATTGGTGGAAAGTGGATGCTACTGCTTTCATCGCATGAATCCATGGGCATCCTAGGAGGATATTATATGGAAATTCAAGGTCCAGTACCTGACAAGTGGTTTCCATGAGAGTTGTTCCTACTTGAATAGGGAGTTTGATTGTGCCCTGAGACATTCTTTCTTGATCATCATATGCTCTTATCGTGATGCTTTTCCCTTTGTTGATGGAATCTTATGATATTTTCAATTGCTTAATGAGGCTGAGAGAATAGATATTCAAACCTACCCCTCCATCCACCAAGACCCTTTTTATTTTACTCTTATGTACTATGGCTTCCAAGTGAAGTGCACGGTTGTGAGATGGTTGAGCAGGGAAATATTGGTCAGAGAATGTGAGAAGATTAGGCGTAATGATGTTTCTGACCATAGCTTGGATTTTCTCCAGATCGAGATCTGCGGGGATAGTGGATGAGACCAATGCTTCTTCAGGGATTTTCCTATGGGAAGATGAAATTTTTAACAAATCCTTGATGGAGATTTGTGCTGATGTTCTCTTGAGTTGGTCTAGGACATTATAACCACTAGGAATGGATTTAGGTGTAGGGACTCTATTTTGTTGGGATGATCCTGTAATGGTTACTTTTCCTCTTGTGGTGACTCCACAATCTTCAGCATAGGCACCCTTGATAGTAATAACCATGCAGTTTTCATGTAGGGATACGATAATTGTTTCATACACATGATTTACATTTATGTGGGTACCTTTCCCTTTATCTTTTTGATTCCCTTTATTTCCATGATTTGGCATCAAATTTTTGTATATCTTAAGGTCCTAATTTCCTATAGGCTATTCCACATTTATGATTTTTTTATTCATGAGATCTTGAATGATATTTTTCAATCTCTTACAACTATTTGTAGTATGGCCTTTTATTTTGTGAAATTCACAAAGTTGATTCTCGTTATACCACGGAGGTTTCACATCCAATTCTTGGTAATTCTCAAATGTAGGTGCTTTGATGAGTTTTTCATCTATAAGCTTTTTCATGATGTCCTCAAGTGGTTCCCCTAGAGTGATGTATTTTCACTTGGGGCAACTCTTACGTTGGGGTGGTCCTTTTTGGTTAGTGAGATTGTTGATTGTTGGATTGTTGTGGTTTGGTTGTTGTGTTGTGTGATGATTGTTGTGATGTTGGATTTGGATTTGTGGTGTGAGTGTATGTTGGTGAGGAGCACTGATGACCACTTTGGCATTGATGATACCATCATTAGTAGCATTTTTATTTCTCACCCACATCCATGGTTTATTGTTGTAATTGGATGGTGGTTGGTTGTTTTACTGTTCGGGGTATGATGTTAATTCCGTGGGTTGAGTCATAGGGGCTCTTTCAATGCTGAGTTTCTTGGGAATCAACTAATCATATGTGGTGATGCACTAAACCTTTAGATGAAATTCCAAGTGACTATCAAGGTTGGCAATGATGGTACAAACTTTGTGTTCTTCTGACATGGTCCATTTGCTCATATTGGCCTTGGATTGCCATCGTTGTAAGAATGAAGTGAATGATTCACCCTTTCCTTGTTTTAGAGCTGAGAGTTCTTCTAGACTAACATCCATTGCAATGTTGCATGCGTAGTTTTTAAGGAATGCATCTATAATTTCTTGAAATGTTCTAATGCCGAAAGGTAAGCGAGAGAACCATTCCATAGTGTGGCCTACCAAGCTCCTAGGAAATAGTTGCATTAGATAAGTATCATCATATGCGACCTCCATGCAATGAACCTAGAATTCCCTAATGTGATCTTCAAGGTTTCCCGTCCCTCGATATTTTTCAAATTTAGGAATTTGAAATCCCTTAGGGAATGGTTTCATTACTAGGCTCCTATCAAATGGATAGGGACACAAGTTGCTTGTTGTCTTCATTGTTCACCCTGATTGAAGGTCAAGAACCTATTGCGAGAGAAACTTGATTTGTGCTGTCACATCATTTCATGAATCAAGGAGTGGGATTAAATTTTTTTGGGGTGTGTCAATCATGGGTTGGATGGTTGGGTTGATCAGTATGTTGTTCGATGGTATATGTACATTTTTTTGAGCGAGGTAGGCTTCCACCTACGTTTGTATAAAGAATGCTTGTTGTTGATCCTGTTGTTGTTGTGCTAAGATTTGTGCTTGTTGTTGCACTTGTTGTTGCACTTGTTGTTGTTCCAATAATGCTTGTTTTTGTGCTTATTGTTGTTCCAACATTCTTATTTTTGGGCTTCCAATTCTGCTACTTCTTGTTGCTCTTGATATTGCTTAATTTCTTGTTGATATGCTTGTAATTGTGCTGCTTGTCTTTATGAAAGAAGTTATGCTTGTTGTGCCTGATATTGAGCTTGCGCTTGTGCTTGTGATGCTTATTGTTGTAATAGGGTTTGCACAGCCTTTTGTGCTTGCAATGCTTCAGTAGCTTGGGTGGCTTTTTGTTGTTGTTATTGTAATAACGCTTGGGTTTGTTGCGCTTGTAATGTGGCTTGTGCTATTTGGGCAACTTGCGTAGCTTGAGTAGCTTGCTGAGTAGCTATTTTTTTGGCTTTTTGTTTCTAAACTTGTTGATATCCTCTTTGAAAAGTAGCTTGCAATGCTACGTCGTATTGGGCTGATGTTGTGGAAGTTGGTGGTGGTGGGGGTGGAGGTGGATTTAGAATGGTATTTGTGAGGGTGGTATTGGTGTTTTGCGTGATGGATGGTGTTATTGATGTGGTTGGTCCTTGGGAAATCATGTTTTGTGATGTTAATGGGATGTTTGATGATGTTGCAATTGTTTGTACTTTTGTTGTTTTTTGTTACGATAGCAACGAAATTTTTTTGGCATTTGGCATAATTCTTTGATTGATATTTGGGATAGTGGTTTGATTGATACTTGGTAGAGAGGGAAGCCATAAACCAAGAAGTGATGTGGATGATGATGGTAATGGTGGAAGAGGTGGAAATGTGAGGGGTTCCAGTTCTTGCGAAGATGTTGTGATGTCAAAGATTCCCCCTGGTCTGAACATGTCTCCTTCCTCTTGCGAATTTGTGAGGAGAGGAGTTTAAGGTGTTGCGCGAAAAAATGTTGATGATGGATCACAATGGAAAGTGAGAGGAACATTCTTATGAAATGGGTCTTCAAATATTTTTTGTTCTACAGTGGTATTTGCATCCAAGTTTTGATTATTAACAAGGGGGTGTGCTTGAATGGCTTTGAGGAGTGCATTTCCCTTGTTAATGTTAGGTTGGGTTAGAGCAAAAGATGTCATGATTTTCGGAATGTTTTGCATGGTGTTTTGGGATGGGGGTGTAGATGAGATGGGAATGGTGAATGATATTGGAGGAAATGACGTCTCTACTATGGTGCTCACGTCAAAATCCAAAGGTAGTTTGGCCCCCTTTTTTGCTAATTCAAGCATGTATAATGAAGGATTAAGTCTTATCATGATGTTGATGATTTTATGGTTGTCCAGATTTTGGAGCATTTCAGTTATTTCTTTGTGAGACATTCCAAAGGTAAGATCCTCTCCTTGGTTTTCCTCTTGTGGATTTTGTGATGACGAGATGGTCAAAGAATTGCTTGATTCGGTGAGATTCATTTCAACATTTGTTTGTCTAAGATCACTTGAAGCGGGTGTTTCTTTATTGGATTCCATGTTCTTCTTATATTGAGATCTAGTTTGAACCATAAAATTAGGATCAATTTTCAAGAAGTTTAAGGAGATAAATCTCTTGATTCTTTAGATTGATCTTTACTTTATGTCCAAAGTAGAAAGATCTTAAGGATCAAGAGGTGATATGGTGATGATGCAAGGAATGGATGATTATGGTCTTTTGGTAAATCTTGGAGGAGATACTAGGCTTTTAGGACTTTCAGATGTGCTTTTTGATTTAATTTTGGGTTTGGGATTTGTCCTTGATTTTGATTTGGATTTTGAGCAAATAGACCTCAATATGTTGGATGATTATCTAAGGGATAGATTTGATCAAAGGATGGTGATTTGAATATGCACGGGGAGAAGGATGCATCTATGTACACCTATTCAAACAAGATGATAGTTTCACTAAGTATATGAAGAAGGATTTGTCTACATATACTAAGCTAAACAAGATTATTTTGATAAATTTGATTAAGCATATGCAAAAGGACGCATCTACATATACCTAGCCAAAGGTGATTTTGATAAAGTTTTCAAGGATTTAGTCTCAATGATTTTGATGATTTTGATTTTTCCACAAAGCCTAGTATGTAATGATGATTTCAAGATTTACCAAAAGGTGATGATGGGATGATTTTTGTTTTGATGTTTGAAGGATGGATGAAAAATAATTTTGATTTTCCTTGATCCTAAGATGAACCTTAAAAGATGCTTTGTTTATCTAGACCTGGGTATTGAAGAACATGCAAATGCTTCCTATAGACCTTTGTAACCAAGAAGTGATTTCTTTTGAACACATATTTTCAGATTTTGAACCAATGACCTTTGTTTTTTGGTATTTTGGATTCTTTGAGAACTTGTGAGGCTTCCAACACATAAGAAAGTTCCTTTTACTTAGCTTTGCTTAATGAATTTCTTTTACTAAAAGCACTTTCTTTGATTAAGTTTCAAACTAATATTTCCAATGTCTTAATTTCTTCAAACCCACAAAGTATGTTAGGTGGAAATTTGATGAACTTAAGGCAAGGGTTTACCTATTGTTTACTTAAGGAAACAAATTGAAATGTAATCCAATGTTTAGGAACCTCTAAGGATGTAAATCCTAAGGGAAAGCAATAACATATGGATTGAGTCAATTGCATTTGTCTCCAAAAGGGTTTGAAATTTGGATGATAATGTTAAATGTTTGTTTTCAAGATGCTTTTGAACACGCAATGCATTTTGTAACCCAAGAATAAGTATAATCCTATGGATGTGTAAGACAATATTTGTCAGATTCACACTTGGAAAAGTCCAACTACGCTTATCTTAAGCAAATGGTTAGATGCTTGACCCCACTGGCTCCCCTCCATGACACTCACTTATATGGGGTAGCCAAGCATCAACACCCATGAAAATCCCATGGCATGCTTTCGATTTCTACTAAAAGACTGTAAAAGTGTGGGGTGGCTTCAGAACGACCGTTCTTGCACCAACAAATAGATTAAGGGTTTTGGAAAATTCTAGCACATGGGTTTTAGTAATGACTTTCTGTTCATAGGAGTTGACCCAACATGGCAAGAGTCCCCTTTCGGATCCATCTTGTTGAAGTCAACCATGCGATATTGGCATTTCTTCCAATATCCACATTTATATCCTGGCTAGAAATACTCTTGGCTTTAGAGTGTTACCAGTTGAGTCGTTCCCTTGGGTGAGTACTTTTTCCCCAAGGCAGGCCCTCTAAGATAAGCAAAAGTGAATGAAGAACAATATTCGTAACTCGATCAATCTTTGTAGGAAATAATGAGAGAATATATGCAACAATGACCCCACTCATACTTGCACAAGATGTTGTTCAATTTTAAACCCAAATTAAAGTGTGGAGGTGATTGCTTTATGTCACCCTAAAGTCATAAAAAGTCCTTTTGATTCTCAAGATCGCTATAAGTGCAAGAGAAGCGCATACATCCTTTTCCAATGCCTTTAGTTTGAGTAAGCTTTCACAACAAAAAAAGTTCCACTTGTTCTTTTTTAAATCCCCCAAAGAAAAATGTGAGTTCTTTTTAAGCACCAAAAGAGAAGTGAAAGGAATTTGTTCAATTTTTATCCAAAGAAACAAACTCTAGTGTGTTGTGGTCCTAATGTTCATTTTAGCTTTTGCAAGAGGAAATCGAAGGATTCTTTTTAAACCCAAATGAAATTAGTGTCCTAAAGAAGAAGTGATAATAATTTCTTAACAAAGTGTTAAAAAAACACTAAAGTGTTAAAAAAACACTAAAGTGTTTAAAAAAACTTTGATTTGATGAAACATCCTCCTCATGCTTCTCCTTTCTTCGATTTCAATTTCCAGCCTACAAGGAAGAAAAACTAGTTAGATTCTGGAAAATACAAAGACAAAAAAGTAGAAAACTTAAGAAAAATTAATCATTAATCAAATAACACGTGCTAAAATTAAATTTATCCATTTTACTCCGTTCCAACATTAGAGTTTGTGACTACGTCACAGTTTGATTTACCAGCGGTGCTCTTACACCGCTGCTTTGCTAGTCAGCATCGCTTTGTGTCGGGATAGAGAGCTCAACTACATCACACTTTTGGCCTAGCATCACAGTTTTCTTCCAGCATCGTATTTTGATTTTTTTTTGAAAATGTTTGAGTCAATGAGCCCAGCAGTGGAGTTATAAATTCAAATTTTCTTGGCAGGCCAAGTCTAGCATCGCACTTTGAGTCTCCCATAATGCTATATAGCAATGTTGAGGAGACAATAATGACACTAAGCTTGCAGCATTAGAATTTTCTATGTGTGAATAAGAATGTGGAAATTTTGAGAAAATATGAGAAAGAATGATGTTCAGCCCTCCTTCTAGTGCCAAATTTGTGAACCCCGGCCTTGGTACCTACAAAACACGATCAATAAACACATTAAGTTAAAGATTGCAAGCCAAAACAAGGATTCCCCATGAAATCCATTTACAAACTCAAAATAGGAAAGAAACAATGAAAAGTATGATAAAGAGAACAAAATAGATTAAATCCTAATTTAAATGTGCAAACTCATGATCCCATGGGGGAATTGGTGCCAATTTGATGTGAAAACTGGCCCTTTCCCAACTCCAATGATGCAAGCTTGATGTGTTGAAGAGATTGATCCACTTTGTTGATGAAGAATGAGAGATCCAAGCCAAAATTTTCAAAACCTAGTCTAGAACTCAATGATAATGGATGAAATGAGAGATATTTGAGCATAGTAAGTTTACTCAAATTGTGGATGATCAAATGAGGAGATGAACCCTTCATTTATAGAATGAGAAGATGGATGAATGTCTAAGATAGAGCAATGTGGGACTAACTTTCATCCAATGGCGTGATGTCATTGTCAAACCATGAGTGGATGCAAGATTTAGGGATTGTACCCATGAATGCATAACTTTGAATTTAAAATTTGTTGAAATGACTTGTGAGAGGGAAGGGAAATGCAATAAATGTCACTTGGCTCAAGGAAAAGGACACTTAAGATGAAATTATTTCCTTGTTGACTTCGCATTTTTGAATTCAAATTGAGAGAATATTCCAAAAGATGCCATTGTGAGGGAAATAGAGATTTAATAAATGAATTAAATCTATTTTCATGTGCAACTTGCGTTATCCAAAGGATGGGGCATGAGATGAGATTAAATTGATCAAGGGTGGATTATTTTAATGAGAGAGGCTAGATGATGTGACCTATTTGACTCAAATTTATAGATATATTTAAATCAAATAAGAGAGGAATATGACCAGAGATTAATTAAATAAGAATTTTGATTTATTGAATTAAAAGAGATGGTGTTAGATTAAATCAAATAAGGTTTTAATTTATTTAATTTAATAGGAAGAATTTAGGCTAGATTTAATCAAATAAGTTGATTATTTAATTAAATAGGGATAATTAGATCAAATAGATTAATTTAATTAACAAAAGAGATGACTTGATTAGATAAAATGATTTATTTAATTAAGGGAGGAATATTAATGAATTTAATCAGATAAGGAGATTTGATTAAATGGTTAGACTGAGGGATGATTCTGAAAGAAACAATGTTAGTAGGTTAGGATCATATGCACAATGTCAATTAGTATATTTTACATGTCTATAGTGACAAATTGTTGATTTTTACTCATCCAAGAAAGTAGTCTATTTCTCAAAAGGAAAGCTCCTCCACTAGTACTTTTTCTATCATCCACACTTTCTGCCCAATATGCATCTATGTATGCTATTAAAGTGAAATATTTTCATTTGGGATACCATAAACCATAGTCAAGAGTACTTTTGATGTATCTAAAGATTCTATTTACTGCATTGACATGTGATTCTTTTGGTTCTACCTGAAACCTAACTACCATACAAACTACTTGCATTATATCAGGCTTGGATGTAGTTAAATATAGTATACTTCCAATCATTGATCTATACAAAGTCTTATTTACATCAGGTGACTCATATAATTTTCTCAACTTGCAGCTAGTAACCATGGGAGTACTGAATGGTTTACAGTCTTTCATGCCAAAAATTTTAAGCATTTATTTTGCATACTTGGTTTTTGATATAAAAAATACCTTTATCCATTTGTGTAATTTGCAAACCAAGAAAATTTTTTAGTTCTCCTAACATGGACATTTCAAGCTCATCTTGCTTGTTTGTACCAATTTTTTTCACCTTACATCACTACTACCACCAAATATAATATCATCTACATATACGACCACAACAATCATGTGCTCACCTTCAAATTTTAAATACAAATTGCTATTTGTACATCCTTTTTTGAATCCTCATTGTAGGTACTGATCTAGACTTGAATACCAAGCCCTTGGTGCTTGCTTCATACCATACAATTTTTTACTCAATTTGCAAAAATAATCATTATTCTCTGATAGTTGAAAACCTTCAGGATGCTCAATATATACTTCCTCTTCAAAATTTCCATTTAGAAATGCAGATTTGGCATCCATTTGATATACTTTAATAATTTTATACATAGAAAATGCAAGAAACATCTTAATAGCTTCTAATCTTACAACTGGACAAATTTTTTCTTCAAAATTAATACCTTCTACTTGAGCATATCCTTTGCACACTAACCTTTCTTTGTTTCTGACCACAACTCCATCTTCATTCAGCTTATTTGTAGACACCCATTTAGTTCCAATTAAATTTTTGCTTGATGGTTTAGGAACCAATTCCCATGTTCTGTTCTTTTCAATCTGATTAATTTCCTTTTTCATTAATTTTATCCAACTTTCTTCTTTACTAGCTTCATCAAAACCTTTTAGTTCAATCTGAGATAAGAGAGCAAAGTTCAATGTTCTTGTTCATTGTAAGCCTTCTTCTAGTTTGCACACCTTCATTTTTATGACCAATTATTTGATATGTGGGATGATCCTTTTGCACATATTTTGAAAGTGCTCATTCAAACTCTTTCTTATTCTCTTCTTCCTATTTTGTTTCTTCTTTTGTTGTTGCCCATATATCCTCATCATCTGATTCTCTTTCAAGATTATTTCTTCTTGACTTATCCTAACTTTCATCAACCCTGGTATGTACACTTTCTACAATTTTGTGCAATCTCTTATTATAACAATTATAAGATTTTCTTTGGCAAGAATACCCCAAAAATATCCCTTCATCACATCTTGACTCAAAACTTCCTAAATTTTCATCTTCTCTCTTAATATAGCATTTATTGCCAAATACTTTGAAATGCTTGATTGATGCAGGCCTACATAATCATAATTCATATGGTGTTCTACCACTATTGAATCTTATAAGTGTTCTATTGTAAATGTGTACTGTAGTTTGTACTACTTATTTCCAAAATGTATCTGCCAAGTTTTCCTCATTCAACATGGCTCTAGCCATCTCCTTCACAATTTTGTTTCTTCTGTTTAATACACCATTTTGTTGTTGTGTTCTTGGAGCTGAATACTGGCATTTGATTCCATGATCTTCAAAATATTCCATGAATTCACTTGACATAAATTCTCCACCTCTGTCTAACCTGAGACATTTGATTATTCTCCCAGTCTCATTTTCTACTAGCTTCCTATAGATTTTAAAATTTTCAAATGCTTCAATATTCTCCATCAAAAATGTGACCCATGCCATTCTTGTATAATCATCAATCAACAACATAAAATATCTTTCACCTTGAAAGACCCTTGTCCTCATTGGACCACACAGATCAGTATGAATTATCTCCAAGGGTTTTTTTTGTTGAATATTCCTTTGTGGGAAATGGGAAATTTAAACTTTGTTTGCTTTCCTTGTTGACATCCTTGGCAGATGATATTTTCAAGATCTACAATCTTAGGTATATTTCTAACTAGACCTTTTGAATTAATCTTTACCAAATTATCAAAGTTTACATGTACCAATCTTTTATTCCATAACCAACTCAAATCTACTTGGCTAATTAGACATGTTTTTCCTTCCACTTCACATAGATTATATAGATTACTATCAATCCTTATCCCTTGAGAAATTTTTTAACCATTAATTCTTATCTTGCAACCTTCTGAATCGAATACAACTTTGTATCAATTATCACACATCTGGCTAACACTAAGAAGATGATGTTTTAGACCCTCCACATAGCACATCTCTAATTTTGTTCTTCCCATCTATGCTTAGAATTCCTTTACCACAAATCTTAACAATAGTATTATCACCTAGGCTTACTAAATATCATTTTTCTCATTTCAAGCTTCATTAATTTCTTTTTATCTCCAATCATGTGCTTGGAGCATCCACTATCAATTATCCACAGATCTTTTTCCTTTGCATGCAATGTTGTTTGAGCAATCACAGAATGGGCAAAATTCTACTTTTTCTCCTTCCATACCTTCTTAAGTTTATTTTCAACTTTTTCTTCCTTTTTCTCAAGAATTTCAATTTTCTTTTTATCTTTGGGAGGTGTTTTTTTCTTCTTCTTAGATTGAGCATTAGGTCTTACAAATTTTTCTCTACAATTTCTAGATATATGACTGAAATTATTACAATTGAAACAAACTACATTCATATCAATTAAAGGAGTGACTAGATTTTTACTTATGAAATTTGTATTTCTCCTTGGAATGACTTTACACTCTCTATCCCTATGACCAAAATTGTTACACGTATAGCAATACCCATTAAAATATGATGAGTACCTGGTCATGGAGTTTCCTTATGCTGGATAATGAAATCTTCTTTGTCTAGGTCTCTTTGGATAATGTACTCTTGTGAAACCATCATTATCTGTTCTCTTGGTATTCTACTTCTTCTTTTGTTGATCAGGAATTGACCAGTTAACTTTCTTGTCTTCAATTGGTTCCTTCTCTTTCATAGATTTCTTAATTTTAGTTAAATTATTTTCATCTTTAGAGGCTTCTCCTTTGTTAGATCTTTCACCATTGGGGACTGATTTTTCTTCTACTATGAATCTTTCATAGAGCTTTATAGAAGCATCAATAAATGAACATTTTCCTTTTTCAAGTCCTAAGCTTGATTTCTCTTTATTAGATGGATTTTGGGTACTTAGTAGTTCATCTAGAATATTATTACCACCTATTAACTTCAAACCTTTATTGATCTATTGATTAGCTTTCTCCAATTCTTTTCTTAAGGCCTATGCAATTTTGCAATGTACCACCATACTATCGAACCCTACATGAGAATTTATGGGGTTGCAAGAAACTACCACCTATCCACCTTTGACATTCTTTCCACACGTCAGCATTGTATTCAATCACCCTTCACCATCTATTTGCTTGTCATGGGTATGTGCAGGATCATCATGGAAAAAATAGGCCCTTAAGTGGTAAAATTTTTAGAAAAATCAGAGTTAGGAAACTTGACATAAAAAAATGAATAAGTTATCGATATTATTTCTAAAATATGTAAGAATAGAATTTGTAGCAAATTGAATGTATTTTCTAAACTACTAGGTTTTTTAAATAAAAAAAATCTATTTGGTGAAATTTTGAAATGTCAATGTAGTAGTACTTAAATTTTAGGGAAAAAATAAGAAATGTGTGTCTATCTGACCACCCTAACCACAATAAAATGATAATTATTTTTTATAAGATTTTAGATATAAGTAGAGGAATCATGTCTCGATGTGATGCATATTTTTGGTAGTTTTTTCCAAGTAAATAATTAATTATGAATTTTTTATTACAACTTTTAAAAAATATAAAAACTCATATGTCTGACCACCTTAACTTGGTCAAAACTTCATGAAATTCATTTTTTCTTTTATTAATCTTATAGTATGTGAAGCATAGAATGTGACACATGTTTTGGATTCAAAAAATGTGATATTGTTTGAAAGTTATAGATATTTTTCAATCATCCTATCAATTAGGACTTTAGTCATAATTCAAATAGAAAATGAATAATAATTACTTATTAAATACAAAGTAAAGCATAGTTTATATTGGTGGAAAGATGAGAATCTCCTTTAAAAATCCTTTCTGTTTCATCGATTTTGGGTAAAAAAAAAGTCACCAGCCACATACCCATCATATTGACACTATTTTTCACATCATGATCCTACACATACCCTCATCCTTTGCATGATTTTCTCTTTTTGTCATCAATGAAAACTACATTATTGTGCACAGGATTAGCACACTTCTCCTTTGATCCCCTTTTGACATCAATGACAATATATTCCAACATAAAAGAGTTTTTCTTAATATGTTTTGAGTTTTCTTTATTATTTGTATGTTTCAAGGTTATGCAATATGTTTTAGAACCTTTCTTGTTGAATAAGTCTTTATGAACCCTATATATAGGATTTTATTTATAGTGCAACATAGTTGTACTATGTGTAGATATATTTTCTATACACAAGGAGTGTATGTTAGACGTATGTAGCATCATATAAGATGCGAAAACACTTTGGTAGTATAGTCATATTGTTATAGAATGAATATGTGGGGTTATTTTTGGGATTGGTCAGATCCGTGGGAAAAGGTGTGACCTAGATATAGTGTATAATGGTCATTTTAAACCAAATAGAGCTAGGAAGGTGGGTGAATGTGTGACATATACTCTAAGTTAAGGGTAATGAAAACTTTCACCAAAATAGTGTAAGTAGCCATTGTTTACATTGTCAGAAACACTATAATTTAGGATTATGTACTAGGCATGCGAAGTTCATACAAGTAATTTGTAACCATTGTATGTTAGTCTAGAAATGTATAGGACACAACACCATGCTTAGAATAGGCTATTGCTATGAGGTTACCAAACCAATATCTTCATTGAAGGGTAGGGCCATCTTATGGGTTAGGTAGATGTTTGGGGACCACAGTAAGTCTGAGGTCAATGGAAAAGTGCTTGAGTGATGTTTCTCCTCTTCAGTTGGTGATAGATATTTGAGGGGGAACTCTTAGACCATTGTACTTTCTACTTTTTTAAGCTTGTTTGAAGCTATGTATGTAATTTGTATCTATCTCTATTAGAATTGAAAATATGAAATGTCATATGGAAATCATGTATCATTATTATTTGAATCAATGAAAGGAATTATTTTGTATGTAATGGAAAATTTTGAATTATGTTTCAAATATGTATTTATTATTCAAAGGAAATGAATATTTTTTATTTCTTTTAAAGATTAGATGCATAATCTATTCGCTTGTGGGTAAAACATATGAAAATTATTGTGTAGAAAAATGGGAATGTTACACGTGGTATTAGAGTTGTCAGGTTCATCTCTAGAACTTATGTGCTCACTATGTTTCCAATCTGACATTATGAGAATCTAATGTTTGGAAATTCTAGTGTTAGGATGGTGCATCTCAAGATGATTGCAAGGAACTCAGTGATAAAAAAATGAGTGCTACTTACGAGCCAAGAAGGAAAGAGAATCCCTTGTTCGTACCATATAGGGAACTAACTATGAAAATGCCATATGGCTAAGAGATACTAAGACTTTCAGCCATGCTCTTTTGTAAATTAGCCAAGAGAAGAGAAGGATGAGAGATGAAGCCAAATTTAACTATCTACCTCTTGTCTCACCGAAAAAATTGGACTCATTATCACTTTATATGGATATTCCCTTAGAATGTAGTGTTAGTCTAGCAATTTTGTTTAGGGATCTTCACATTATACCTATGTCTAAAATCATTGTAATAGATTCAAGTGGTGAATCAGAGGAATATGTTCCCCAAAATTATGCATCAAAAGATAAATCTAAGTGATAAAACCCTTTTTGGGATAGAGAAAAGATAAAATCAGAGGGTTATGCCCCACTTAGCTATTTATCAGAAAGTGAATTTGAGGGATAATCTCCCTTAGACTATCTTAAAAGTCACTCTATGTAAGTTTAAGTATATTGAAATCCTTCGTCAAATTGAAAAGAAAATATGTTTTATTTTGGAAAAACTTGATTAAAAGTTTTTTGTGACATTCATAAATGAATGATTGTTCTTTAATGCTTATAAGAAGTTAAGTAAAATTTCTTAGATCTAATTAAATGAAACCTCCAAGAAAACTGATCTCGGAAAATTGTTAGAACACAAACTAACATAAGGAGAATTCATGAAGTAGGACAAGGTATCAAAAATGTAGAAACTAAGTTGGACCGCATCTTGTCTTTAATGGATGAAACAAGAGCAAGAATAGGAACCCTAGAACAAGAATTAAGGGTTAAAGAAAGAGTGGAACAAGAAATCCTAAACAATGATAAAGAAATACCTCATAATGAAGAGGGGGGGAAGAATTCTCAACATCACAATCATTCTAGAGAAAAAGAGGAAGAAGAGCCACATTCAAAGTTAGAAGGAACTAAAAGGAAGTGATTGTCCAATGAGTTATCCTGAGACATGAAGAAAATTACTCCTCCTAAGTTTGAGGGTAGTGCTACTGGGGGTGTGGATAAAGCTTGGCTTATGGATATGGAAAAGTACTTTGAGATTAGAAATTATTCCGAAGTCACTAAGGCCATATGGAGAGCTTACCAGTTGACAAGAGAAGCATCCATTTGGTGGATGAACAAGAAAATGGAGTTAGGACTTAATTCCTTGAAGCTGACATGGAAAAAAATTGTGGAGATCTTCCAAAAACGGTGGTTACCACAACTCTTCTATGATTAGAATCTCATTGGTTTCCAAAATGTTAAGCAATGAGATTCTCTAGTAAATGAATATTGGGAAAAGTTTACCCATCTCCTAAGGTACACACCCATGTACCAAAAGGATGAACAGTTCCAGATAAGGAAGTTCATTATGGGACTAAATGCACAAATAGGTTATAAAGTAGATGTACACAGTCCAAAAAATATGGACTTGGTGTTTGAAAAAGTGATCAAACAAGAGCAAAAGGTTAAGTCAATTTTAATCTATTGGGAAATGAATAAAAAGAAGTTTAACTTGGTGTAGGCTAATCAAGAACCAAAAAAACCCAATGAAGGGAATTTTTTCAGAAGGGGATAAGGGACCTCAACGAAGGTGGAATGAACCATGAAGAGACAAAAAGAGGAAGTAATAACAACTATAACAACAACAATAGAGATAGAAAAAATGTTAATAACTCTAGAATATCTACAAAAAAGGAGGGGACTAGTGAATGGATGTTTTACATGTGGAGGGGACCATTATTCTAATAAGTGCCCTACTAAGCTGAAAGAATCTCAACCATGTGGAAATCCTCTTCCTCCACAACAAGCTGGATTTCAAAAAAGGATACATGTTGTAGTAGACAACTGATGGGCTGAGTTTCAAATCACTTTGGTAGAAGTATTAGGTATTTTATCTAACATTCCTATCTCAATTTTAATAGATATTGGTGCCATAAAAAAATAATTTCTCCTAAAATAGTAACTCAAATGTCTAGAAAGGCTAGTTTTATGGAAAATTCCTAGGTTGTGGAGTATGCAAACCAAACAAGAGTTGTGGTGAATCAATGTCTATTTGAAGCAAGGTTAGAACTTCCAAGTTTCTCTATAGAAGTGAATCTATATGTTTCTCTTTTAGGTTCTTATGATGTCATCCTAGGAATAAAATGGTTATGGAAGCATCAAGCTAAAGTGGATTGTAATTCTAAAACCATAGAATGTCTAGATGATCTAGGTAACCAAGTTCCTTTGAAAGGAACACCTAGAGAAGTAAAATTGTGATAGATATCAACGATGCAAATGTATAGGGAAAAAAAGAAAGTTTTCCAACTCTTTGTAGTTAAAATGGATAAACTAGAAGAATTCAAGGAAGTCACTCATCAAGATGTCATGTATCATGAATTGCAAGAGGTTGAATAAGGAGTAGCAAAAATAGGGAAAACAACTTTGGAGAAATGTCCAATCTTATGGAAATTTATGCAAGAAATGTTTAGATTACATGGGATTCCCGAGAAGATTATATCAGATAGAGATGCTCGTGTGACATCTAGATTTTTGCAATCCCTATTTTTTGCAATTGGAACTAAATTGAATATAAGTTCTACTTATCATCGAGAAACAAATGTACAAACTAAAAGAGTAAATCAAGTGTTAGAAGATCTAATAAGGATGTATTGCATGGATCAACAATACAAATGGGAAGATTGTCTACCATTGGTTGAGTTTGAATATAATAACTCTTATCATTCTCTAATTAAGATGGCTCCCTTTGAAGCAATATATAGTAGGAAATGTTAGAATCCTACAAGTTGAGATAGTCTAGAAGATAGAACAAGCCTTGGGCCAAAGATATCCAAAATGGAAGAAAAAATTGGAATTATTAAGTGGAGGTTAGCAGAAGCTAATGATAGAAAAAAAATTATGTAGATTTCAAATGGATACCCAAAACTTTCTCAGTAGGGGAAAAGGTGTTGTTAAGGGTCAAGCCTCATAATAGATCTATTAAGTTTAGAAAGTCATCCAAACTAGCTCCAGTCTACGTAGATCCTTTTGAGATTCTTGAAGAGATCAACCCTATAGAATATAGGATTGCATTGCCACCATCTCTTGCTAGGATAAATGATGTTTTTCATGTATCATATCTTAAGAAGTATATCCCAGGTGATAACCATGTTATTGATTGGAATGCTCTATAGCTGTAGGATAAGGGGGTGGTAATAATCAAGCCTCTCAAGGTGCTTGGAACACGTAAGCTTCATTTATTTAATAGAGAGGTTTTACAGTGGAAAGTCCAATGGGACCAATATGCAAAAGATTCTACCACTTGGGAAGATTATGTTGAGATGAAGTAGAGGTTTTTTCAAATATTGCAAGATTTTGAAAACTATAGAAAATAATAATTTTTTTGATCAAGTGTTTGATGTTTAGTGTTGATTCCATGTCGATACTTAATAAATCATTGGGGATGATGTTCGCAAGGTGGGGAATATGTTACACCCCAAGCAGTATTACCTAATTACTATTACCTTGTTTGATTAAATTGATTGAATAAATGAATGTTTTTTATGGATCTATATTTGAATTTGTTTTATCAATCTTTATATGCATATTTTTTGAGAATATTGAGTTAATATATGATGAATGAATGATTGGTGAACTTTGATATTTTACAATGTTTCTATCTATTAAATGTACGATGCATATGATTATGTTGTGTTTGGATAACTATGGTTATGATGTGTCAAGTTGAGTGTAGGAACAAGTTCAATCCTCCAGAAGAGAGGGGATGTATCACTCAGGAGTTTAGAACTTGGTCTTGTAACCCTAAACATACCTAAACTAAGAAATCACACACTCATGTCCTAATTGATCTTATAAAGAGTCAAGTCAATTCCTAGGAAAAGTAAGTAATCCTTTTTGTGAATTTTGTGATTGAGAATTGTGATTGAATCTAGGTGTTTTTGTGTCAGTCTATCCTTGTGTGTTTATTGTGGTATCAATGAGATATATGCATAAGATGTATATATGTATATGTGTACATGTCTATAGTAGACTCATACATGTGAGTGAATACAAACATAAGTATATGTAGGTAGACATACCTATGTATACTCATGGATGGATCACCCATACGCATGGGGATAACGATTGGACTTAGTTGATGTATAGATATATATGTATATATGCATCCCATGTATGTATGTCAATCGAAGGGGTTGTTAGTATAAGTATTTTACAAAGATAATAAAATACGATTATCTATACATGTATATGTGATATATATATATACATGTCACACACACACACATATATATTGATATATATATATATACATTTATATATATTGATCTACATATATATGTATATGTACTATTATACATATATATAAATATATGTATTTAAATATATATTTATATAATATATATGTGAAATGAAGTTGATAATATAAATCATAATGCACATAAGATAGTGTTTAACATATTAGAAGTAATGTGTAGCAATGCATATAATAAAAACATGGCTACATGAATCATAAAGTGCAACTTTATGTGTAGGATAATCCAATGCATAAGTGAAAGCATGACCAAGTCAAACTTCAAAAAAAATCATGTATTAAATGTTATGGCTATGTAAATCACATAAAGAAGCGAAGTAAATGCTATGAGCTATAAAGAACTATTCTATAGGTCGTGCCTATGAAGGTGGTGTCAAAGTATTTAGGTGGCGCCATATAGTGAAGTTTTTTTAATGTAAAAAAATTCTATGAATTCAAATAAACTTGCAAATAAGCTATTTGAAATAGTCAAGTGTAAACTTGGCAATATTTTAGAATGAAATTTAAAATAGGAAATCCTCTTTCAGCTTGTTGTCCCAAATACTTAGTCGACTCGACCATGAAATTGTCATGTGTTGAAAACATGTAAATGAGTCATTGCATGAGGAAGAAATATGACAAATATACTTCCTTGTTTGTAGCCTTTGGTTGCACATGAATTAGTATAAATAGAGGAGCTCATTCTACCAAATTCTAGACTTATCTTTCTGATTATCTTGATGTTGTTTTGTTAAGAGTTTGAGAGCTTATAATTTGAGAGTTATTTTGGTATTTTGTATTTGTGAGTATTGGGAGATTTTGTGAGAAGTATAAGAGGATAGTCAAGTGGAATTCAGAGGATTCAGTCATCTTAAGGAATCATACTAGGAAGGAGATAAATCAGTTGGAGCTTAAACATTCATGCTAGTTATATTCCTTTATATTTAAGTTGAAAATGATTAATAGTTATTTTCCATATTGAGAAAAGAGTTTTTTTTAATATGTTTCAAGTTTTCTTGATTGTTTGTATGTTTCAAGGTTATGCAATATGTTGTAGAACCTTTCTTGTTGAATAAGTCATTATGAACCCTATACATGGGAGTTTATTTTTAGTGCAACATAGTTATACTATGTGTAGATATCTTTGCTATACACAAGGAGTCTATGTTATACGTATGTAGCATAATGTAAAATTTTGTTAAAACACTTTGGTAGTATAGTCATATTGTTATAGAATGAATATGTTGGGTTTTTCCTAGGATTGGGGGTAAACCCACAAAAGTGGTTTACAATTCGAGTGAGGAAGTAAAAGTTGCAGAAAATGACCCCATGCAAAAAAAAATTGTTTTTGGGGTCCGAATGAACCCTTTGGTTCGAGCAAACCAAAAAAGGGTTCAAATGAACCCTGGTTTGAGTGAACCAATTAAATGCAAGGTCCCATCATTCCTATTGAGAAACACAAAGAAAACAATTTTAAAAAGGGGGTTCAAATGAACTAGGGTTTGAATGAACCTTGGTTCGATCGAACCCCTGTGGGTTCGCTTGAACTACCCCTAGTTCACCTAAACCCCCCTTTTCCCACCTCACCCTCTGGCACCAAAAATTTCATAATTTTTTGCTTCAAATCTTAGATTAATGATTGAAATTGAGGAGAATTCATAGACAAACTGGATGATGGTAGTCCTCAAAATGAGCTATCCAATGAATATAATTTTAATATGTTTTGGTTTTATTATGTATTTTCTTTGTTAGTTTTATTAAACATAAGTTTTTCACCAAAAATCAAGATCTATGATCTACACATGTGGATAAATAGAAAATTATCAATATATATATATATATATATATATATATATATATATATAAATTGAATTTCGATACATACAAAAAAAATTGTGTTCTACAATCCACCTATGTCTGAATTGTAATTAGTTTGACTTCAAAAACTTGATTTAGAAATAATATTCAATAAAACACTATCTAACTAATTGGAAGCACTAGATATCATAGTTACAAATCTAAATTTGAAAGAATTATACTTTTATCCTTCATGGAAAAAAAATTATGTGTTATACGATGAGTGTCACTCCTTAAAAATGTTGTTTACTGAAGAAAACTAGTTTTCAAAGTAGATGGAAAAAGAAGTCCAATCTAATTCCAAAAAAAATGAAAAAAATTATTTAGAATCTATAGTCAAAATGTGAAAAATCACTAGTTTGCATCATCTTCAAATTCTTCATGGTTTATCTGCTATAGGTGCCTGAAAGTGAAGATTTTAGTTAGAAAAAAAAAATAGTCCATTTCGACCAAAAATTGTAAACCAGTATTGTGGGATCACTCGTGGTCAAATTCATGGGAAACGGGGTAACCTAGAGCTATAGAGTATAATGGTCATTTTATACCAAATCGAGCTAGGAAGGTGGGTGAACATGTGGCGTCTACTCTAAGCTAAGGGTAATGGAAAATTTAGACAAAGTAGTGTAAGTAGACATTTTTTACATTATCAGTTTCACTGTGATTCAGGATTATGTACTAGGCATGGAAAGTTCATACAGGTAAGTTGTAACCACTGTATGCCAATCTAGAAATGTATAGAACACAACACCAAGATCAAAATAGGCTATTGTTATGAGGTTACCAAACCAATATCTTCATCGAAGGGTAAGACCATCTTACCGGTTAGGTAGATGTGTGGGGGATTGCAGTAAGTCTGAGGTTGGCAAAAAATCACTTGAGTGATGCATCTCCTCTTTAGTTGGTGACCAATATTTGAGGGGGAACTCTTGGACCATTGTAATTTATACTTTTTGTAAGCTTTTTTAAAGCTATGTATGTAATTTGTATCCATTTCTATTGGAATTGAAAATATGAAGTTTCATATGGAAATCATGTATCATTATTATTTGAAGTAATGAAAGGAATTCTTTTGTATGCAATGGAAAATTTTGAATTATGTTTCAAATATGCATTTATTATTCAAGGAAATGAATTTTTATTTCTCTTAAAGATTAGATGCATAAACTATTCACTTGTGGGTAAAACATAGGAAAATTACTATGTAGAACAATGGGCATGTTACAAGAAGCACAAACTCCTCTCAGGCTAATGTTATTCAATTTATATACAAATGTAGTGAACATTGTAAACATTAATATTTGAGGTATATTGAAATAGAAGTTTTATAATTTGATCACTTGATTGTTACATCACTTTTGAGGGTATGTGTAGGATCATGATGGGCCAAAAAGTGGCAATATGATGCGTATGTGTAGGGTATGTGGTTGACAAATTTTTTTTTACCCAAAATTGATGAAATGAAAAGGGCTTTTAAAGGGGATTCTCAGCTTTCCACCAATATAAATTATTCTTTACTTTGAATTTAATAAATAATTATTATTCATTTTCTATTTGAATTATGGCTAAATTCCTAATTGATAGGCTGATTGAAAAACATCTATAGCTTTCAAACTTTATCACATTTTTTGAATTCAAAATATATGCTACATTCTATGCTTCACATACTATAGGATTAAAAAAAAAAAAAAATCATGAAGTTTTGACCAAGTTAAGGTGGTCAGACATATGAGTTTTTATATTTTTTAAAAGTAATAAAAAAATCATAATTAATTATTTACTTGGAAAAAATTACAAAAATATGCATCACATTAGGACATGAGTCCTCTACTTATATCTAAAATCTTATAAAAAATATTATCATTTTATTGTGGTTAGGGGTGGTCAGGATAGACACCTACTTATTTTTTCACTTAAATTTAAGTGCTACTATATTGAAATTTCAAATTTCCACCAAATAGATCTTTTTTAAATAAACCTAGTAGTCTAGAAACTACATTCAATTTTCTACAGATTCTATTTTTACATATTTTTGAAATAATATAGATAAATTATTCAAATTTTTATGTCAAGTTGTCTAACTCTATTTTTTTTAATCTTATCACCACTTAAGGGCTCTTTTTCCCATGATGATCCTGCACATACCCTTGATTGAAACCCTAGGTTGGGAATAACCTATCTAGTTGGGTTGTTTCCTTGATTATTGAATGAAGCAAATAGGTTGGGATTAACCTATATGATCTGATTAATCATTTGATTGTTGATTATATCTTTGATTGAGTCATTTATTGATGATATTTTACTCTTGAATGGAGTCATTATTTGGGTATGTGCAGGATCATGATGGGCCAAAAAATGGCAATATGATGGGTATTGTGGCTGATGACTTTTTTTACCCCAAATTGATGAAACGAAAAGGGTTTTTAAAAGAGATTCTCAACTTTCCACCAATATAAATTATTCTTTACTTTGAATTTAATAATTAATTATTATTCATTTTCTATTCAAATTACAACTAAAGTCATAATTGATAGACTGATTGGAAAACATCTATTTCTTTCAAGTGGTATCACATTTTTTGAATCCAAAATATGCATCGCATTATATGCTTCACATACTATAGGATTAAAAAAAGAAAAAATGAATTTCATGAAGTTTTGACCAAGTTAAGGCGGTCAAACATACGAGTTTTTTTATAATTTTTAGAAGTTGTAATAAAAAATTCATAATTAATTATTTACTTGGAAAAATATTATAAAAAATTGTGCGTCACATTGGTACATGAGTCCTCTACTTATATATAAAATCTTATAAAAAATTTTAATCATTTTATTGTGGTTAGGGCGGTCAGACAGACACCTACTTCTTATTTTTTCCCTGAAATTTAAGTACTACTGCATTGAAATTTCAAATTTTCACCAAATAGATTTCTTTTTTTAAAACAAACCTAGTATTTTAGAAACTACATTCAATTATCTATAGATTTTATTCTTACATATTTTTGAAATAATATAGATAACTTATTCAAAGTTTTACATCAAGTTGCTTAACTATGATTTTTCTAATTTTTTTGCCACTTAAGGGCCTGTTTTTTCTATGATGATCCTATACATACCCATTTGATAAGATTATACTTTTGAATAAGGTCATTTATTGATCACATCATACTTTTGAAATGTAGACACTTAATTTTGTGACCAACCTTTTTGAAATGGATTCATTTAATGTTATGATGTTATGATTACCCAAGGTGGTTAATTAGGTTATTCCTGGGGTTAGATAATCCATGGAAAAGGGAGTAACCTAGTAGGTTAGTTATTATGTGTGCATTTATGGTTAGCTTGGTTATACTTGGGGTTAGAGTAATCCATGGGAAAGGGTGTAACCTAGTTATTAAAGTTTGTTAAAACTTGGTTATTCCTGGGGTTAGGATATACCATGGGAAAGGAAGTAACCTTGTTGTACATTTTATTATGCCATCACCTTAGAGTGAGTGTATGTTATGTTTATGTTCAAAACCAAATCTAGCTAAAGACTAGGTGGACAGGTGACTTGCACTCAAAGTACTGGGTGTTGAATTATTTGGAAAAATTAGTGTAAGTAGCCATTGTTTACACTATTAGTTCACTATGATCCATGATTACATTCTAGGTAGAGAAATCATGCATGTAGGTTGTAACCAATGTATGGTAGCTCTAGAAATGTAGGATACAACATTATGATCTAGAAGGCTAGGGTTATGGGGTTACCAAACAAATGTCTTCATTGAAGGGTAGGGTCATATTACCAGTTAGAACTTAGTTGTGTGTGGGACCATAGTAAGTTCATGGATGGTAGAAAAGTGCTTGAGTGATGCTCTCCCTAATATAGTTGGTGGTTGAGATTTGAGGATATATGTGCTAGTAATCGGGACAACTAGAATGTATGCACCTGTGATGGGGACATCTAGAATGTTTGTACCAATGTTGGGGACATCTAGGATTTATTTCCAGGTAGGGACATCTAGACCATTTGTATATCTATATAATTAAGCTCATGGAAGCTATGTATGCAAACATCTATCTCTATTGTTATTGAGAAATTATAATTAGAAAAATGTTAACATTACATGGGATTATGTAATAGACAATCATTACCTAGAAATTATGTAATGCACTTTATAAAAATTCAATGGAAATTTGAAATGGGATTAATTTTGAATATGCATATATTATAAATATGAAATGTAGTGGGAGTTTGGAATGGTTTTATTCCAAATGTGCATCTTATTATTGAATTAGAAAAGAAATTTTTTATTACTATAAGTATTCATGCATGTGAGTTAAAACATGGTAAAATTCATTGGTCTTGTTACACGTGGTATCAAAGCTACTAGGTTCAACAATGGAACCTATGAGCTCATTGCATAAGTATTATATAAACATTGTCAGTAGATAGTGGTTGAAAAGTTCTTATTCTAGGATGGAAAGATCAAAAGTATTGGGGAAAAAATAAGGAAGGCAATCTTCCTAAAACTTGTATAAATTTGGGACTAGGAAAGAATTGTCCCTGGAGTTGGAAACTTCTAAAACTAACAAATCATTAAGAGACACCTTTGGATAGTGAAAGTTATGCAACAAGGTTGAGTAGGAAGGATATGTAGGAGTACCAATGAGTACCTTCACCCTACAATTTTTTTTGAATAACTTTGAGGGTGAGAAGGAACTAAAGTGAACCCTCCTTTTAATAGCAACTTGTAGTTGCAAGGAGTCAAGGATTTTGGATTAAATAAGGATGTTATGAATCTATGAGTCATTGAATATGGATTATGGAACTATTCATATGAATGCTTAAGTTGGAGAAACTAATTGTTTGCATAAATTGTAAACTTTAGTCAAAGTAGAGAGTCAACCTTTTGTGAAACAAAATCAATGAGGTATCAAGAAGGTAGGACAACCTTTTGAGAATCTCGATGCAAAAATGGTTGAAATTCCACAATGATAATTGGAACCAAGAATGCAATTTTATACCTTATAATAAAGGGCAGAGACTAGAATGGTCAGAAAAAGAAAAAAAAAATCTAAATTGAATAAGAGTGAACACAAACCCATCAACTAGAAGGAGCATGAGCAATTTGGAGCTCAGAATTGAAAATAGGGAAAGAAATTGAACAACCTTAGAGTATCCAAGGTTAAGAGAAAATGAAATTACCAAGAATTGGGACATCACTACCTAGAAATTTGATTGCAAGGTAAAAGCTTGAAAAGTAAATTAGACAATTCGAACAAAGGGCTCAGTTATAGCATAATTTGGGTTGAAGTTCAAATTGAACTTACCAGTTTTTCTACAAAAGTAAACTTATGTTTAGTCCCCTAAATTTTCATTTGAAGATGTTCCAATGTGAAATTATATATGAAAGGAGACTATTTTGTCAAATCAAAGGAATAATTTAGAAACAACTCACAAATGTGAAGACATAATTGATATAGAGATCCTCAGGCAAGCTCATTTAATACATCAACAAATGGTTCTTTGCAGATATACGATATTCTTATACTATGGTTAAAAGGTAATTAGTATACATGGAAAAGATAATTAGAATGAAATTTCATAGTATCTCTTTGTGATAGGGCGAATTTACTTGCTAGAAAATGAACAACAAACAAAAGAAGTGCATATAACAACTAAAAACACCCTACACCTCAAGATTAGCCTAAAGATTAACTAAGCAAAGCAAAATGGAATATTTTACCTTGTTGAGTTCCCCTTTGGTTGGCCCTTTGATCTTTGATGTTGTATGATCCTTGGATGGCAAGGGATACAAGCTATGAGATGATATGAGGTTGGAGAGATGAGTGAAAATGGAAGCAAGTATGGAAAATTGGCTAAGTATGGCTCAAGAATTTTTTTTGAAAGAGTTTGGATAGCATGAATGATGTCTCTCTAAAATGAGAGAAAAGAGGGGATATTTATAGAGAATTTGGAATTCTCTAGGAAAATGGATGGTTGAGATTAAATCAACAAGGCCAAGATGTAGGGCTATGGTGAGTTGTGGACTCACAAGCCCTCACATCTTGACATGTGGCATGTGAAGTGGCTTTAAAAAATGATGTGTACATGAGGTGGAAGGATAGTACATGACATAGATGTACTACATAGTACCTGGGATTTGACAAGATCTCCTCATAAATGAGGTCCTTGTCCCCATGTGGATGAGAGGAAATGTGAGGAATTAAAAATTCTTCAAATATCCACATGGGGATGAGAAAAGGAATTTTAAATTCCAAGGAATGCATTGGAGGATTAAATGTGAATAAAAAATTCACATGGGGAATGGAGTTCCTTCTCCAAAATAAGAAATCCTTTGATAGGGTTGACTTAGGACACATTCTATAAATGACATGGAGACCTAATTAAGTGATTATGGTTGTGCAAGTACTTGATTAGAAAAATTAATGGCATATTAGTAGAGGGTTAGATTTCACATGTGACTTGATGTGACAAGTCAAATATCACATGGGGAAGAGTAAAAGGAATTTAATATTCCTTGGAAGGATAAAATGAATTAAAAATTCCTTGAGAGGTTGATTAGGCTAGTTAATGAAGGATTAGAGGAGGGTTAGGTGGCTAAGAGAGATTAGAGGCCAACTTGAAAAAGTTGGAGGATGTGACACATCCTAATTAAGGATTAGGCATGTGAACATCCCTAATGATAAGATTAGGAGAATAATTAAGATTAAGAAAGGGATGTGACATGTGAGGAATTAAATAAATGACATTTGTTTAATTCATTTGATGAAAAGGAGGATTGAAGAGATAAGGTATTTATTTATTAATTAAATACCTTAGGGACTTGGCAGAATTAAGGATATTAATTAAATAATAGCGATATTATTTAATTAATGCAAATAAGGGGATGCTTAGACAAAATGGGATAAATTTGGATAAATTAAGTGTCCAAATTTAGGTGTCTACAATATTTATACACGAGATACTGATTCCAATATCATGGTGTTCCTTATGTCATGTGTATGCTTCTTTACTTTCATATATGATTATTTGATGGATGTTGTGTTTATGGGTGTATGTTGAATTAGATGCTATCATCATTTAATAAACACATGGATGTATGTTAATTAAATGTAATGATGATCTAATTTCCTAACCAAAAGATGTATGTAATGCATGGATACATATTATAGTAAAACACACACATGGTTACATCATAACACAAAAAAAAATCATAACGTGTTGATGAAAAAATGTTAGCATCCATGATTTTACAATCCTGATGGAGTGAACATTACATATGTGACACATGGACACTACCCGTAGTATTGACAAAGGTACATTACATTAATGGGTTATTTTAGAGGCACCCCATTCATAGATGACAATTCATAGGAACTATAACCATACACAAAGAAGAAAATGTAAGGGCCTAACAAATTAGGACTAAACTTTCCCTTTTGATTAGGCAGTTCATTTACATTTCTCTAACTCTCATGGAGAACCAGGTCACCTACTTTGAAATTCCTAGGAAGAGCACCTTGACTATACTACCTAGACAATTATCATTGATAAGCTTTAAGATGGTCAAGGGCTTGTAATCAGTGTTCATTGAGCATCTCCAATTGATGCAAATGATTATATCAGTAAGTCTCATCATCAATTAACCCTATAAGGGAAACCCATAAAGATAGAATTTCCAACTCTAAAGGCATGATAGCTTCACCACCGTACACAAGGTTGTAAGGTGTTGTTCCCATCTTCAAATGAACACTCATTCAATAGGCCCACAAAGCATACATCAACTGAATATGCCAATATTTAACATATTTATTCACTATTTCCTGAAGAATGATCTCAAGATTCTTATTAGATGCTTTTGTTTGGTCATTGTATTGAGGATAATATGATGTAGAAAATCTATGCTAAATATGAAGCTTCTCTAGGAATTACTTCATTTCCTTATTCTTAAATGGCATATCATTATAAAAAATAATAGTAGAAAGCAATTAAAAGTGAGAAATGATGTTTAAAACAAATCTATAGATGGCTTCAACCCATTTCATGAATTTATTGGTAGCAATAATGATAAAGACATGTCCTTTGGAAGAAGGAGGTGATATCTTCCTAATAATATCCTACCCCCATTTTGTGAAAATCCAAGTAGAGGTTTGATTTGGAAATTATTAAATAGGAGCATGAATAAGATGACCATGTTGTTGACATTTTGAGCACTTCTTGACAAAATTGAAGGAATATTGTTCCATCATTTTCCAGAAGTATCCCATGTGAATCAATTTTCACACTAGGGATTTACAACCAAATTGTTGACTCCGAAAACATGAATTCGCTTGCTTAAAAGAAAGGGGTATCTTTTCTTAAGTGAGGCATCAAAGAAGTAAACTATTACAAGAATTTCAATAAAGAGAATCCAACAAGACAACATAATGAACTGAAAGTTTTTGTATTTGAGTGTGATCATTCTTCATTACATCATCAAGAAAAATTCCAATCTTCAGATAGTTGTAGATGTTAGAGTACCATTCTCCTGAGTCTACATAAGAACATGTTGGAAGAATGAAGAAGGTACCCTTGGGGTTCGTTGCCATCAATGCCAACATTAGTTGGTAATTGACTACGTAATTTGTGCATCCATTCTGATCCAATATTTTGGTCTGGAAATCCTCTTAGTAAAAGGAAATCCTATGATTTTTTGATATGTTGCTCAGGAGTGTTAGTTATAGGTATAAACAAGTTTTCAATGAGTTTGTGTGATCTGGTTGAGTTTTCTACGTGAAAGAAGTTGAGTATTCTTTTGGTCAACAAGGTTAAGAAGTTTTTATCCTTTGTGTGTTCCCTATTAGGTTTTGGCTGACCTAATGTTTGGATAACATGTTTTATTTTGTGTGCTAAAATTAATTTTGAATTGGGTCAACAAGTCATTTTGAATTTAGTGTGCACTGAATTAGGATGACCTAATTGATAAAGGAAGTCACGACTATATATATATATATGTGCATGTATGATGGTCAAAGAGAAGAGATCTTGATATAGACATAGAGTATGGTATGTGAGTAATGTGACAAGTGTAATAGTGTAACATTACTAATAGTGTTTGTACACTGGAAACTAGAGTAGAAGTTTTGGTATTATCATAGCAAGTAACCAGAATTAATGTAATTAGATTTCCATAATCCATATGAATCTGAATCTATTGCTTCTGGATTTGATTGTGTGGACTCTTTTTTCATCAACGTTTTGGATCACACACAGTGAGCCATCATCAGGATGGTTAATTATATTTAACCATAATTGTTTTCTACACTTTGTAGGTCCACTTCTCCAATTCAGTTTTGGTAGTGAGCCACACCTTTTTGTATCTTGGCTATAAGCCATATTTTGTATTTAGGCTATGAGCTTTTCAAGAATAGTGAATCCTAAAAGTGAGCCTTGTAATATCTTATAATTGGTTATAATATATTATGAGCTAATCCTCACCATGGTTTTTCCCACTTTGGGCTTTCCACATAAAAATCCTAGTGTCAATGTGTTATAATCTCTTTTATGTTTTGATTCACTATTGTAGCTAGATGTGGATTGATAATTGGATGGTTAATGATTAATTTTTCTAGAAAAATATTGATTCACCCCCCTCTCCGTATTCAATGTATTCAACAATTGGTATCAGAGCTTGGTTCCTCCAAAAAAGTCTTACAGCTTGAGGAAGGTCCCAAAATTTGAGTACATGGCTAGCAAATACTATTCTATTTCTCTAGAAGAAAACTCTATATCTAAGGAAATCAATGCTACTCTTGACAAAATGAGCAAAAGTGAGGATGAGAAGGAAACTCTAAAAGGATATTTGAAGGAAGCAAATGATTGCATCAAGAAGCTGAAAGAGTTGATCAAAAAGTTCAAGGAAAGGCATAGAGAAGTTAGTGACCAGTTGAAAAAGGCTAATGAGGATATTACTAGACTGAAAGTGAAAGTAGAAGAAAAGAAATGAATTGAGGAACATCAGAAACCTAAGATCCAGATTAAAACTAATGAATGTACAAAGCTTGAACAAGAAGTGGTAACCATAAGAGCTGATTTGGAAAAAGTGAAATCTCATAAAGAAAGACTCAAAACAAGCTCTATAATGCTTGATGAGTTGATCACATATCAAAAACCTTCTAAGGATAAAATTTTTCTAGGACTTGAAGAAGGAAAAAGCTCAAAGGATAAATCAATTTCCAACAAAGTGTACAATCAAAGGAATTTCAAGGCATTACTTATCAAATCAAGAACCAAAGGAACAATACTAGAAGGATTCCTATCTAACAACCTAATGCACAAAGGTACCCATCTTTTAATGGTTTTTTGTTTCTCATGAAATAAATTTAGACATAGAGCAACAGAATGTAGAAGTAGGATGAACTAGAATAGAATGAGTCATAATGTCAAATTCTTTATTGGACAATACTATGCTTGGAACAAGTTTGGATAGAGCTGTCGAATGTAAGAGAAAGATGATGATTAATAGGTTTAATGCTAGCAGAAGGATTCAATATTTTCAAGGCTACTATTATGCATGAAATATATTTGGGCACAAGGCTAATTAGTATAGGAAAGGATGAACACATATGCATTTGATCATTGAAGATATTTTTTGCTGCAAGAATGGAAAGAGGAATGAAAGTGTTATCATTGATGTCAATTGTTCAGTTGGTTATCTACTAGTTTTTGTTGAGCATATACATTGAGGATATTGAGAAAATTGTATTAAAAGAAGATTATAGGTATTTAGCTATTTAGGATGTTGATCTGGTACTTGTGAACTAATTTTTTTTGTGTTCTAGATGAGGTCCGAGAGAATTGTTGTTGGTTCGGATTTCACTTTTTTGAAATCTTATGACTTACAGTTCTAGACTTGTGTTTCCTTGGTTCTATTAAAGATGGTTTTGATATTTGGAAGTATCATGCTTAATTGATCTATGTGTTTTACACTGGTTTGGCTGGCTATGTCATGTCCCCTAAAATTATTACACCTAGCTATAAAGCATTTAAAAACAAACAAATAAATTTCAAATACAAACATAAGTAATTATGATTTAAATATAATTATAAGTATCACAATAATATTATAATTATAAATAGAAATATTGAAAATTTTAATATCAGTATCCATACAATAAGTACTAAAAGAAGAAAGAGAAAACTACTATAAAAATAACAATAATAAATATACAAGAAACATTTAAATATATGGTTAGCAGTAGTGGTAAAGACCCACCACATATTTGATCATGCATAGAAAATAATTCAAAAACATTGATCAACCAGTTTAGAGATTACGAGACATTATGATAATAAGAAAATAGCTGAAGACGTCCCTCTCAAGGCCATAATGGGAAATAGACATGAGGGAGATGACTAATAAAAAAACAATAAATATTTCTAATCAGCTAAACCAAAAGTCATCTCCTTTCAAAGAGACTTAACCTTCTTGTCAACAATAAGGTATAAATACGAAGTGAGATAAAGAACATAAGGCATCAAATGGAAAAGAAAAGAAAGATTAATGGGAGGGAAGGAAGAATAATCGACCCAATTATTAGTGATGAAGCCAATGAATTCCCATATTGCTTATGACAAATACAAGGTTGTCTTTTTTAATCAATCATGGCCCTATTTGATCTAGCCTTGTATGGTTTATGTGGTTGACGTTTCCTTAGTGGAAAGAAGTTACACTAAAGACCGATATAGGAGAAGTACGAGATGGATCACACAATTCGAGTGATCTTTTCCTTAGGACTTAGCAATCATGTTAGAGACATATGCATAACTTCATTGTCTTTATAATTGCTTAATCATCTATCTATAACCTAGTGAGATGTATCTCTACGTTTGTATATAATTTTCTTGATTATCTAGCAACCATCAACAATCTAGTTATTTATTCATTGTTAGTACTTGTCTCTATAGGAATTATGATTACATGATTGTTTTATTTTCTCATAATAACAAAATGATTCACATGGATAGGGTACCTTGATAGTGAGATGATTATGTGTATCAAATTCTTGTAGTCATAGTAATGAGGCTAAGAATAAATATACAGTTGTAGACACGTAAAATATACATACACTTGATCCTGATCTACTAACATCACTTCATCATGAATTATCCCTCTATCTAACCATTTAATCGAATAGCCTTATTTGATTAAAGTCATCATAACTCCCCTTTTAATTAAATAAATCCCTCAATTTAATTAAATCACTGTCTTTGTGTAATTAGCTAGGTCATTTCATCTACCTATCTTTATTTAATTAAATAATCCATATTATTTGATTAAATTTCTAAAGTTCATCTAATTAAATTAAATAAACCCAAAATTTATCTAATTTAATCTAACATCACCCCCTTTGGTTAAATAAATCAAAAATATTTATTTAACTAAGTCTAAATCATTCTTTTCTCATTTTGATTTATTTAAATCCTAAAATCTAAATCAAATGGTCAAATCAGCTAAATCTCCCCTTAAATTAATCAAATCATGATCAATGCTAATCCTAATCACTCAAATCCTCTAGATTTTGCAACTTGCATAATTAAATCATTTAGTTGATTTAATAATTTCCTATTTACTTTCAAAATGGCATAAAAAAGGGAATATTCCTCCAAGTTTGAAATCTGCCCCCAAATTGACATGTCCATCCAACAAGGAATTTAAAGCTCTTACATTATCTCTTACATGTCTCCCACTTGGCATTTATCTCATCTTTCATCCCCCATAAACATGTCATCTCATCAAATTCAAATTTCAAACTTGCACATTGATCAAAATGTGCTCAAGCTTCCTGCATTCACAAGTTGACAAGTGGCATCATGCCATTGGATGAATGTAAGTCCCACATTGCTCAAATTTGGACATTCATCCTTCAATCCCATCTATAAATCAAGAGCTTCTCTCCTCATTTGATCATCCACAATCTAGGAAAAGTTACCATGCTCAAATATCTCTTGAAATTCATCCATTATCATTGAGTCATAGTTAGGATTTTGCAGATTTTAGCTTGGAGCATTCTTCAACACCATCAAGGTGGATCAATCATCTTCAACATATCAATCTTGCATCTTAGGGATTGAGAAAGGGCCAATTTTCACATCAAATTGGCACCAATTCCCTCATGGGATCATGTGTTTGCTTTTCTAATTAGGATTTAATCTTTGTTTTGTCATTTTCATTGTGTTCTTCACTATTTTCTTCCTAATTTGAATATTGTAAATGGATTTCATGGGGAATCCTTGTTTTAGTTTGCAATACCTTGTCTAACTCGTTTATTCTTGTTGTTTTGCAAGTACTGGGAAAAGGGTTCGCAATGACCCTTCATCATAAGGATTCTGAAGGCACTCTATCATGATGTATGCACAGAGAAAAAGTTAACCCCGATATCAATAAAGTAGATCAAGAATCCCAAAAGTTGCATTCAAGTGCACTTATCTTAGAAAAGCAGCTTCTTCAATCAGGATATTGATGGCACATTATGACAAAGGCATCTACATCAACAACACCTTATGATTTAGCAAGAGCTTAAAATCTTTCAGAAAAATCAAAAAAATCAAAAAATATGAAAATCCAAAAAAACACAGAAAAAGGATTAAAAATAGTAAAGAGAAAAATTATCGTCTAGTGAAAACCGCATGTGCGGCATTTTGGATAAGACCATGACAAAAACCTAGCAAACAGGCGTCATGTGTAGAATTGAGCATCTACGTGTGCCAGTTCAGTTGAAAGCATTTCATCCCATCCATAATAAATCAAGCATTTCATCCATCTTATCCACAATAAATCCATTCATCCATGAAACATTTATCCAATTCATTTTCATCCATCCACATCCATAGTTCGAGTCGTCTTGATCTTGAAAAACTTTGGTGCACACTTTACACTTGCTTATGATATACATCTTGACATGGGTCATTTTCATTGATCCTATCCTATGCAACATTATCTGAGCCATGAAGCATTATCCAAATGAGCATATTCTTTATCCAAACACCTTATTTTATCGCAAGATAATCCATATCCATCCATCCATCCATACATTTATCCAAGAATCCACCCATATCATTCCATGCATTGCTAGACACTTGGGGTAGATATTTACGTCTCGCTTCGAGAATAAATACTAATCTATATCCTCCAACTTATGTGGTGATATGAACATTAGCAAATGTGAAATCGAATTTGCCAAGCATCTGTAATCCAAAAATCCAAATCACTAGCCCATGGCATATTTTGACAAGAATATGTTCCTTATCAGGCTTCATCTTTCATCAAACATTAGTCCAAACAATCACCATAAGTCACATCTAACATGTGCTTCAAACATCACAACAAATCATTTGAACAATGTTTGTTCCAAATCAAGCTTCATCAATCCTGATCTATCAAATCCAATAAAAAACTCATCATCTTGGGATATCCATCTCAATCCTTGTGTTGTTTAACACTATCCTTGCATTATTGTGTATCCTCAACAATGTTATCATCGTCGATCCATTGATTTGATCAATAAACCTTAGCTTGGTTTTCAACAAAATCCAAAATGGACACATCCATATCCAAATTGTCAAAATCATGCAAAAAATCCAAAAACATAAAAAAATCAAAAATCCAAAAACACTCAAAAAGTTAGAAAACATAAAAATTTGGAATCCAAACTACGTCATCTCTGAGCTTAAACGTAGGCAAGGCTCATCTTTGATCAACCCCCAAGACATCAAAATCCAAAAACATTCAAAAAAACATCAAAACACAAAAACATTAAAAAAAAATCAAAATCCAAAAGCATTCATAAAATCTAAGAAAACCCTAAAACATTTGAAAAATCAAAAATCAGAACATTTGTAAAACATTGAAAATACCAAAAATAGCCTCAAAACATTCCAAAAACATCAAAAACATCCAAATATTTGAAAAAAATCCATCCATCTTGTTTCGCTTTCACCCACAATAATCAATCATCCATAATAAATTGATCATCACCTTCATCCTTTGGCAACATAAATAGAAACAATCACATCAATCAGCTAAAGCAAGCTTCAATCATGAAATCAAAAGCAAACAACAAACGTTTAGAGAAAAATCAAACTCTTGATCATTTTCAAACATGTCAGTCAACCTTATATCAATAGCCTATCAATCAAATTATCAAACCATCATCATCGTATATAATGCATGTCCTAGGATATATCATTCCAAACAATAGGTATCATTTTGAATATCACCATGGATCCTTATCCTATCAAAACACATCCTTTTGTCTAGCGATATGAAAAACATTGGCTTGTTTGTGTAATTGATCTTTTCTTTTGATTTATCTTATTGCCTCATTCCAACGACCTCTCGATGATATCCGAACAAAGGATTTAGAGAGAAAGGATGGGGCAATGATCATTATCCTTTTGTCTGCTATGATTTTTGGACATTTTTGTAAAATAACTTGGCGAATACTTGCTTTGTTAGCTACGTCCTAGGAAGGTTTCCATATGTCAAGTGTGAACAAGAATACTCCTATTTTTTTTTCAAGTCAAAGTCCATCACACTAGGTACAATGCCATCTTGGTTCTTTATACTTGGATGCATCATGCGTACATGTGTTATCAAACATAAGGTAATTGGCCCTTTGAAAATCTCAACTCCTTGGTAAGCAAATCATCATCATCATCTCATGTCTTGTTGGAATCTCTTGTTTTCTTCTATCTCTTTCTTTTCGCGCTAACATGGTACCATGATAGTTAATCATAAATCATCACCATTGCATCTATCTTGGATCCACAAAACCATCAACATACTACATAATACATATCATATCATATAGAAATCATTAATCATACCACATGCATTCATCCCCATCATTGCATAATATAGATTGGTTATTCTAAACATCTCATAAACCATACATTTATCATCTATTTTCATAATCATCCATGCATCATCATATTGTAACATGTGCATCCATATCATCCATGCATCATCATAATCATCTCATCTATATCATCAATAATGTAACTATCATGGTACAAATTAGGATCAAGTGGGTGTAATATATCAAAATAGGCATAATGCTACCCATGGCTGATGACTGTCTACATCGTCAAATCTGTCTACATCAAATATTTGAGTTGAACTAATCTTGAACCTCTTTATCTAGAGATCGACCCTCAAATCAAACCACTTTGCCCGATCTCTCGAGGGGGCAGTATACCAGTGTAATTCTTCATTCACTGGGGAAGCAGTGGGGCATCTGAAAAAAATCAAAGAATTTTTTACTTTGGATCATGGCAAGGTTATTCTTTGAACCAACGCAACAAGTGCATCACTTCAAAGAGGGGAAAAATGTAGACACGTAAAATGTACATACACTTGATCCTAATCTACTAACATCACTTCATCCTGAATTATCCCTCTATCTAACCATTTAATCGAATATCCTTATTTGATTAAAGTCATCATAATTACCCTTTTAATTAAATAAATCCCTCAATTTAATTAAATCACTGTCTTTGTGTAATTAGCTAGGTCATTTCATCTACCTATCTTTATTTAATTAAATAATCCATATTATTTGATTAAATTTCTAAAGTTCATATAATTAAATTAAATAAATCAAACATTTATCTAATTTAATCTAACATCACCCCCTTTGGTTAAATAAATCAAAAATATTTATTTAACTAAGTCTAAATCATTCTTTTCTCATTTTGATTTATTTAAATCCTAAAATCTAAAACAAATGGTCAAATCAGCTAAATCTCCCCTTAAATTAATCAAATCATGATCAATGCTAATCCTAATCACTCAAATCCTCTAGATTTTTTAACTTGCACAATTAAATCATTTAGTTGATTTAATAATTCCCTATTTACTTTCAAAATGGCATAAAAATGGAATATTCCTCCAAGTTTGAAATCTCCCCCCAAATTGACCTGTCCATCCAACAAGGAATTTAAAGCTCTTACATTATCTCTTACATGTCTCCCACTTGGCATTTAACTCATCTTTCATCCCCCCTAAACATGTCATCTCATCAAATTCAAATTTCAAACTTGCACATTGATCAAAATGTGCTCAAGCTTCCTCCATTCACAAGTTGACAAATGGCATCTTGCCATTGGATGAATATTAGTTCCACATTGCTCAAATTTGGACATACATCCTTCAATCTCATCTATAAATGAAGAGATCCTCTCCTCATTTGATCATCCACAACCTAGGCAAAGTTAACATGCTCAAATATCTCTTGAAATTCATCCATTATCATTGAGCAATAGTTAGGTTTTTGCAGATTTTAGCTTGGAGCATTCTTCAAAACCATCAAAGTGGATCAATCATCTTCAACATATCAAGCTTGCATCTTAGGGATTGGGAAAGGGACAATTTTCACATCAAATTGGCACCAATTCCCTCATCGGATCATGTGTTTTCTTTTCTAATTAGGATTTAATCTTTGTTTTGTCATTTTTATTGTGTTCTTCACTATTTTCTTCCTAATTTGAATATTGTAAATGGATTTCATTGGGAATCGTTGTTTTAGTTTGCAATACCTTGTTTAACTCGTTTATTCTTGTTGTTTTGCAGGTACTAGGAAAAGGGTTCGCACAAAAGTGATTACTTAGCATTATCTAAAATTCCTTTTAATAGGTTCCCATATCACCTAAATCTGGATTTAGATACACTATTTCATATTCCCTAGTAACAATCTAATAATATATGTTTATAGTGGTAAGAGTTCTGCATAGTGGCCAACTATAAATATGCATTATTATTATAGGCTAGATCTAGAAGTTGTCTTAAAATCCATAACATTTATTGATTACTAGAAGATTTCTCCTATAGTCCTATAGAGGTAAAATTTGTTCTAAAGGGGGATTAGGAAAGAAAATAAGTAAAGAATAATCCACACTCAGGGGTTGTAATATAAGAGATAATAAATAACAAACCTGAAAACATATTACTTCTAAACATAGTTGCAGATGTATTCAGAAGATGAAGCATTAATAATATATATATATATATATATATATATATATATATATATATATATATATATATATATAAGTTCACATAAACAATGAAGGGAATGAATGAGAAGACAGTACAATGAGGGATATATCAAGACGTAGGATGAATCCATAATAATGGAAGTAAGTTTAATTTGGTTATAATTTCCTATACATGTATATATAAGTTCATAGGATGCAATTAGTAAAATTATATATGTATATACCATTATGCAATACTGATAACTTTGAGTTGAGTCTTATAAATCAGTATGAAGCTTTAAAATAAATATGAATAAAATTATTTGTATCTATGTGATCTGTACTAATGATATCTTTTGAGTGATTAAGAATAAATCATCGTGTGGAAGAAAGGAGATAGATTGGGTTATAGAGAATACGTCTTGAGAAACCTACACATATTGAGGGTGATAGAGAACACATTTAGAGAAGTAGTACAATGTGCCAAATCAAGAGATAAGTATTCTCACCCATTGGTTATTTATTGAAAGATTATGGAACCAATACAGATTATTATGACAATGGGTTACTATAGAATAACTAACCTTGTATCTTACTCAATATTCAATGAATGTTTCTAACACTCAAATCTATGTTAAACTATGAATTCTACCAAGTAAAATATGATAAGTTTATGCATATTAAAGACACATTGCAAATAAACATAATGATCAAATTATTAAGTCTACTAGACAATTTAAGATAATATGCAAATTAATGGATGTTATTTGTCAAGCCACAATAATATTGCTTACAACAATTCGTGTGTCTTATTAAGTGATGATGACTTTACTATTGTGAGGATAAACTTTGGGCCAAAATTCCCTTTTGCTAGCACTCAACAGGGATAGGTAGTTTATGGAGGCAAAGGCTAGCAAAATTGATCCATTGATGGATGGTCCCAAGATAGGTGGAACACCTTGAGGGAGTCCAATTTGAGATCGTTCTTGCGCCCTTTGCATAGTAAATCTACCATCCAAGAGGTTAGGAAAGAGGAAACAGGGTGAAGATCTATTCCGATCAAGAGTAATAAGTCATATTTGATCATGTTAGTTTATGCCCTAAATGATAATGAATTTTATTTTCTTAGGCTAAGTTTTAAAAGGGGACGTTACAGTGGTATCAGAGCATCTTCCTGCCATCCTGTGTATACTATGTGTGCCTTATATGCATTCTAGTATGTACTTTGAGATAATGTACATGTGTATTCAAGTGTATTCAAAGGTTTATCTTGTGACTTATATGTATTCATTGTAATATATGTTCATGTGAATACTTAGTGTATTGCATGTATTTTTGTGTATGCTTCATACTCATGTGTATACTTAATGACCTTGGGATGGTGGATGAGACAATAGTGTAGTATGGGATGCACCAAATCCCCTTCCCAATTGTCTGACAGTATACTTCATTCGATTGTATCTGTATTTGAGTGTATGCTCTATGTCTTGTGATTGTATTTGAGTCCATATTTTATGACCTTATAGTTGTATTCAAGTGTGTACTCTATGATTGAATTGTATTTGAGTATATACTCCATGACTTGTATATGTATTCGAGTGTATACTCCATGACACATTTGTATACCTTGTGACCTTGAATTCAAGTGTGTACTTCATGATGATGCATTCAAGTGTGTACTCTATGACCTTGTATTTTTTGTGACTTGTATTCAAGTGTATACTTTATAACATACATGTAGTCATATGTATGCTTTGTGACTTCATGCATTGTTGCATATACTTCATGATCTTATAATATTTTTTTTTCATAGGACATGCTTGGCATCTTACTTGTCCACTTCATGACAGATGTACTCTAATACATGACTACTCTGCTCTTAAAAATATACTTTTTATTTCATAATTCATTCCTTATATGTGTGTGTTGAGTGTATCTATGAGCATTCTTATACCCATGATCTACATGTATGATCATTTTTTGCTTAATGTATATTCAAATTAATGCTTTGTATTGTGTATTGAATGCATGATATGCTTCTATTCTATGCATAAAATTAAAATTGAGTGGACGTGAATGCTCTACATATTCATGTCTTATGTAATGACTAAATGCTTCTTGCTCTATGTGTGTAAATCCCTATATGTAAATACTTCATTCCTTATGTATTCGAGTCGGTGTATGCTCCACGTATATATCTCATGGCCTATATGGCTTACGTGTGTTCAAAGGTATGATTTAAATATTATGGGTGTGACACATGTCTTACATACTTGATTTATGCCTGATGTGCTTACTGCATGTGTAAATTCCCTAAGTGTATTAACGTGCCTTAATTGTAAATTCTCAACTGTATATATCATAACTTGCAATTAATTATATTTGATGTGCCTTCAACATGACTATTTCATAAAATCTTGTGTGTGATTAATTCATGTTTGATACATGAGTACCTTCTTAATACCTTGAATAGTCTTTGTATTGTGACTTATGTATCTTTCAACATGTCGCTAGGTTAATTTCTAAAGTGATTGTACCTTAAAATATCCTATGTGCCTACCTTGTAATTGTTTCATGTATGACCATTTGTTCCATGTATGATATGTATTCAACATGAGTGATTATATGTGTACCTATTGTATTCCATTAAAATATTTTCTCAATATCTAACGTGTATTCAACGAATGTGACCCATGTGAATGCTTGCATGTGTATGATTATTTGCCTTCTATAAGCATATGATTGTATATGTGTTCATACTTCATGCTTCATGTTTCCTCATGTTTAAATGCCGGTATGTACTTTGTGTTATGATCTACATATCTCATGTGTATTCATGTGTATGATATGGCCCATGTGTATTTCACTACCTTCCATATCCCTACATGTATTTCTATTACTTATAAGTAATCATCGGTTCTCATGTGAATTATTCATGCTTATATGTCAACCTCATGACTTCGTGAAGTTATGTACTACTGCTTACAACAAATATCTTTCAAATACTCCATGTGTACACTCCATGTATATGTTTCATGAGTTTATGATATGCTTCAATTCTTCTATATATTTAGATATTTTCCTATCTTAAATGTTTTCAACATATTTACTCCATGAATACTCTTCTCATGTATGTCGATGTTTGATTGATGTCTTATGTGTACATTATTAAGTATATTATATGACTATGATTCATATCCTGAGTATATTCAAGTGTGGCTCATGACTTATGTATTCAAATGCATTCAAATGTACTGCACAATCTATGTGTATTCAAGTTCCTACTATGATTTTTAGCTTACATTATGTTTTGCATATGATCATGTGTATAATTTGCAACTGGTATTCATGTGTCTTAATTGTATTCAAGTGTTTGTCTTGCAACTTGCATGCATTCACACCTTGCAAATCATGTGTGATTATGGGTGTACTTTGCAACCCACATGGTTTCGACATATACTATGTGTCTTTATGTAATTCCTTGTGTTAGCTTAATTCCTCATGTGTCTTCAAACAAGGTTCCTCCATGGTGTCTTATGCTTAAAATATTAGTTAAATTTTGTTTGTCAAACTACTTCTTGAGATGAGGAGTTGTAACTACTAAAGTGAAAAGATGTTTGGCGATTGTGCTTACTTGAGGACAAGCAATCTTGGGTGGGGTGGATTGTCATGTCCCTTGAAATTATTACACCTAGCTATAAAGCATCTAGAAAGTAAATAAATAAATAATATACAAATAAATGTCAAATCCAAACATAAATAATTATGATTTAAATATAATTATAACTATAACATTAATATTATAATCATAAATATAAATATTCACAATTTAAATATCATTATCCCTAGAATAAATACTAAAAGAAGAAATAGAAAAATAATATAAAAATAGTAATAATAAATGTAAAAGAAACATTTAAATATATGGATAGCAGTAGCGATAAAGACCCACCACATATTTGATCATGCATGGAAAACAATTCAAAAGCATTAATCAACCAATTTAGATATTACGAGACATTATGATAATAAGTAAATAGCTAAAGATGTCCCTCTCAAGGTCGAAATGGGAAATAGACATGAGGGAGACGACTAATGAACAAACAATAAATATTTCTGATCGGCTAAACCAAAAGTCGTCTCTTTTCAAAGAGACTTAGCCATCTTCTCAGCAATAAGGTATAAATATGAAGTGAGATAAAGAACAAAAGGAATCAAATGGAAAATAAAAGAAAGAATAATGGGAGGGAAGGAAGAATAATCATCGACCTAGTTATTAGTGATGAAGTCATTGAATTCCCATATTGCTTACGTCAAATACAAGGCCGTCCTCTTCAATCAATCCTAGCCCTCCTCGATCTGGCCTTGTATGGTTTAGCAATGTTATTTGTATTTGAATAGGTAGTTGAATAGAAAGTTCTATTTTCTCCCGTCACAAATTTGCTTTTCTCTTCTCTATAAATCTTAATTTGGCTAGGGTTATATCTGATAGATTACTTCAGAATAAGGAATCTCTTCGACTCTGTTTTGTTCTAAATATGGCAATATGTTGTAAATGGGTAGAAAATCTTATAACCACTTTATACAGCTTGGAAACTATAACTGTCAAGCATATGTACTTATACATATGTAGCATTCATTGAAACAAGCATCTGCTCATCCAGGTTGATCTATATAAAATATTATTTTCAAGTTTTTAGCCTTGCATCCTGCAGACAATGATTAAATTTGTAGTTGGTGCATTCTGTTAGACAAAATCTTGCTAAAGCTACCAGATTTTTCAAAATACACAAAAATTGTAGAAATATTAAAATATGCAAAATCACTGAAGACTGATGTAGGAGAAGCATGAGATGGGTCACACCATTCAAGTGATCTCTTCCTTAGCTCTTAGCGGTCATGTCAGATACATATACATAACTTCATTTTCTTTATAATTTCTTAATCATCTTTCTCTAACCTGGTGAGATGTATCTCTACTTCTATATATAATTTTCTTGATTATCTAGCAGCCATCAGCTATCTGGTTAGTTATTCATTGTTAGCACTTGTCTGTATAGGTGTTCAAATTACATGATTTTTTTATTATCTCGTAATAATAAATTGATTCACATGGCTTGGGTACCTTGATAGTGAGATGATTTTGTGTATCAAATGCTTGTACTCATAGTAATGAGGCTAAGAATAAATATACAGTGATTACTTAGCATTATCTGAAATTCCTTGCAATATGTTCCCTTATTATCTCAATCTGGATTTAGATGCACTGCTTTGTATCCCCTAGTAGCAATCTAATAATATATGTCTATAGTGGGTGAGAGCTTTGCACAGTGGCCAACTATAAATATGCATTATTATTTTAGGATGGATCTAGAAGTTATCTTAAAAGCCATAACATTTATTGATTACTAGAAGATTTCCCCTACACTCCTGGAGAGGTCAAAGTTGTTCTAAAGGGGGATTAGGAAAGGAAACAAGTAAAGAATAATCCACACTTAGGGGCTGTAATATAAGAGATAATAAATAAGAAACCTGAAAACATATATTCAGAAGATGAAGCATCAATTATATATATATATATATATATATATATATATATATATATATATATATATATATATAAGTTCACATAAACAATCAAGGGAATGAATGAGAAGATAGTGCAATGAGGGATATATGAAGACATAGGATGAATCCATAATAAGGGAAGTAAGTTTAATATGGTTATAAGTGCCTATATATGTATATATAAGTTCATAGGATGTAATTAGCAAAATTATATATATGTATATACCATTATGCAATAATGATAACTTGCAATTGAGTCTTATAAATCAGTATGATGCTTTAAAACAAAAATGAATAAAATCATTGTGTTTGTGTGATCTATACTAACAATATCTTCTGAGTGATTAAGAATAGATCATCGTGAGGAAGAAAGGAGATAGATCAGGTTGCAGAGAATACATCTTGAGAAACCTAGACATATCAAGGGTGATAGAGAACATATTTAGAGAAGTAGTACAGTGTGTCAGATCAAGAGGTAAGTATCCTCACCCATTGGTTATTCATTTAAAAGATTATGGAACCAATACAGATTACTATGATAGTGGGTTATTGTAGAATAACTAACCCCATATCTTACTCAATATTCAATGAATGTTTCATACACTCAAATTTGTGTTAAACTATGAATTTGACCAAGTACAATATGATAAGTTTATTCATATTAAATATACATTGCAAGTAAACATAATTATAAAATTATAAAGTCTACTAGACAATTTAAGATAATATAAAAATTAATGGATGTTATTTGTGAAGTCACAATAATATTGCTTACAACAATTATTGTGTCTTATTAAGCAATGATGACTTTATTACTATGAGGATAGACTTTGGGCCAAAATTCCCTTTCACTAGCATTCAATAGGGATAGGGAGTTTGTGGAGTGAAAGACTAGTAAATCGATCCATTGATGATCAATCTAAAGATGGGTGGAACACCTTGAGGGAGTTCAATTTGAGATCATTCACATGCCTTTTTCATAGTAAATCTACCATCCAAGAGGTTAGGAAAGAGGAAACAAGGTGAATATCTATTTCAACCAAGAGTAATAAGTCATATGTGATCATGTTATTTTATACCCTAGATGATAATGCATTTTATGCTTTTAGGCTAAGTTTAAAAAGGGGATATTACACCATGTGTTAAGCACTATCTTCAAATTTTATGAAGCCTTTTGGATCTATTATGGGTCCTAGTAAAGCGTGTGTTTGGGTTTCCCTCATTCTAATTCTACCCTAGGATATTTTGCACCAACCTAATTTGAATTTGAAGTTGTATGGCCGACTTTGTATCTTTTCAAGGTTGGAGATAGTATAAATACATAATGTGCTAGCAATGAAAATTATACATAAGAAAATAAGGAAGATAAGTGAAAGAGAAAATGTGACTTTGATGCTATTCTGAAAGTGTGTGAGTTATGTGTGTGGTTGATTAGTGTGAAGCTTAACACTAAGTTTCCAAATATAGTGAATAGAAGGAAAACTCTATCATTCATGCAAGCTGATCAGTGATTGTGGTGGAATCCTCTATTGCATTGGGATTGTTGTCTCTATGTAACAAGTATTCTTTGTCTTCTTTGTATCTCTGTGGTAGTGAGCCCTTCAAGTTGTAGCCCTATGGGCAGTAAGTCAGGACAATGAGTCCTTATTTCAAACAATGAGCCTTATGTCATGAACTAAGCCTTTTTGTAATTGGTTTTGATATTTTCTATAGTGTGAGTTAATCCTCATCATGGTTTTTCCCTCATTTTTTTTCCACATAAACCTAGTGTTATTGAGTTTGTGCATTTGCATTTGATAGTTAATCACTTAATTAGTTTATGTGTTAGTTTTAGGAATTGAAATTAAGGTTATATTCTGTGACAACTGATTCACCCCTTCTTAGTTGTCCTATCCAACAATTGGTATCAAAGGTGGGTTCCTTGGTGAAGAGATTAACTTCTTGAGGTAGGTTTAGGATGGATGGAAAAATAGTCTTTGATTATCCGAAGTTTGATGGAACTAATTATGGTATCTAGAAAGTATTGATGGAAGAATATCTGAAGTATTGAAAATATGTAGAGAAAGCTTATAAGAATCCCTACATTCCTCCTACTAATGGTCTAAGTACACCTAAGGAAATTAGAGCACATGAAGTGAATAACAAGGCATAGTTCATCTTGAAGAATAGTTTGGTACATTCTGAGTTGATTAAGGCTCAAAATTTGAAGACAACTAAGGAAGTATAGGATGCTTTAGAAAGAGCACACAATGGTGATGAAAGGGTAAAAGAGGAAAAATTATAGAATTTGGAAACATAGCTTGATCTTATACATATTTTCAAAGATGAGAATGTTAAATCCCATGTAGAAAGTTTGGATGAGGTAGTGGCTATAATACGATCTCTTGGTGCTACTATAGATGAAACCAAAAAATTGTAAAGAAGATTATCATAACTCTTCTTGATACTTATAGTGAAAAGGTGAGTGCTATTGAGTAGAATATAGATTATAAAACTTTTACTAAGGATCTACTGCTAGGATTTTTGGCATCTTATGAGATGAGGAAGCCAAATCTAAGAGGTGGAGGTAAAACTACAAAAGGGGCTCCAATTTAACAACTACAAAAATTAAAGATCTAGATGGAGAAAATTTTGATAAAATCGAGCCTAACTTTGTAAGAAGAATGAGAAAAGGCTTTGATAAGTATGAAGGTAAATTTCCCTTTAAGTGCTTTAGTTGTGGAGAAATTGGTCACTATGCTGCAAAGTGTTCGGAAAGAGCTAGAAAGAATAAACAAAGATATGAGAAAGAAAAGAAAGGATAGAAGATTAACAAAGCTTACTCTATTAATGAGAATGCTAGTATTTCAAATGAAGATTTAGAATATGAAGATACAGATGAAAATGAATGCTTGTTCTTGGTGATTAAGGATGAACCTACTCCTACTAAATCAGAAAAATAGTCAAAGGAAATTCCTCCAAAGAAGGAGAAGGAGAAGGAGAAAAATGAAGGTACAATTATCTCTACCCTACATGCTAAATAGGAAAATAATTTTTTGGTAGTTGATAGTGGCTGTTCACATCACATGACTAGTGACAAGAGTAAGTTTTTGAAACTTGAGAAATATGATGGATGTCTAGTTATGCTTGGAGATCATACTGGTGCTAAAATCTGTGGTATAGGTTTTTGATGGAAAGCATCATAATGACGATGTTTACTATGTTAAGGGTTTAAGGCATAATCTATTGAGTGGTCAAATGTGCATAAAATGATATGATATTGTGTTTAAGGATGAGAAATGTGAGATCCGAAAAGGATCCAAAATATTGATTGGTACAAGAAAGAAACTTGAAGGGAATATTTATCAACTTAAAGGTGCTAATGGGCGATGCTTTATGATTCAGATAATTGGCAGTTGGTAATGACATAGGATAATGTGTCGCATGAATTTGATAACTTGGCAAGGTTTAGTGTTTTTTAGGTTATGAGATATCTACTGATAATTACAAAGCCTATAAATGCTATCTATAGGAATTTCCAGTTCGAGAAGCAAACAAGAAATCATTATAGATCAAGAAAACAATCTACTACTAGATTACTGGATTTGGTTCATATAGATCTTTGTGGTCCCATGAGAGTGTGAAGTCTACTTGGTGAAAGGTACTATATTCTTTTAATTGATGATTATTCTAGATATACATGGGTTGCATTTCTAAGAGAGAAATATGATACATTAGATGGATTCAAGGCATTCAAGGCTATGGTTGAAAATGAAGTGAATTTAAAGATAAAATTCTTGATATCTAACAAAGCTGGAGAATTCACCTCCCATGAGTTCAATATGTTTTGTGAAGTACATGGAATAAAGAGATAGTTATCTGCTCTAGGAACCCCTCAGCAAAATGGAGTTCTTGAAAGGAAAAATATAACAGTTCAAGAAGTTGCTAGGTCAATGATCACTAAAGATGGATTACTAGAAGTTTACTGGAAAGAAGTTATTCACACTGTTGTTTATGTATTCAATCAAGTTCAAGCAAGAGAAAATAGTACAAAGAAACCTTATGAGTTATGGCATGAAAGAATTCCTACATTTAAATATTTCAAGGTATTCAGAAGCAAATCCTATATCAGAAGAGATCTAGAAACTTTGGGAAAATTTGATGCAAGATTGATGCAAGAAGTGATAAATGCATATTTCTTGGATACTCTACTAAAAGAAAGACATACACATGTTGGGTATGTGCAGGATCATGATGGGCCAAAAAGTGGCAATATGATGGGTATGTGTAGGGTATGTGGCTTACAATTTTTTTTTACCCAAAATTGATGAAACGAAAAGGGTTTTTAAAGGAGATTCCCAGCTTTGCACCAATATAAATTATGCTTTACTTTGAATTTAATTAATTATTATTATTCATTTTCTATTTGAATTATGACTAAAGTCTTGATTGATAGGCTGATTGAAAAACACTGTAGATTTCAAACGGTATCACATTTTTTGAATGTGGAACATGTGTCACATTCTATGCTTTGCATACTATAGGATTAAAACAACAAAAATTGAATTTCATTAAGGTGGTCAGACATACGAGTTTTTATATTTTTAAAAATTTGTAATAAAAAATTCATAATTAATTATTTACTTAGAAAAATATTACAAAAAAATATGCATCAAATTCAAACATGAGTCCTCTACTTATATCTAAAATCTTATAAAAAATAATTATCATTTTATTGTGGTTAGGGTGGTTAGACGAATACCTACTTATTTTTTCTCTAAAATTTAAGTACTACTGCATTGAAATTTCAAATTTTCACCAAATAGATTTAAAAAAAATAAAAATAAACCTAGTAGTTTAGAAACTACATTCAATTTTCTACAAATTTTATTCTTACATATTTTTGAAATAATATAGATAACTTATTCAATTTTTTATGAAAAGTTGCTTAACTCTGATTTTTCTGAACTTTTTTCCACTTAAGGGCATGTTTTTTCCATGATGATCCTGCACATACCCTATTTCAACAAAATATTGAGGAAGATTGTTGAAAGCTCGAATGTGACGGTTGATGAAACTATGAAGAATTCTATTGATATTGATGGATATGTGTCTAATGAACATGACTGTGCAAGAATAAAATAAATTATGGAAGAATAGGATAAAGATGAGTAGAAAGAGTAGAATGAACATAATGAAAGAGAAGAAGATGCTCCAGTGATGTCCCCTAGGACACCGAAATATGTACAAAGGAATCATTCAAAATGTTAGATTATTGGAGACAAGACAAAAGGTGTGTTAATTAGAAGCAAAGATACTACTGAAGTAAATTTGTGCCTATTATTTGAGATTGAGATGAAGTTAGTAAGTGAATCCTATAAGGATGAACATTGGATGGAAGTAATGAAAGAACTTTGTAGATTGAGAAGAATCAAAATTGGGAATTGGTCCCAAGACTTGTAGAAAAAAATATCATTGGATCAAAATGGGTATTTAGAAATAAGTTGAATGAGAATGAGAAAGTTGTTAGAAACAAAGAAAGGCTTGTGTGTAAAGGATACTCAAAAGTGGAAGGTATATATATTCAGGAGACTTTTCCCCGGTAGCAAGAATGGAAGCTATAAGAATGTTCTTGGAATTAGTTGCTTATAAAGATTTCAAAGTCTATCAAATGGATGTCAAGTCAAATTTTTTTAATGGTGAACTAGATGAAGAGGTCTACATGGAACAACCAGAAAGATTTCAGTTAACACATCAACCAAATATGGTGTGCAGATTGAAGAAATTTTTATATGGATTGAAGAAAGCTCCTAGAGCCTAGTATGCAAGGCTAGATAAGTATTTGAGTTAGCAAGGATTTAACAAAGGTACAAAAGATAGTAATTTTTATTTCAAGACTAAAAATGACAATATTGATTGCAGTTGTAAATGTTGATGACATTATCTTTTGTGGAAATGAAAAGATGTGTAATATGTTTGTAAAAGAGATGTAGAAAGAATTTGAAATGTCTATGTTTGGGGAGATGAATATCTTTCTTGGGATACAAATTAATCAAACAGAGAAAGTAATTTTTATTTCACAATATAAGTATGTGAGAGATGTTAAAAAAAAATAGGATGGATGGTTCCAGACTGATAAGTACTCCTATGGTGGTAGTGTTGAGTAAGAAGCAAGATCCAATCTCTTTGTCTACTGCTGAGTATATTTTTGTTGCATCTTGCTATACACAAGTTTTATGGATGAAACAGACATTTAAGGTGTAGACATCCAAATTTAACCAATCCCATATGGTCAAATCCATCTTCGTTATTTTCCTATTTCATTGATATTAATTAAATAATTTATTTAATTAATATTTCCCCTTTCCCTAAGGTTTCTAAAGTATTTAATTTAATAATCAAATACTTTACTTTTCATCCTTTCCTCTCTAAATTAAATAAATATATTAATTTATTTAATTTATTCATTTAGCATTTTTGAATTTAAATCAATTTTAAATTCCTCTTTAAAATTAGTCATTTAGCTTGCCTGAAAGGCGAGCAGGCTTTCCCACTGGATGGGCGAACCCACCTCAGAGGTGGGCGACCCAATCCCTAGATGACTAGCCATGCCCCAGGGAAAAATTGCCACTATCCCAGGCAGGGTTGCCCCTGTCATGGGCGTGATCGCCCATGTCCCCACTAACTTGATTTTTGGGTAGATTTCCCCAATCCCAAGGCAATTTTTCCCTTCCCTCATGCCCCCTTACCCTTTTTGGGCACTTTTTTTTACTTTTCTGGGCTCCTTTACCCACTAATTGGGTAAATCTCCCACCCTTCCCCACTGCCTCTAACAGGAAATTCTACCTACCCAATGGGAAAAATTGTAATTTCGACCCCAACCCATTTTTCTAAACTACCCCCATCCCAAAACCCTTGTTTTCAAAAATGCATTAAAATTCAAAAATAACCCAGAAAATGCTTAAAATAACAAAGGGGGTTTTTGACCTAACTTGGCATGGAACATGCACTCATGGAAGAACTGTTGTACCTCATCCCCCTGATGGATGATATCATCATCGTAGTCATCTGACATCCTTGTCTCCTTGTCTCCTTCTTCTCCTCTTCTCTCTCTCACTCAACTACCAAGTGTGCAAATGGGGAATAGTAATTTAAAAAATTAGTACATATAGGATTTCCCTCCTTTATTAACTCTTTAAGTTAAGGGTATTTTTACCCTTTATTTTAGCCTCTTATAATTCAACTAATCCTCTAACTTCTTGGGGCCACCATTTGCACACCATGTGTCTATTTGAATCCATTCAAAAGCCAATATTCATGGCTTTTCGAGATCTATCCAATGGTACCCTTGGTTTCCTCATATCGAGAAGTCACTTGGGGCCCCCTTGTTCTTCCCCAACCGCCCTCTCGAGGGGGAATACCCTACCATTTTCTGTCGTTCCTTTGTCATGGTCATGTTCTTGCAAGACCAGGGCATCTCCTTTCATTTCCCTCCATTTGAGTAGCTCACACAACTTCTCCCATGTTGGAGCATCATTTTCTACACTTCCTTTATAGAATCATTTGCATTTTATTTTTCTTTGAAACACTATTATTCTAACAATATTTCAAAGAGGGGAAAAATGTAGACATCCAAATTTGACCTCTCATATGATGAAATCCATCTTCGTTATTCACCTATTTCATTGATATTAATTAAATAATTTATTTAATTAGTATTTCCCCTTTCCCTAAGGTTTATAAAGTATTTAATTTAGTAATTGAATACTTTACCTTTCATTCTTTCCTCTCTAAATTAAATAAATATATCAATTTATTTAATTTAGTCATTTATCCTTTTTGAATTTAAATTAGTTTTAAATTCCTTTTTTCTCTCTCCTTGTCACATCCTCCATTATCTTCTTCTAATCTGGATTAGGATGTGCACACCCTTAATCGAGATTAATGTCGCATCCTCCATATTTGGCCACTTGTCTCTAATCCTTCATTAATATTCTTAATCACCTGTTTGCACAACCTTTATCTAATCACATGCCATTTTTGGTATGTCCTCCAATTCAATCTTTTATAATTTCTTTCATTTTTAAGCATCGACCTCTTCCCCATGTGAATTGAAAATTCACATTTATTCATTCAATGCATTTCTCTTCCCCATGTAAGTTGTTGGAAAATTCTAAATTTCCTCATAGGTCACATTAGTCACATGGGACAAGGACCTCCTTTATGAGGACCTTGTATTATCCCCAAGGTACTCCCCAATCATGTGAATTTTAAATTCACATTTATTCCCCCAACAACTTCTCTCATCCCCACGATGATAAGAGAGGACTTTTTAAAACTCCTCACTTGTCACCATCACTCTCATATGGCGACAATAAATTTATTTTTAAAGAAATCTCCCCTAATCCCAAGGTACTTGTAGGTACTTACACCTCACATTTCCTCTCTCCACATCACCCATCCTTGTGACACCTCCCCTTCCACATGGCAAGATGTGAGGGCTTGTGAGTCCTCAACTCACCACAACCCTCCATCTTGTCCATGTTGTCTAAATCCTATCCATTGAATCCTCTAGAGACTCTTCCCTTAAAATGGAATATTTTTTCTCATTTTCATTCATAACATGTATTCAACAATTCAAGCTCTCCAAATTTGAAGCAACTTTGAAGTATTTTCATTGAAGTTCTTGAATTTTCACCATTTTTTCACATCCTCAATCTCATATTAGATCCCTTCCATACACTTATCAAAATACCCAAATCCATTTTTTCATTCTCCATTGCATCCTCATCATTTTATATCAATTTTCATCATATTTGTAATCAAGGAGCACACATTCAAGTTACATCAAAGGGCCAACCAAAAGGATTACTTGGACAAGGTATAATCTGTTGTTTATCTTTATTTTGTTCAAGTCAACTTAGGCTAATCTTGAGGTGGTGTTGTGTTATTTCTCCTTCGAATCTCTTTGATTTTGCATCTTTTAGGTTTAGTAAATAACGTTGCATTACAGAGGGATATCACAGTGCTATATGATGATCCTATTTTTATCTTTTATGATAATACAAGTGTAATTAACAATTTGAAGAATCCTATAATACACTCAAGAATGAAGCAGATATATATATCAGGTATAATTTCTTGAGAGAGAAGGTCATGGAGAATGAAGTCAAGCTTGAGTATGTTTTGACAAAGGATCTAATTGTGGATATATTTACAAAAGCTCTTCCTAAACATACTTTTGAGTATCTTTGGGATAAGCTAGGGGTTATTGCCCCTCCTTTTACAAACTAATATGAATTTGGAGATGCATCAGTTTGATGGATTCATGCTTCTATCTTTTCAGACTGATGTTTTTGGTGGCTACCTCTCAAGGGGAGTAGGCATTTTTTTTAAGTGTTTTCATTATGAGTATTTTTTTTCATGCCAAATGAAGTTTCAATGAACATATATTTTTCCTTTTCCATTGATTTCAAAGGGGAAGATAGAGAGCATGTGAAAAAGAGAGAGATAGAGAGAGATCATGTGTAAAAAAGAGAGAGAAAGAGAGCATGTAGGAGAAAGTAGGTAATGAGGAAGATGATCTTCTTAGGGGGAGAAGTAAAAGAAAGATCTTGAGAAGTATTTTTAGAATTGGTATGGTGTCTTTAATGGGTTTTCACAATGTGTGTTTCGATCAATGACAAAGGGGGAGATTATTGCAATAATGGAAAGAGGAATTAAAATGTTTTCATTGATGTCAACTAGTCGGTTGGTTATCTACTAGTTGTTGTTGACTGCATATGTTGAGGATATTGAGAAAATTGTATTAAAGGAAGATTACATGTATTCAACTATTGAGGAAGTTGATTCAATACTTGTGAACTATGTTTTTTTGTGTTCTAGCTAAGGTTTGGGAGAATTATTTTTGGTCTAGATTTATCTTTAGTGAAGCCTTGTGACTTATGGTTCTAGAGTTGTGCTTCCTTGGTTCTATTGAAGATGGTTTCAACATTTAGAAGTATTGAGCTTAATTGATCTATGTGTTTTACACTAGTTTGGCTAACCATGTGTCAAGCACTATATTCAAAGTTGATGAAGCATGTTGGATCTATTATGGGTCCTAGTGAAGCATTTGTCTGGGTCGCCCTCATTCTAATTCCACCCTAGGATTTTTGGCGCTAACCTAATTTAAATTTGAAGTTGGATGGCTGACTTTGTATCTTTACAAGGTTGGAGATAGTATAAATACAAAATGAGCTATCAATGAAAATTGTACATAAGAAAAGAAGGAAGATTAGTGAAAGAGAAGATGTAAATTTGATGCTATTCTGAAAGTGTGTGAGTTATGTGTGTGGTGCATCATTGTGAAACTTAATGCTAAGTTTATGAATGTAGTGCACAGAAGGAAAACTCTATCATTCATGCAAGTTGATCGGTGATTATGGTGGAGTCCTTTGTTGCATTTGTATTGTTGTCTCTTTGTAACAAGTATTATTTTTCTTCTTTGTAACTTTATGGTATTGAGCCCTCCAGGTTGTAGCCCTATGGCTACAATTGCAAAAAACTAGGACATATCTCAAAATTATGTAGGAGTAAAATTGGGAAGAAACCTAATTTGGAACAGAAGAAAAAACCTATGAGAAAAGTAGATCTAGAAGAAGTAAGGAAAGAAATGGGAAAAAAATTATGAATAAGGAAGAACCTAAGAAAAAGGATGAGTCAAATACCCTTGTATATGCATCTAGTGTAGATACCTCTTCAAAGAACTGAACCCAGTAATTGTTTCAGGGGGAACAGTCATAGAAAAATATAACAAGCCCCTGATATATGAGGTGTCAAGAAATGACACAAGGATATGTGATGTGAGTCATTGCTTTGAAGGAATTGGAGAAATTTTTGACAAATAATAAGAAAATCAAGAGAATTTTGGAAATTTTCATAGTTTACAGTATGTTTGATAAAGTGTTGGCAATTTTAAAGATGAAAAGAAATAAATGCGAATTAGGGAAAAATATGTAAATACTAAAACAAGAGACTAAGCTAAGGAAAAAAACATTTGTACATTTGGAAGAAGTAGTGCAAGCTAAAGTGATATTGAAAGCGATTTGGAGGATCATACATCAAAACCCTAGCTCTCGCCAAGTAGTAAAAGGAATTCTTTCTTATTTGAATTCTATGGATTTTTAAAGTTGAAGGAATTCTTTGTTAATTTTTTTTGGGGAATATGACCACTCTCACGATTGTGGAAATTTATGAGAGATCCCAACCAAAATTCAAAAAAATTTCATGGAAGTTATATGAAAATGACCCCATGGAGGTGTTCTCACACATTCCAAGTCATGTCCTAGCCACCGAAGATCCAAGAACTTACATTCATGGGAAACTCGAGGATTCAATCACCAAGAGCTAAAGGATTTGTGGGACAATGTGTTGATAGGAGATGACCTATTGCTTAAGGTGGAATATGAAAACCTAGTTCGAATGAAGCTGAATGTTTGGAATTAGTTCCAAACTTTTCCAACAAGAGTGAGGAAAAATTGGTTAGGATGGCCCTTAGAAGGGTTCATAACAAATTTGTGTGGACAAATGAATCGGGACTTATCAACAAGGAGGCAATTTGAGTTGTAACTGGTCTTTGTGATATTGAACCCATTCCAATTCTTAAGGCAATGAAAAATGATGAAGTCACAAGATTGACTAGTGCTAAGTTTGATGGAAGAGTTTTAACCATGAAGTCTATTGTAAACCATGTCATCAAGTATGTTGCCATCATGATTGGATAAAAAATCTACTTCACTAATATAGTGAATCCAATATCAGCCACAAAAATTGATACCTCTTATGAAATGATGGTGAATGGAAAGGATTTTGATCTTTGTGAGTTGCTTAGATTGCAACTTACGGAAAACCTAAGTATGACAAAGGCGAAGAAGAATGTTTTTAAATTTGGCACTTGTTTTTTTCTTATTCTATTTTCTAAGGAAATTATTGAGAAGAAAAGGCATAGTATGGGATAACATGAGGTTAGTTGTTCATCAGATTTGTGATCATCTATGTAGTATAGGAGATTTTAGGGCACAAAAGAATGCTTTAACTGCTTTCATTATAGTATTTTAGAATGAAATGCATGATAGAGATAGGATTCCAAGGAGTTTGGTGAAGTATGAAAAGGAGATAACATTTCTTGTGTCTATAGATGAGTGCATCATTGAGGTCATAGAATTTAGAATTTGATGGATTGAACCTCTAGGATATGAGATTGAAAAAAAAATGGAAGAAAGGTACATTGAGATTCTGTTAGCTATTCCTAAGGACCCCTCTCTACCTAGGCTCGGTACATATGAAGAGAAATCTGGTTGAAATTCATTTGGAGTCTACTACACCTAAAAGAAGAAATAAAGTCAAAGCTTTCTTCCAATGTCAAACATACACTAAGGATGATATAGAACAGTTGAAGGAGGCTCTTGATGAAAGGAAAGAAAAATCTATTGAATAGCCCTCTGAACCTAGAAAATCAAGAAAACTATCTTTCAGTGCTACAATAGAACCTATTTCCAGTTCTACCACCCCCAATGGTGCTAATTTTGAGAAAGGGAAGATGAAAGAACAAAGTTTCCTTGTATTAATTGATGTTTTTTCCCCTATTGGTCCTAGTACTAGGGAATATAAGAAGAAGGACATACTTGTTGTTGCACCATCTGCTACTTCAGGAAGAAGAAGAGTGAAACAAAAGGTTGATAGGAAAAAAAAATTGAGTGATGCCATTGAAGAAGAAATATAACTTGGCTTAAAAGAGGAGAAACAATTCAAAAGAAATAGAAGGGGTGGTACTGATAGTAAAGGATCCAAAACTAGAGTTAAGATCTCCACTAATGAGACTGAGGAAGAGGATGATGCTTACTAAATTCAAGTACATACAAAGAAGAATGAAGAAGGACCATCTAATCCTGTGAAGGACATGTCTAGTTCTCCTTCGATAAGTGATCAACCAACCTTAGTTCTTGGAGCCTTAGTAAAAAATATGATTGAAAATGACCTTATGTCAACTATTGAGTTATATGATAAGGTTAATGATGAAGGGAAAGAAACCATCATAAGTGCTTTTACTCAGTACATAGTTATTTGTAATATAAATATTGATACCATATAGTCCAAGGTTATTGAAAATGCATAGAAGTAGTACTTAGAAGACAAGATGAGAAGTGAATCATTAAAATCCATTAGTTAAATTTTTTGGAGATACAAGCTACAAATATATTGAAAGAATGCTCTACATTGTTTAGAGTAAAGTAGAGAGTTAACATGTTAATGCTTAAGGCAGATGACTATGTTGAAAAAGCAAGGCAAGAAACTCAGGATGTGATCAGGAAATTAGCAAGGAGCTATGGGACAAGAACTAATTCTTTGTCTCACACTGTTCAGACACAAGAACATGCTACTATTGTAGAAGTAATGGATAACCCAATCTTGGAGACTATTGATGAGACAATTGGAGCTTTAGAGACCCTTTCCCCTCCAACTAACATAGAAGAAACTACCAGTAAGAGGTCTGATGACCATCATTGAGATCAATCCAGTGAAAAGAGAGAACATAAAGAATCCACTAGAAACAAGGAAGAGAAAAACAAAGATGAAAGTGAAGGGAGTAAGGAAAAAAAGAAGAATAATGGAAAGGATGATGAGGATAGAAGGGGGAAAGAAAATAGAGATAAATCTTCTAGAAATTCATTTGAAGAGGAAGAAGAAAAAGAAAAGGAAAATGAAGAAGAAGAAGAAGAAAAAGTAAAGGAAGAAGAAAAGAAGAAAGAGGAAGATAAGAAATCCATTCCAGCTAAAGGAGAAATCTTTGAAGGCCTTGAACCATCAAAGCCATCTGGAGAACCATTCAGAAGTACTCTTAAAGGTCTTCTTTCAAGAAAATATGTAATCCAACCTACACTTCCACCTCAACTAGTCAAGATACCATCTCACCTAGGTTATGTGGATTTGAAAAAAATTACACCAAGTGATAGAATAAAACTAAGTGACACTTTTCTTAGCTCTATCACACAAGAGGTTACAAAGTAATATTAAAAGGGAAATGAATTAATAAATGAATCAATCAAAGCTCTATAGGAAACAACCTCTAGTTTTATTACAAAAAACTCTTTAGCTTCAATTGCAAACTTAAGGCTTATAGTTGATTTAGTCAAAGAGTACACATCTAATCTTAAGGTACAGACTACAAAAGAAGTGTAGTTGAATCTGTTAGAAAAAAGACTGCTATTTCTATGAGACAAGTGTATAATTTCATGTGACGAGGCTTTGAAAACTGTGAAAGAGGTAAGAGAATGTAATGAGGAAGACCAACTGCTATTTGTTTACTGTATGACATGGTCAGAAGCCACTCAAGGTATCATGTATTTAATGGACTCAATTGAGTCTCAACTTGTTGATGCCTCAAGTTATGATAAGATTGTAGATGATAGAAACTATGTTATGTGGGTTTCTATTATAAATCTTCAAAGTAAATTCTTCTTCCTGTAGAGGTAGAAAGAAGAGGTTATGAGATGATATGCCCAACTTGGAGACCTAGTTATGTCTAGACATGTCTTGATATCAAATGCTTTGATGGAAGCAAAAAAATTGAGAAAATGAACATTGCTCCATCCACTCTAGAAGAAGTAGAATAATTCCTCACTAAAATAGAATCTCTGCATAAAACACTCTCCAGGGAAATAGGAGTTTGGGATGATGGAAAGCCAGCTTGGGAAGTGATTCTCAAGGAGTTATAGGGTGACCTCAGTTCCTGATTTGAATTTTTTTCCTCGATCCTTTCTCCTTGATGTCAAATGGGGAGAAGAGGAGAAGAGGAGAAGAGTATGTATAAAGTATGTTATGTTATATGTTTTTGTTCTTTACATATGATAGGGGGATTTGAGCACAATTTTTTTTTGGATGTTTTGAAGCAAGTTTCATTTTTGGAACATGTTGCCATCAATGACAAAGGGGGATATTTTGAAAGAACGAAGAAGGTTCCCTCTAGATTTGTTGTCACTGATGCCAAAATCAGTTGATAACAAACTAAGTAATCTATGCATCCATGATGATCTGGTATTTTGGTCCAAATCCTCTCAGTAAAAGGAAATCTTATGATCTTTAGATATGTTGCTCAAGAGTGTTAGTTATAGGTATAAGCAAGTTTTTAGTGATTTTTTGTGATTTGGTTGAGTTATCCAAGTGACAAAAGTTTGGTATTATTTTGGCTGAAAAGGTTAAGAATTGTTAAATCCTTTGTGTGTTCCCTATTAGGTCTGGGCTGACCTAATGTTTGGATAACACGTTTTCTTCTATGCACCAATTTTTTTTTTGAATTGGACTGACAAGTCAGTTTGAATTTAGTGTACACTCAATTAGGCCAAACTAATTGATGAAGGAAGTCATGACTGTATATATCTGTGTGTGTGTGTGTGTGTGTGTGTGTGTGTGTGTGTGTGTGTGTGTGTGTGTGTGTGTGTGTGATGGAAAAAGAGAAGAGATCTTGATATAGACATACATTATGGTATATGAGTGATGTGAAAAGTATAATTTAGTGTGAAGCTACTGATAGTGTTTGTACATAATAAATTAGAGAAATTTTTTTGGTATTATTAGAGCTTAATCAGAATTGTTTTCTACACTTTGTAGATGCACTTCTCCAGTTCACTTTTGGTAGTGAGCCACACCTTTTTGTATCTTGTATATAAGACATATTTTGTATTCAGGTTGTGAGCCTTTCAAGGATAGTGAGTCCTAGCAATGAGCCCTATAATATAGTGTGAGCTAGTCCTCATTGTGGTTTTTCCCACTTTGGGTTTTTTGAGTAAAAATCCTAGTGTCAATGTGTTATGATCTCTTTTATGTTTTGGTTCACTATTACAGCTAGATGTTGATTGATAATTGGATGGTTAATAATTAATTTCACTAGCAACAACCTGATTCACCCCCCCATCTCAGTATTTGATGTATTCAATAGAACACATGAGTGCGTTAGATTAAAGTTGATAAAAATAGTAGGAGAGTAAAGAATGTGAACCAAAAAGTGGTACTCTTTCATATCCTTATCTCAAGGAACCAAGGAGGTAGTGCTCATCATGGAATTCACTTGTTAGTTTCCTCTCCTGGGGACATTTTCTATTTTGAAAGAGGAGAATCGATCGAGTAAGGCCACAGTGAGGTATTGATACTGAGACAACTTACTTTGCAAGTAGCTTGATAAGTTCCTATAATCTAGTTCACAATAAGCTCTGAGTCACCACGTATAAGGAAGTGCTTTATGTTTAATGCAATTATGGCATGCAAGCTAACAATAAAGGATTTTTACTTAGTGGCATTTCTAGTGCAAGTAAACTCTAGTCAAAAGGAGAGAGGAACCAACTTTCCTTCAGGTGAGATTAGAACTACACCCACTCTGGTGCCAGTCTGACATCTTTATCCACTTAAATACATCTTCTATGCAAGATCGTGACTAATTACAAAAACATCTTCACTAGGGAACAAGTATAGACTAGGGAAGGAGTGAGGTAAGGGTGTTTCTTCTAGTTGATTGATAACTACTTGGCCTTTTATTAACTTTTGAGTTATGAACTTTATTTTGAACTCAGAAAGCAACATTACCCACTTTTCTAACCTTCTAGCAAGGTCAACACTAGAAAAAATGCTTCATAAGATCAATTTTGACAATGACATGTGTTTCAACTTGAAGAAGATAATGTCTTAGTTTCTATATTGCAAAGAAAAGAGCAAGGAAATTTTTCTCCATGGTGGAATAAAGAGTTTCATAATAAAAAAGGAGACAACTAATATAATAGACCACTCTTTCTCTTTCAACATCATCATGTTGAGTGAGCAAGGCTTCCAAATCATATGGTGATGCAACAAGGTAAAGCAGAAAGGGTCCATCCTACATAGCCAATATTAATACAAGAGGGTTGGATAGATAATTTTTAATTGAATCAAAAGCTTTGTGGAACTCGTAATACCATATAAATTGAACATAATTTTTCAATAAACGAGTGAAGGGAGGGGTACAATCAATCAATTGAGATACAAATCTATGAATTTCCTAAATCATCCCTTGTAAACTTCCTAGGTGGAGGCACGTTAATAATAGTGTCAATTTTGTTTGTGTCGACTTTGATTCCATGATGAGAAGCTATGAATCCTAAAAATTTGCATGCTTCTACATTGAAGGCACACTTAAGGTGCTTAAGCCTCGTGTTATAGATTCAAATCATTTCAAAGATAAGATGAAGATTTCATGTTTGATCTTGGCATTCTGTGGTCTTCACCAAGATATCATCAATGTAGTCTTCCATGATTTTATGAATCAAATCATGAAAGATTAAGGTTGTTTCTTGGTGGTAAGTTTTTCTTACATTCTATAACCCAAATGGCATGACCAAATAACAAAAAGTACCCCAAGGCATAGTGAAGGTTGTCTTATAGTCATCTTTCAGGTTAATATAGACTTGGTTATAGCTTGAGAATACATCCATGAAGGACAATAAGGCATGGCCTACAATCATATCCATATCAGGCAATGGAAAAATTTCTTTAAGAGAAACCTTATTAAGGTCATGAAATTCAATGCATATATGAATACAACCATCAAATTTACTAACAATAATAATATTCAAAATCCATGGTGAATAGTTGATCAAATAGATAAAGCCTACTTTTAATAACTTCTCTATCTCAGTCTTAACCAACAAAGAAACCTTGGGATTGATCTTTTTGGATTTTTTTCTTAATAGGCTTGGTATTGAGACATAAGACAATATTGTGAACCACTACAGACTCATCAATATCAGGCATGTCCTCATACGACCAAGCAAAGATATTGGGATGAGAATGTAAAGAAGTAGGAACTTGAGTTGGTTGAGGTGTAGGAGTAAAAGGTTGTTGATTCAAATTCTACTTATTTCTTATTGTGTTATATGTGCACCCAACAATATTATAATAAGTAGAGTTTGTGGATTTCACAAACCTTGTATATAAATTTGATGAATCACTATGGTATGGAGTCCCATAGATAGAATGAATCCTCTTAGGAGAGGAGCTAGTTAGGTTCAAGTAAACAATGACTCTCTTAGGCTTCAAGGAATCCATTGAGACCACAATAACATTTACCAACCCCTTAGTTTGAAAATAAGATTTTTTTTCAGAGAATCTATGGGTAGAGGAAGATGATTTTAAGAAATAATCTAGAGCACCCTCCAACATATCAAAATAATCCTTAGAGAAAGCATTATCATAAACATTAAAATATTACAGAAAAAAGATCTGACATGTTCACATTGGGTTTCTTGAGAAAAACAACTAAGAGGGGAATGAAGTAGTTGTAACAACTTTAACCTTTAAAACTCTCACCAAAAGTTATATCAATAAGCATTCATAAAACCCTTACTCTACTAATGTGTTTAATCATTAAATACAAAAACAAAAATTGAAAGTAGTAAAGCCATAAACATAATAACACCAGATTTATGTGGAAAACTCAATGAGGGAAAAACCATAGTGAGGATTAGCTCACAATATAAAGAATTCCAAAATCAAATACAAAGGCTCACTGCTAGAAAAACTCACTACCAAGACAAGACACATTTTCCAACGAGGGCTCACTACCTAGGCTCACTACCATATAATTATAAGATCAAAGAGAATTTTTATAGAGAGAAGACTACCTCAATGCAAAAAAGATTCCATTACAATTTTCTCACACATTTAAAAACATGCTTGAATGATAGAGTACACCTTAAGCTCACTGCCTTCAGGAACTCAACACTTTGAAATTCACATTAATATTCCAAAACTCTCATCATATATCACTATCTCGCATCTCTATGTCTTTCAAAAACATCTCAACTCATACTTATACCATCTTCAACCTTGAAATCCTTCCAAGGTTGGCCATACATAATTTATATTTAGAAATTCAAATTAGGAGGACTCCAAATAATTATCATGGTGAAAGAGAAATGGGGAAACCCAAAGACATTCTTAATGAGGATGTAAATGAGTCCCAACACACCTCAACAAGTTTCCATGAACTTTGCAAATAGTGTTAACACAAGGTCAGTGACCACCCATGCAAAACACATAAAATAATTAAGCACACATCCTTAACTAAGTCCAATATTTTCAGACAACAAAATTCATTTGAACAAGATCTAGAGTAAGTAATAAGCACCTAAAAAATTATCCAAAATTTTTGCAACAAACTTCACCTAAAGAGTATGAATAGTTTTTATATTTGAATAACCTTGTCAACCCCTACAATACACTATAGCTTAAAAACTCATCAAAAACAACACCAAATCTTAAATCCTCTTGAACCAAGCAAGAGATCAACCTTATCAACATATTCTCAAAACCACAAGTCTTGAAGCCACAATGAAAGGAAATTAGGAGTAGATACATTTCTCCCAAACCATAACTAGGCACATTGAAATGCATAATACACATACTAGTGAAAATATATCGAATTATACGATGATCTAGAAGCCAAAATTTTCGATATAGAAACTACCAATATCCATGAACAATACCTTAGATCTACACAATCATAGCATTAACCTAAAAGAAATTTGGAGCACATCTTAGAGCATAAACTAAATACCTACATGAAACTATTTTTTGTATTTATCAAATTTGCTCAAAAGAACTTTGAAACCAAGCACTAGAGACATCATTGTAGCACATACTTCAGTATAACACACCTCCAGACATAGCAACATAAAGATAACTCCATGTACTCATAACACTTTTTCAACATCTCAGCTATCCATGCACAACCTACAAACCTTCTTTATTACAATTTTCTCAATATCCTCAACATATACATCCAATAACTGATATCCTTGACATAAATGAAAACACCTTCATAATTGAAAAAATATCCTCCTTTTTCATTGATGGCAACACATGATGTGAAAAAGCATCAAAGACAACACAACATATCTGAACAACTTTTCTTGTAACTTTTCCTAAATTTTGAATGACTAAGCTTTTTCACATTATACTTTCTCTCCCCCTCTGACATCAATGAAAAAGAAAAAAGATATTTTGCATTGTTCTTTCCTTTTGACATTGAACCAAGATCTATACTATCACTGAATGCTCCCCCTCAGGAGTACACCCAAAAAACTACACAATGACAACACATGACACTACCTGCTCCCCCTTAGAGGTAGCCACCAAACAATAGTCTAGAAGGAAGATAGTCTTAGGTCTCAAAAAATGTTGGTTTGAAACCACAAGAGGTTTCCAAGCTCTTGATACATTTTTGGCTAACATACAAGGCCAAATAATATATCCGAACCTTCTTCTCTTCAGGCACTACTAGACCTAGGTGGGTGTATCTCTGCAAATGGAGCAAACTTAGGTTTTGTGTTTCCTACTTAAGCAATCTATCCACAATGGAAAGTAGAAGTGGAGAGATGAAAACCTATTTGGTATAAATTGTATAAGAAATATCAAGGTGGATTTATGAATATGTTCTATTAATAGATGTAAAGTTTTGAAATTAATTTGATGAAACTAAATAAATAAAATGGGTGAGACTAGTGCCTTGTTGGGTATATGGAGTAAACTAAAAATATAAGATGAGTGGCTTGTATTTGGTAGAAATTATAATTGTTTGGCACACCAATATTAGTTTATAACTTGTATAAACATGCAAGAATGTAATTACCAGGTTCTTCTTATTGATCCAAATGACACTTCCAAAATACTATAAATGACTAGAAGGATTTAATGTTTACTTGAAAGAACCAATTAATCTTATCACACAAGTACATCAAATTTTCATTGATAAATTGAGTATATACTTGATATATCAATTTAAATAACAAAGAAATATCAACCTTGGAGACAATTTGATAATATTTTCAATTAATTCAACAAACAATTGATATCAATATGACGCCACAAAATAGAGATCCTCCATTGATTTCTCCAAAATTTTATACATGCATCATGGTATTTTGAAATGTAGACATTATATCTATCGCTATTCACCTATTACCTTTTTCTATCTAATCTAATAATTCCTTTTGGTCTTGGTCTCTCTTATTTATATGAAAGGAAATAAGCTTCAAACCAAAGTACATGTCTTTTGGTAACAAAACATAATTATGAGATCAAACATAACTAAAATAACATAACAATATCATTTGTGCTAATCTGTTAGTCTTCGAGTAAAAGCTCATGGTCAACTAAGACCTGTGCAAGGCATTTACTGTATGATGTGGTTGATCAATCTTCATTGGAACAAAAATACTTCTCCTACCACTTATTGATTTTCAGATCATTTGGCCACTTGAATTCTTGTGCTATTATGAGATTTGTGAGGTGGCTCTTGCATCTATTATCAGCTAGGTTCCTGACATCTACCACAAATTTCATGTACCCATTTTCTAGTATAACAATTCCATCAAGAAAAGCATGAAATTTGTCAAGGCTAATATCCCCATTATTTTGTACATGTTCCAAGAATTGAGAAATCATTTGATCAAATTCATCTTTCCACTCATCCACACCTTTTAATTGATTACCATCTTTAATAATAAAAGGGATGAAGATGTATTTAATAGAATCAAATGTATTCCTCCTATTCTCTACTTTCTTCTTCATATCTATCAAATACTTGTGCTCCTCAATTTCCCCCTTTACCGTTTCCTACATTGGTTTGAGTCTTGGAGGGGAATCTAGATCCCTTTGTGTGGCCTTGCACAGAGTATTCAAAATGTGATAAGTAGGCTACCATCTCTTCTAGAGTTCCTCAAGGATAGGGGAATTGGCATTTATTTGTTCTAAGGCTTTAACCAGATTGCTAAAGCTTTCATGTAATCCACCTATTTTTTCCTTCAATATCCTAATTTTTTGCTCCAATATCTTTCTCAGGGTATCTAGGATGTGACGCTTCACATCTTCCATATTATTTTTCCTTATCTTATCAATTTCCTCTTTCATCTGTTGTATTTGTGGGTCTTCAACCTGGATATGTGGGTGATAAATAACTACCTCATCCCCCCTCACTATGGTAGCCTATTGTAATTGTTGTTTCAACTTTACATTCTCAATAAACAATTTGTTTACTTCATCATTTGATAATTTATCTTTGCTCATATTTAGTTATTTTCTTTTTCATATTCTCCACCACATCTTTGGTGAACGTTGCAGAATGCATGGTTATAGTTGCAACCTCTATAGGAGATGTGTGTTTCATCATTCTTACCATGGCTAGCCCCCTCATTTCTTGCACCACATCTAAGAGCCAAGGATTCCTTGTGCTCTTATTTTTTTTACATAAAGAAAGAGTTTGGGTGGTAGGGTTATACCCTATTCCTGAAACATCCTCCTCTGAATCAAACTTTTCAACTAACATTGGGTCATCTTGTGCTCTAATATGATCCAAAAGAAACACTTTAGATAGCTCCATCCCTGGTATGATCAACATATCACTTTTTAGCACTAGTTCTCTTTCCTCCTGGGGGGTAACATTGATGTTATCAATATTTAAATCTACCAATGTTTGAACCTGAACTTCAACCTACTTTGACTCATTAGCTCCTATGAGATTGATCTTCAATATTTCATCAAACTGCTTCATCTTCATCTTAATCCAAAAATATTTAAATTCATTAGTATAAATAAAATTTTCATCCTCCATAAACCTTAGAGAGGAAACTACCCTATCATCTTCCTGAATCTCATCAAAACCTTCCTTTGATATCTTGATTTTAGGGCCATGAGGATCTTGAATTTTCTATTGTTTTTCCACCTCCTTCATTTTAGTCATAGTCAAAACTGATTCTTGTTTCGCATCATCACTCGAGCCATAATCAACCAATTACTCAATCTTTTGCTTCTTGTCCTAGGGTTCATGTGTGGGAGATGGAGGGGTCGAATGTGTAGGTGATGGGGGTGTTGTATGAGATGTGGATGCTTCATGTGATGGTTGTTAGGGTGTGGGAAGTGAAATTAACCCCTCATCTTGGGCCATTTTATAAAATTCATCAAATTTACCAAGGATCATTTGCATCCTTTTGAGAAGATTGGGCTCATCAACAAAAAACCCTTTGAAACGCTTATTTTTCTCTTTCTTCTAATCTTCCCACCTCATCATCATTATCCATCTCTTTCTAGTTTGAAACACATCAAAAAAATATACCAAATTCCTTATTACATCCTCCTTAGGGTAAAATACATGAAATATGGCCCTCTTTGTTAGAAAATTCCTTTTGATCATATTAATGTGACCCTCTGGGTCACATTCTCTCTCCTTTCCAAACTTGAAGGGGTAATTGACCCTCATGAACCTTTGTAACTCCTCCAACATGTCAGATCCAACATACAATTCCTCAAACACTATTAAATTAGGCAAGAATGTGCCTTTTCTTTAATTCCTCATTAAATCATGCTCCATCCAGAGCATCTACCACATGAAATTTAAAAAGCATATTCTTGTAGGTACAAATTTTGGAAAAATTTGTGGTGCATGATCACAACCGTACACCCTGATAAAAGTGTGTTGTGGAATTAATTGCCAATCAACATAATTATGAGTATAGCCCTATTCTAGCTTATACTACATTGGCCTCATTACATTCATCAAGGATTCAGGTAACCTTGGTGTTGAATAACAAAGGGCATCAATTAATCTAACAACAAAATCACTTTTTGTGCATCTACTACCCCAAATGTAGCACCAATTTTGTACAAGGAATCTAAATCCATTCTCTTGTGTGCACAACTTCATCCTTCAGGTCCATTTTGTTTCATTCTAATATAAAATCAAATGACATAGCAAAGAATATTTTCTAAAGGCCATGGGAGCCTTAGCCTCTCTAACCTGCAACAAACACTCATGTATTTGCTCTTCAATCATAGATACAAAATAAAACTATAAATTTGACTTAGGGTGTTGAATGATCATAGCCATCCTCATCAATCCTACTGACATATTATCTTCTGCATCCATCCCTAGTACTTGACACAATGCATGATAGGTGTTCTTGAAGTAAACCTAAAAATCTGACACTAGGAAAGGCTCCATCTTTGAGGAAGGGATGGGGAGTATTTTTTTATTGTCACCCCTTTTCATATGCAAGGGGAGCTCATCACTTCTATAGGTTCTTCTTAGCCTCTTTACTCTTGTTCTAATTTCCCAAAATTTACCTTTGTAACAACTTGTTTGCTCAGGTTAAAACATTTAATAATGGCCTCCCTTGAGACATCGACTAAACAAACACCATCTGGAAGCCTAAAAATTTTGGTTGGGGCATGGTATCTATGGGTCAAGGATTTAATTAGCTTGATATCAATGAAAATGTTTGGAACAATCAATTTGGCCAAGTCAAGGGTCGATGGGTTTGATGTCAAAACCTTATCATTTATGTTTCTCTAGAAATACTAATACAAATTCCACCCTGATTGAGGAACCATAGGCTCTCTACATCCCTGAGCTGAATCTCTGAAAACCTTTTTTGGCCCCTTATCTACTAAACCAAGTAATAAAGAAAGCAATGGTTAATGTAAAGATGGTTTTCTAGTTTTGGCTTCATCTTTTTAGCTCCTACTTCTACTTTCTTTGGTGCCATTGTTAAATTCAAAGAGTGAGGAACAAAGCTTACTAAGAAATATAGTTTTCCTTGGAGAATTCCCTTCACTCCCACACCTTGAGCTCATCTACACTTGGTTTTTACTATTATGAATGATAAATATCAATCTACTTTGTGTATCTCCACACTAAGACACATTAACTCTTGAATCATAAATTCACGTCATTCAAATCTTTTGTATCAAGCTCACTTTCATATTTCAAAGTTGGCTGATGTGACTAGCATGCTTTAAATATCTCAATTGTTGCTTTAATATTTTTCCTCATGTCATTTTCACTCCCCTACGGTACCATGGCATGTTCTATTATCCTTATTTAGTATACCACTCTACTACACATCACCTTTGGTTCTCTCACAGTATTGTGGTGTACCCTTAATACATATAGTAACATACCGCTCTACTGCGGTCTACCTTTCACCTTCCTGCGATGCTATGGTGTCACCCAGTACTCCTCCTTAGTATACCGCTTTACCGTGGGCTATGTTATGACCCTTTATGGTATAGCAGTGTCTCCTCTTATCACTACTCTTCAATATACCACTCTACCATAGGCTATATATTGACCCCCTGAGGTACAACGATAAAGGGTAAATGTGATAGAGTATAATGTTTAGCTCATTTTACTGTGATACCATGAGCTAGTCTACAAGGGGTTGAGGTAAAGAGGTGTGAGGTGAGGGTTATGTAGGGTAGCCAATGTGATAGCAGTATAGTGGTAAAAGGAAAATTTTGCTTCATGGATGGAAAAAATGTGATTTTTTATGAAAATTATACTATGAATTTTGGATTTAATTAATGAACTCCTTTGAATTTTCTATGAAAATTCTGGTTCTAACAAATAGATCCATAGGCCCACTAGACTAATGCAACTCCATAGGAATCTAGTTCAATAAATGAGGGAAAATAACCCATAACCTCTCTCAAAGATACTCAAAAGTATCTTTAGGAAGAGCCTTAGTAATTATGTCAGCAATCTGATCCTTTGTATATGTATACTCAAGCTTTACTTCATTCTCCATAACCTTCTCTCTCAAAAAGTGATACATGATAGATATACTTTTTCCTTGAGTGCATCACTAGATTTTTGAAATGTTAATTTAACTTTTATTATCATATAAAATAGAGATGGGATCATCATACATTACTTTTATATCCTTCAATGCTTGTCTCATCCAAAAAACTTGTGTGCAACAAGATGCCGCAACAATATACTCAACCTCTATAATGGATAAGGAAATCAACTATTGCTTTTTGCTTAACCATGATACCAATCTGTATCCAAGAAATAATGCACCACCACTTCTACTTTTTCTATAATTAGTACAACCTACCCAATCCACATTTGTATAAACACTTAGAGTAAAATTATTATCCTTAGGATACTATAAGCCATGATCTAGAGTACCTTTTATATATCTAAATATCCTCTTATAGCTAAAACATGTGTTTCTTTGGGATCTTCTTGAAATCTAGACACAAGATAGAATGGATGCATGATATCTAGTCTGGTAGCAAGTATATACAACAATCCTCCAATCATTGATTTGTATTTGCTCTGATCAACCTTTAGAGAATCATCATCCTTACTTGATTTGTAGCTAGTTATCATGGGGTGCATACTATTTTGGAACCATCCATCCCAAATTTTTCAACATTTCTTTTTCATACTTTCATAGTGAAATAAAAAACCCCTTGTTTGTTTGATTTATTCACAGTCCAAGGAAGAAATTCATCTCACCAAACATATACATCTCAAACTCTTTTTGAATTTATTCAATAAACATCTTACACATAGTTTCATTTCCTCCAATAATATTGTCATCCACATAGACAACTACTATTAATATCTCGACATCTTAAATTTTGAAAAATAAATTGATATCTGCAATACCTTTGTTGAAACCATGTTGAATCAAATATTTGTCCAATCTTGCATACCAAGCTCTAAGATCTTGCTTCAAACCATATAAAGCCTCTTTCAATTTATAGACCATATCTAGTTGATCTAACAACTAGAATCCCTTTGGTTATTCTATGTAGACTTCTTCTTCTAGCTCACCATTCAAAAATGCAAACTTCACATCCATCTGGTAAAATTTAAAGTCCCTATGAGTAGAAAATTTCAAAAACATCATGATAGCTTCTATTCTAGCCACCAAAGCAAATATCTCCTAGAAATATATACCTTCCACTTGTGAGTAGCCTTTACACACAAGCCTTGCCTTGTTTTTTACTTCTTCTCCATTCTCATTTAGTTTGCTTCTAAAAACCCACTTATTTCCAATTTTATGTGCTTGTTTGATAGTTTAGGAACCAGCTCCGAAATTTGATTTTTCTCAATTTTCATAAGTTCCTCTTCCATTTATTTCATCCAATGTTCATCTTTACATGCCTCACTCACTATTATAGGCTCGACTTCAGAAAGTAGACAATAATTTACCTCAACATCATCAACTTTTCTTCTTTTCAATAGACCTTTCCTCTTGTCTCTAATGATTTGATCTTCTGAATTATTCTTTTGCACATACTTAGGGTTTTTAGAAACCCTTTTTAGAGATTATTCTTCATTCAACACTTCTTGTTCTCCAAATATTTATTTTTCTTCTCTATAACCAAGTTCATCTAATACCTATCCATCAACTTCAATTGAATTCTTCAATGCTTCATCAACCTTGAAATTTGTTATTTCTACAACCTTTCTTAGCCTTTTATTGTAACATTTGTAAGGTTTGCTTCTAGTAGAGTATCCAAGGAAAATACCTTCATCACATCTAGCATGAAACTTTCCTATATTTTCTTCATCTTTATTGATATAACATTTGCTTGCAAATACCTTGAAATACTTGAAAGTAGGAATCCTTCCACACCATAGCTCATAGGGGTTTTTAGTGTTAGCTTTTTCTTAAACTTGGTTGAATAGATAAACAATAGTTTGAATTGCTTGAATCTAGTAAACTTCTAGTAGGCATGCCTCTGTTATCATTGATCTAGTCATTTCTTGAATTGTCTAGTTCTTTCTTTTAGCAATTCCATTCTATCAAGGAGTTATGGGAGTAGACAATTGTCTTCTAATTCCATGGGGTTCACAAAACATGTTAAACTCATTGGAGGTGAATTCACCACCTCTGTTAGACCTAAAACATTTTATTTTCAAATTTATTTCATTCTCAACCCTTGCCTTAAATGTGTTGAATTTGTCTAATGCATCATATTTCTCTCTAAGAAAAGTAACCTATGTCATTCTAGAGTAATCACCAATCAAAAGCATAAAATACATGTCACCTTGTAGACTTCTCACCCTTGTATGACCAAAAAGATCTATATGAATCAATTCTAGTAGTCTGGTAGTAGATTTTTCCTTTGACCTAAAGTTGTTTCTACCTTTCTTTATAAATTAATATTCCTTGTAAACTGCATTAACATGCTTTTTAATTCTTGGTAAATCTCTCACAACTTGTATTGCACTATTTCTCACCATGTTGTCAAAATTCATATGACACATCCTCCATTGCCATATCCAACTATCATTAATATGAGACATAAAGAAGTGTCCTTCAACACCTTTAAGTTGATAGATCTTTTGTCCAATCTTCTTTCCAGTAGTAATCATAATTCGAGACCCCTTTCTGATTTCACATTTTCATCCTTGAACACAAGATTAATCCCTTTTTATGCATCTATCAAAGACTTAAGAGATTATGTCTCAAACCCTTAACATAGTAGACAACACCAATATTTTGTTTTCCAACAAAACTAATTGAACCTATCCAATAGATGTTAGCACCAAAATCATCTCCAAACTTAACTAAGCCTCCATCATATTTCTCAAGTTTAACAAACTTACTTTTGTTAGTGGTCATGTGATTTGAGTAGCCACTATCAACAACCCAATATTTATCTTCTTGTTTAGAATGAAGAGAAAAGACCAAAGTACCTTCAACTTTCTCTGGAGCACTTTCCTTCACACATCTTTTAGGAGTAGATTCATCTTTTAAATCCAAGAAACATCATTCATTATCATCAAAATATCTATAATCAAACTCATCATTAGAAATACCAACATCTTCATTGACATAATATGCTCTTTTAATCATCTTTCCTTTATTTTCTTTACCTTCTCTATGTTTATTTCTTTTAGCTCTTTTTAGACATCTTGAAGCATAATGGCGTATTCCTCCACAGCTAAAACATTTGAATGGTAATTTACCTTGATACTTACTAGAGCCCTTTTTCATTCTTCTTACAATTTTTTTTCCAATTCATCAAGATTTTCTTCATCGGGATCTTCCACTTTTGTAGCCTTGAAAGTAGTTTTTGTCTTTGTTCCATTTTTTTATACCAAGCTTTTGAATTTAAAATGAGGTTAGAGAACCAATCAACTGATCTTTAGTATAAGTATTATAATCTACAATTTCCTCTATAGTAGATACCTTTTCACTATATATATCAGGGAGAGTTCTAAGTACCTTCTTCACTATCCTGGATTCATCTATTTGTGCACCAAGTCCTCTCATTCCACCTACTTGCTCATCTACTCTCTACATGTAGGATTTAATTTTCTCATCTTCACCCATTTGCAGGATCTCAAATTGTGCCTCCATGTTCTGCAACTTTTCTTGTTTAACCTTTTCATTTCCTTCATACATCTTTTCCAACTTAACCAAAACCTCTTTAGTAGTCTTCAAATACATAACTTTGATTAATTTAGAATGTGAAAGACTATTTATAGAAATAAACCTTTCCTTATTGTTTATTTCATGTGCTTTGATCACATCAGTAGTACTTGGTTCATTTGTAAGGGAAACATATTGGTTTTGAATATACTTTTCAATCTCATATCCACAGTATGATAGATATCCTTCCATCCTTGTTTTCTAGAATGCATAGCCAGTGCCATCAAACCTAGGAAACTCAATAGGGATCTTGTTCACCATCTCAGACCTTCCTTAAGCATTTAACCTCTTCTCCAAGGAACCTTGCTCTAATAAAAATTGTTTAACAAGACAACTATGTGGGGGGATGAATCATTTGTAACAAATTTAGCCTTTAAAACTCTCACCAGAAATTAGATCAATAAGCATTCACAAAACCCTTACTCTACAAAGGTGTTTAATCATTAAATGTAGAAATAGAAATTGAAAGTAGTAAAACCATACACACAATAACACTAGATTTACATGGAAAACCCAATGAGGGAAAAACCATGGTGAGGATTAGATCACAATATAAAGAATTCCAAAATTGAATACAAAGGATCACTGCCAAGATAGGACACACTGTACAATGGGGGCTCACTGCCTGGGCTTACTGCCACAAAATTATAATAAGATAGAAGAGAATCATTACAAAGAGAAAACTATCTCAGTGCAACAAAGATTCCACCACAATTTTCTCACACATTTCTAGACATACTTGAAAGATAGAGTACACCTTCAACACACTGCCTTCAAGAAATCAATGCTTTGAAATTCTCACTAATCTTCCCAAACTCACATCACACATCAGTATATTGCATCTCTCTATGTATTTCACAAAGATCTCAACTCATAGTTATAGCATCTTCAACCTTGAAACCCTTCTAAGGTCGGCCATATATAATTTTCATTTACAAATTCATATTAGGTCGGTGCCAAAGTATTCCCATGGTGGAAGAGAATGAAGGTTACCAAAACACATTCTTAATTAGGTCCTAAATGAGTCCCATAATTCCTCAACATACTTTCATAAACATTGCAAGCATTGTTTAACATAGGTTCGGCCAACACCCATGCAAAACACATAAAACAATTCAGCACACACATTCTTAACTTAGTCCAATATTTTTGAAGAAAAAAATTCACTTGAACACAATTTGGACTAACTAATAAACATCTAAAAATTCATGCAAAATCTTTGCAAAAAACTTCACATGAAGAGTATGCATATTTTATATATTTGAATAACCTTATCAACCACTATAATACACTGTAGCTCAAAATATCATCAAAAACAACACCAAATATTAAATCCTCTTGAACCAAGCAAGAGATAAACCTTATCAACATATTCTTAGAACTGAAAGTCCTAAAACCACAATGCAGAGAAATACGAAGCAAATACATTTCTCCCAGACCACAACCAAACACACTAAAATACACAATACACATACTGGTGAAAATATCTTGCACTATATGATGATCCAAAATCCCAAATTCTTGATATGGAAACTACCAATAGCCATTAACAATATGTCAGATCTACACAAGCATAGCATTAAACCAAAATAAATGTGGAGCACATCCTAAAGCATACACTAAATACCTGCATGACACTATTTTCTCTATTTATCAAATTTTCTCAAAAGCACTTGAAAACCAAGTACCAGAGATACCATTGTAGCACATACTTCATTCTAACATACCTCCAAACATAGAAACTTAAAGATAACTCCATGTACTCATATTAATTCTTCAACAACTCAACTATGCATGCACAAACTGTAAACCTTCTTTATTACAATTTTCACAATATCCTCAACATATGCAACCAATAACCAGCTTCCTTGACATCAATGAAAACAAAAACTAGTTGACACCAATGAAAACACCTTCATACTTGCAATAATCTCCCCATTTTTATTTATAGTAACACATGATGTTAAAAAACATCATAGACAACACAATAGCTCTGAACAAATTTTCTTGCAACTTTTCTTGAATTCTAAATTATTGAGATTTTTTGCATGATAATTTTTGTTATGCCTTGAATAACCACCCCATTTTGTTTTTGTCAAAATGGGTCCCCCTTTTGTTTCTTTTGTCTTTTGTGTTCTTGTTCAGGTGTTTGGATTTGTTTATTTTTATCCTAAGTCTTGGTTTTCCTTTGTTGTTTGGCTTCGGGTTATGGGCTAGAATTGACACTTGTTACTTTACAAAGTATAAGTTTTTGTCCATGTTCTAATCTTGAAGCCCACACTTTCCCTCATCCTTTTCTTTGTGTGTCAAATTCAAGTTCTAGATTGGAACCATTACCTTACACCCTTCAAGGTGTAAGTTTTTATTTTATCCTGATCCCAACTTCCTCTTTTCTCCCTTGAGTGTTTTTCTTGTGTTAGAATCAAACATTAGACTGGAACTTGCACTAAGAACTTTTCAAAGTTCTTGTTCCATCTCATTTCCCAATCTTGATTCCAGCTTTGTCTTGTTTTTTTTTGGGTTTTGGACCTCACACTTTTGCTTAACTTTTCATCTATTGAAAGTTTGATGTCGTCTTGTGTCTCGATCCTGACTCCCGCTTGCTTGCTTTCTTGCAACTGAGCATTAATGACATCCACCCCAATCCTGAGCCCTGACCAACCCACAATAATTCCTAACCATTTGTACATGTTAAAAGGTTTTTATTGCATTGCTCCTTGATTTTCATCCATTCTAGGTTGTACAGTTTGGAGAGAACTAGAGCAATGCCAAGAGTTAGGGTTTGAGGAGGTGCTTTGATCTCACTGTGTGGTCATATTCTTGGTTGCATTTAGCATTAGGAATTTTTTTCCTAGTGTTCCTTTGTTAGTGGTTTGTTGGTGTTTTCTTTTGCTCATTGTTTCACATTTTCTCTGGGTCTCTTGTTTTCTTTTCTTCTTTGTTCACTTTTTCTTTTTCTTTTTTTGGGTTTCCTTTGTTTCATTTTGGTTTTCTGCCTTTGTATTTTCCCATAAATATTTTTTTGGTTTTTTGTTTGCAATAATTTTTGTCCTAACGTGCCCTATTTTTCTAGGGTTTTGCTATAAAACTTTGTTGAGAATGTGTTTGAATTGATAAATTTACAATTATGACCATTTTAAATCAACATATTTATCCCAACAAGAATCTAATCCTGAGGGCACATTTTAAGGAAATTGTTACATGTATTTTTCCTTCAGTTTTTTGTTGATGTTGTTATTCTTGATTTTACCATAACTGCACTTAGGGTTTTACCATTGTCTCAGTCTTGTTTTTTCACTTTTTTTTTATCCTAACTTTCAATGTTTTATCGGGATTGGGTATCAGATTGTCACCTTGAATTTTTTTATTTTTTTTATAAAGTACCACTCCATGTTTTGATTTCGATCCTTGCATTACCATCGAGATCAGGTATCAAATCAACACAACCTTTGAAATATCATTAAGCACCATGAATTGGTGTTAGCCTGATCCTTATTTTTGACATAACATCAAGATTGAGACTTATAACTAACCTATTTCCACTACGCATACTTAAGGACTAGTCCATAAAAAAATCATGATCCCGATTCCTGATATCTTGTCAGGATTAGAACTTAGGAAGTTAATTTCACTCAATTAGGTCACTATGGGTCTAGTTCAGAACCACAACTTGATTCTGACTTCCAATTCATTGTTGGGATTGAAACTTAGGGGAGACTTTCATTGAATGCATTTGTTAACTACCACTACTTGGTGATGGCTCAATCCCAATTCCCAGTCGCATTGTGGGATCAAACCGCAAAATGACACTAAACTTGTTTATGACTATAGGTGTGGGTGTCAAGTCAAGACCGATCCTGACCTTCGATAATGTTTGGTTTTGTACTTAAAATGGTTAGGTTCTTGATTTTTTCCCAAACCCGAAACTCGAAGATGTTAAAATAACTTGTTGAATGGGGTTTATCTTGAATGAATGGTGATATAATATGAATGCTTGTTTTTAAGCTACTCCTCACATGTCTTTTCTTTGCTTGATAACTCTTAGTATTGTAGGATAATTAACAAATTTCTGATTTAGAGGAGGAATTTCCCACTAAAGGAACATCAAATGGGACAAAGGCTAAGAGGTTAAAACTAGAAAAAGATCCTCTTACAATGAAGTATAAGTTCCAAGGGGCCCCAATACCATCTTAGTTTAGGTCTATAGTTATGAATATCACTGATACATTGGTGGGGCACATTGATTTGGATTAGTTTTGCAAAGATACCTTTTCAGAGGATGCTACTCGAAGAGAAAAGAGGATAATAGAGTCTGGATTAGCTCATGTAGCCAGTTTTCCCATTGTTGTGTAGTGTCTTGAGTTCATCTTAATTATTGCACAAACATACAATCCTACTCAAAGGCAATGCATTGATTCACAAGGTAATGTAATAATTTATTTAACCTTAGCAATAATCATACTAGTTTTTGATCCTCCTCCTTATCCCATTCTCAAGATTATGAATGAAGCGAATGCACTTAAACTCTAGAAAAAGAATGTGTAGGGAAAATATAGGGGATTAATAAAAGATGGATTAAGAGAGAGAAGAAGTCACTAAAGAAGTTGCCAACTAATCCCAAGAGGTTAGACTTTTCTAAGGATATAGGGGACATGATCACATTTATGGCCAGAGTAGTTGGCAAGGAAACCTCCCATGTCTTTGAACACTAGATGTTCCCATTCATTCAACTAATTCTGGAAGGGAAGAAATTTCTATATTGGGGATAGTTTCTAGATGTTTACATTCATGACCAACTGTTGAAAGTAACAAAAACCAAGACATTCTTTATGTATTCATATGTCATTTATTGTGTTGTGAGGATGGGACAATTTCCTGGATTAAATACTAAAGGGTCAATGATTGATGGCCCAAATCAAAAAAGGGTTTGGGAATATTATGACCAACTAGAGGTTGAGGCAGAGAAACACTTTAAAAGAGTCACTTGGATGCATTTTTGTATGCTATTATCAATCAGCTCATAGGTGCCATATGTTTTAGATTATCATGAGATTCTATGGAATTCATCCAAGAGTGGGGATATTGGTTTATTCAATACCCTAATTCCACTTATTTCATAGGTTTTGGTTATGATGGTCACCAGTTCAAACTACCAAGGTGTTGTGGTGACAAATGGGCCTTAATGGAGTTTGCTCATCAAGTCATTGAGGTAAATGCCAAATTTTCTGCAGAACATAAGAATTTTTTCCATTCTTTCATAATGCAATTGTGGTCTTATTCTTGTTCCTCTTCAATAATGGCTAAAACAACAACAAAAGAATTTCAATCCTTGAATTTCCAACAACAAACTTCTAGGAAATTCTTTGATCCAAAGAGGAAAATGTATGGGTTGTATGCTTCACAGTTTCTCATCATCAACCACTTGTCAAATACTTTTGGGCCAACCTTCAAGATCAATTTGAAGTGAAGAAAAGGGGGTATGAAAGATTAAAAATTCCCTAGATGAAATTTTTTGAGGTTAAAATGGATATTCCATAGGGCACTATTGATGATGGGATCGCACTTGATCTCTAATATGAAACCTAGATAAAGTTGCCACTAAGGATTTGGGACCCATCAATTGGATGGAAAAAGAGGAAACTAGTATCTATAAAATATCATGGGTATTAGTAGATAGAAGTGTGAGATCGACTAAGCTTCGGTTAAAGCAACCAAGAGGTATGGATTCAAAGAAGAGGGGTTCTAGTAGTGAACCTACTTCGTCCATAGAGACAAAACAATATAAGATATTGAAGCAAAGTGTTGCAGTAGTGGAGACAACCATAGAAGAGTCTACCTGAGCAGAAGAAGATATTTCAATACAACAGATTAATGAAGATTTGCAAAAAGCTAAGGGTACTTATGAGGCAGTTATTGTTGGGGTTATTTCAAGTCTTGGCACCATACCTTTAGCTACTATATATCCCAAAGAATAAGCTACTGAAGAAGGACATTCTATTGTCCCTTTACAAACTAAGGATACTACTCCTACTATTCCATCAACATCAGGAACAACAACTTTTGAAGAGAAGAGGCCCCCCATGATTGATGTAACAAAATCACCTATCTCCTCAGACTCTAAGAGAACTCATCTCAAGAAGGAGAAAAAGTAGAATGGAAGGAATATTTGGAGAAGGTTGAGGAAGATCCTGGAGAAGAAGAAATTAGATTTGATCCTAGAAGCCTATATAGAGAGGAATTGGAAATGAATGAAGTGTTGACTGAAAAATAGCAGAAGGAAATAATGGAAAGTGCCTAGAGATTAGTTGTTGAATAGTTAGATCAAGAAGAAAAAGAACAAAGAAAGAAAATTGAAGACCTAGCTCAAGAAAAGGAAGTTGTTGAGGCACAATAAAAAATTGAAGAGGCTCCTGAACATGAATTGGAACAACAAAGGAAGGATGAGCAGGATAAGGCAGCAGAGGAAGAAATATGTGCACAAGAATTAGAATAGTAGAGGTTAAGAGATGAAGAAGAGGCTGCAAAAAAGGAAGAAGAGATGAGGAAAATAGAAGAGATTAGAATAAAAAATGAGAAGATGGAACAAGGAAAGTTGATGAAAGAACAAAAAGAGAAACAAAAGGCTTCTTCCGAGAAGACCACGAAGTAATTTTTGTTGTACCTCTATCATTAACACCTCCTAGCGTTCAATAGGTAATTACTCAACCAACTGCTCCCACTTGGCTCAAACTAAATATAGAAAAGAGATAGCAAGTTCAAGTTCAGCTAGTGGCATGGGATGAAATCGTAGTGGAGATTGACAAGGTGAAGCCTCATGTTGTGCATTCTATGAAGTTGACTGATGAAGGAGATTTAATAGGAGATATTTCTTTTCCGATTGTTGACCAAGATGATAAGGAATTATAGGCTAAACATTATCAAATAAGCATTATAAATCTAGGAAAGCTTACAAGAAATAAATAGATAAATTTGATTGATATTGTTGCCACCACCACCAAATCGAGGTTGATCAAGGATAAGCAAGCTAAAGATGAGCTTAAGGATCAAGTTGAGAAGATGAAATATTTTTTGAAGGAGTTGATTACATCCACTCTATAATATCCAACACCATTAGAGATCCCTATTTTAATCAGTCACAAGGAGGTGCATGGGTTGAATGAGATGAAAAAAGAGGCTATCTGGTTTGACAATTGGTTCAATAATTTCAAGTCTAATATGGATAAGCACCTAGATGAAGTTTTTAAAAACTATGTTGTAGGCCTTGCCCTAGTCAAAACAATAGAAGAATTTATACAAAAATGGTGGGATGAGGAAGAAAAAATCATGAAATACTTGGGAAAATTGAAGGTGATTGATAAAAGTGGGTATGTGCAGGATCATGATGGGCTAAAAAGTGGCAATATTATGAGTATTTGTAGGGTATGTGGCTGATGACTTTTTTTTACCCAAAATTGATGAAACAAAAAGGTTTTTTAGAGGAGATTATTAGCTTTCCACCAATATAAATTATGCTTTGATTTGAATTTAATAAATAATTATTATTCATTTTCTATTAGAATTACGATTAAAGTCCTGATCAATAGGTTGATTGAAAAACATCTATAAATTTCAAACAGTATCACATTTTTTGAATCTAAAACATGTGTCACATTCTATGCTTCACATACTATGGGATTAAAAAAAGAAAAATTAAATTTCTTGAAGTTTTGACCAAGTTAAGGTGGCAAAATACAAGTTTTTATATTTTTTAAAAGTTGTAATAAAAAATTCATAATTAATTATTTACTTGGAAAAAAATTATAAATAAATATGTATCACATCGGACATGAGTCCTCTACTTATATATAAAATATTATTAAAAATTATCATTTTATTATGGTTAGGGTGGTCAGACAGACACCTACTTCTTATTTTTTCCCTAAAATTTAAGTACTACTGCATTGAAATTTCAAATTTTCACCAAATAGATTTTATTTATTTTTAAATAAACCTAGTAGTTTAGAAACTACATTCAGTTTTCTATATATTCTATTCTTACATATTTTTGAAATAATATTGATAACTTATTCAAATTTTTGCATGAAGTTGCCTAATACTTATTTTTCTGAATTTTTTGCCACTTAAGGGCCTGTTTTTTCCATGATGATCCTGCACATACCCAAGTTCTAGTGAAGAGTTGATTCAATCACATATTTTGGGTGATGAGGGTCTTGAGTATATTTACAAGTAAATTAATGTGTCAATTTTCAAAACCCATAATCCCATTGAACAAAGAATAGCTATGCTCAAAGGCATTCATGAGATATGGGAACAGGTAGTATATTTGATGATATTGTTTCAAAACTCAATGATAAGATTTTTCCTCCCAATCAAAGACTTGAATTCTTGGGAGAAATAAAATATACTTGGGAGGTTACACTTGAAAAGATAATGAAAGAAGGAGACATTGTTAAGTCTAGACTCATGGATAAGCTACAAGATTTCAGGTGTGATATGCGATGGGAAATCAAAGACATCAGTCAATTGAGAGAAATTGTTGTTGTAGTAGAAAAGAGGTTTGAAGAATCAAAAGTTAAAGTTGACTAGGTTGATGGACTTGATGATGATATGTTGAAACAATTTTTTTGGAATTATGATGAGTATCACAGGATTCCTCATTAGGATGAAAAGTAAAGGAGATTTTTTTTTTTTGAGAAGAATGGAGTCAAATGTGTCAACCAATTTTAGATGCCTTTTTGGATAACCACATTTCCATGTCAATTTTTGGGGTAGATGGACGCATCTAGATCAGTTTTCATGACTTAGATATAGAGCATAGTAATCAATAGAAGACATAGATAGAACACCAAGTCAAATTTTGGATCAATAGACACAAATCATACCCTTTCAGCACCTGTAGTTCTAGAAAACATAACACATGGACTCAACTAGGCATCCTTATAATTATGGATCTGGGCCCCAAAACTGTGTATCTTGATTTTTGATAGGAGAGATTGATGCTAATTATTTCTATAATTTAGAATTATCTCCTTATTGTAAAGGTTTTCTAATTGAGGTAAGATTGGCTACCTAGAGATTAGAATATTTTTAGTTTTTACAACTTTTATGCAATATACTAAAACACTTTTACAGTTTTAATACAAGTAGTTTTATTTCAAAAGTTGTTAGGTTTAATGATGATGTTGATAAACAATGGTTATTAGTATGCCAATGCATCTTGCTGCGCATAAGTTTTTCTTATTTGATGAAAATTAATAGAAGACTCTGAATTTAAACCCATTTATTGCATTATATGTGGATTTTGTTTCTTGATGTTTGTTCATCTGTTAATTCTGGTAATGAGCTTGTGGGATTTTGTTATTGAAAAGTTAAAAAAAAAGTGATGATGAATGGTTGTATGATTTAAATTTTCACTGTGAATGGAAAAAATTGTATGGATTGTTTCATAAATTGTATTGTTCTATAGTTCTATTTAATTAGGAAAACACTCATTATAAGAATTGCATGTTTGAGTCAAAAGAAATCTATGTTCGTGTTTGGCTATCCTAAGCCTTGATCAATCCTTTATTGTTTATTTAAACCCCCAAATGTTAAATTCTTTGTACCATCTATTTTGTACTCATTTACCAACAGGCCCCTTGAATATTATGGTTGCTTGGACTGCTAAATAAAATAGCATAATTGAGAACCAACTAGAGAGACCTTGGAAGATAGGTGGTTTTAGATCATTTTTATTTTTTAGGATAAATTGATGCAAATTAGTGGTGAACAAACTAAAAAAAACCTTTAACAAATTCTTTTGTTCATCAAAAAGTGGGTATTCCTTCACAAACCCTCATTCTTGCTTATAGCCTTTCAAAAAGGAAAATTAGACATATCTTTTGATCCAGACCCGATCTATAGAAAAGGAGACCCATTTAGGATACCCATTTGGCAATTCTTGCACATACAAAAATAAGGTAGGGTTGTTTTGTATGGAGGGCCTCAAAATTTGACTGGCCTACTTCCAAGAGGGTATTTTTTGGACTATCTACACCCAAATGCAAACAAACATTCATTAGTAACTTCATCAAAATGGAAAAATATGAAACATCCTCAAAAGAGTTTTTATATACCCTCAAAATAGAACCTTTCACCAATTTTTATAGACTTTTGATGGAGGGAAGAAAAGATATAGAATTTTCTTGTTCATTGGAAACCTTAGGGTAGATTTAGACCTATTGTTATAAAAAATTCTATAAATTTCTCTAAACTTAATTAAATTTAACTAAACCAAAACCTAATGAGAGCCAACTCAATTATCTTTCTAGTCATATAATGTGTGTCATAAAAATTCCATACAGATCTTTACCACATAAAAGAGTAGGACTATTACATGAAAAAAGCACAAAAAACAAGGGCTTCATTTATCAAAACTTTAAATACACAATGTTTCCTCATCCTTTCATCATCCAAACCTTTGTGTCAACCATAAAAGGGTATGTGCAGGATCATGATGGGCCAAAAAGTGGCAATATTATGGGTATTTGTAGGGTATGTGGCTGACAATTTTTTTTTAACCCAAAATTGATAAAACAAAAAAGGGTTTTTAGATGAGATTCTCAGCTTTCCATCAATATAAATTATGCTTTAATTTGAATTTAATAAATAATTATTATTCATTTTCTATTAGAATTACAACTAAAGTTCTAATGGATAGGTTGATTGAAAAACATCTATAACTTTCAAATGGTATCACATTTTTTGAATCCGAAACATGCGTCACATTCTATGCTTCACATACTATAGGATTAAAAAGAGAAAAATTAAATTTCATGAAGTTTTGACCAAGTCAAGCTGGTCAGACATACGAGTTCTTATATTTTTTAAAAATTTTAATAAAAAAATCATAATTAATTATTTACTTGGAAAAAAAATTATAAAAAAATATGCATCACATCCGGACATGAGTCCTCTACTTATATATAAAGTCTTATTAAAAAATATTATCATTTTATTATGATTAGGGTGGTCAGATAGACACCTACTTATTTTTTCCCTGAAATTTAAGTACTACTTCATTGAAATTTAAAATTTTCACCAAATAGATTTTATTTATTTTTAAATAAAGCTAGTAGTTTAGAAAATGCATTCAATTTTCTATAGATTCTATTTTTACATATTTTTGAAATAATATAGATAACTTATTCAAATTTTTATGTCAAGTTTCCTAACACTAATTTTCTTAAATTTTTTGCCACTTAAGGGCTTATTTTTTCTATGATGATCTTGCACATACCCAAAAGTCCTTTTTAAACATTTAAAACCATTTTTCAATATTTCTCAGCCAACTTTTCAACTTACAACTCTTCATATTCCAACCAAACTTCAATTTGACAACAAAATACATAAGTTGTTTTTTACAACATTATGCAACTTTGACAATTTCTTACATCTAGACCCTAACTCACCCTAAATGACTCGAAAGCAACTCAAAAACATAAGACATTGTCGTAGAAGACCTTATTACATTCAACCAACTCAAACAAAGAAAAATATCAACTTTTGAACCTCTAGAGGCTTGAAAGCACTATGGGTGCCCCTACACCATACTCCTAAGGGGAAGAAAAAGTCAAGTCCACATGAGTGCAGGTTTTCTCTCCTTTCCTAATCTTCTAATTCTTTGGAAATGTTTCCTTTATATTTACAACTTTCCAAGGATCATTTTTCTTCTTCTTGTACCATCTCTTATTGGGCATCTTCTCAACTTCAAGGTACCAAAATTTGAATTATGTTTCATATGCCTCAGTACCGCCATCTATGTCTTCATCTTCATTATTTTAATACAATATGTCAACATATTCATCATCCATAAAATCAAAAAATGCAACCATTACCTCGATTGATTTTGCAACATTTTTGTCACCATAGTGTGTTACATTTGTATAACAATCTTTATACACTATATGCACTTCTCCTTCTTTAGACTCTTTTCCATCTTCATTTTCATTTGTTGCACCTATAAACATATACTCACACACATTGTTAGAAATAAAATATTGAGTCTCAAGGGACCCATTTTCTTCACATTTTTCCTCTTACTCAGATGGTTTTTTCTCTTCCATCATCAACAAAGACTTCCCATTGTCTGGTTCTACTATCCTCTTTACTTTCATTAGTAACTTCATAAAAATTGAAAACTATAAAATATCCTCTAAAAGGTTTTTAGATACCCTCAAAACAAAACATTCCACCAAATTTTATAGATTTTTAATGGAGGGAAGAAAATATATGGAATTTTTTTGTTCGTTGGAAACCTTAGGGCAGACTCAAACCTACTAATACAAAAAATGTTATAAGTTGATCTAAAATTAATGAAATTTAACCAAACCAAAACAAAATTAAAGATAATTCAATTATATTTCCAACCATGTCAGGTGGAGGTCATATAAAGGTTATACAAATTTATACTATGTGAAAGAACAAGATTGTTATACGAAAAATGTATAGAAAACAAGGGTTTCACTTATCAGAACTTCAAATACATAATGTTTCCTCATCCTTTCATCATCCTAACCAAATGAAAGCTAACTCAATTATCTTTCCAACCATACCATGTGTAGATCATACAAAGGTTGTACAAATTCATACCATGTGAAAGAACATGACTATTATAGGGAAAATGCATAGAAAAATAAGGTTTCATTTATCAAAACTTCAAATACATAATGTTTCCTCATTCTTTCATCATCTTAACCTTTCTATCTTACATCTAGACCCTCAATCACCATTAATGACTCAAAACTAACTCAAACACATAAGACATGGTCTTAGAAGACCTTATTACATTCAACCAAATCAAACAAAGTAAAAGATCAACTTTTGACCCTCTAGAGGAATGAAAGCACTATAGGTGCCCATGCACCATACTCCCAAGGGCAATAAAAACTCAAGTCCACTTGAGTGCAAGTTTTCTCTCTCTTCCTAGTATTCCAATTCTTTAGCAACTTGTCCTTCATCTCTACAACTTTTCTTGGATCCTTTTTCTTCTTTTTGTACCATCTCTTACTGAGAATCTTTTCAACTTCAAGGTACCAAAATTTGAGTTATCATCCATATGCCTTAGTACCACAGTCTATATATTCATCTTCATCATTGAAATACAATATGTCAACATATTCATCATCCATAAAATCATAAAATGCAACCATTACCTCAGTTGGTTTTAAAACATTTTCATCACCATAGTGTGTTACATTTGTATAACAATCTTCATACACTATATGCACTTCTCCTTCTTTAGACTCTTTTCCATCTTCATTTTTATTTTCTACACCTATAAACACATACTATCACACATTGTTAGAAAATAAATCTTGAGTCTCAAGGGATTCATTTTCTTCACATTTTTCCTCTTCCTCATATGTATTTTGCTCTTCCATCATCAACAAAGTCTCCTCAATGTCTAGTTTTGTTGTCCTTTTTACTTTCATTAGTAGCTTTATCAAAATGGAAAACTATGAAATATCCTCTAAAGAGCTTTTAGATACCCTCATTACAGGTTTTGAAGATTATATAAAAATTGGTACTATCTATTCAATATATCCATACAAGAAAGCTTTCCTTTATCTATTTCTTAATCTTCATTATAAGGACTAGTAACTTAACAGGGATGAAAAACAAGTTTTCAAAGAATTGGAAGACCAAGAAGAGAGAGAAAACTTGCACTTAGGTGGACTTGAGTTTTTCTTCCCCTTGGGAGTATGGTGTAGGGGCACCCATAGTGCTTTCATGCCTCCAGAGGGTCAAAAGCCAATATTTTGCTTTGCTTGAGCTGGTTCAATGTAATAAGGTCTTCTAAGACCATATCTTATGTGTTTGAGCTGGTTTTGAGTCATTAAGGGTGAGTTAGGGTCTAGATGTAAGATTATTAAAAAACCTTAATACATTCAATCAAATGAAACAAAGCAAAAGATCAAATTTTGACCCTTTGGAGACATGAAAGCACTATGGATGCCCTTGCACCATACTCCCAAGGGGAAGAAAAACTCAAGTCCACTTGAGTGAAGGTTTTCTCTCTCTTCCTAGTCTTCCAATTCTTTGGCAACTTGTCCTTCATCTCTGCAACTTTTCCTAGATCCTTTTTCATCTTCTTGTACCATCTCGTACTGAGCATCTCCTCAACTTCAAGGTACCAAAATTTGAGTTCTCATTCATATGCCTCAGTACCACTGTCTATGTCTTCATCTTCATCTTCATCATTTGAATACAATATATCAGCATATTCATTATCCATAAAATCAGAAAATGCAACCATTACCTCTGTTGGTTTTGCAACATTTTTCGTCACCATAGATACATTGAGTTTATTCAATAGACACAAGAAAAATTTTGTATATTATTTCATTATTCCATATCTAAATCATTATTCCATATCTAATATTCATAGTTTTTCTATTATGAATGTGAATAATGCAACCTATAAATCCCATTTTGATTTTTTTTGCATGTACATTTTCTTTATTTCATTTCATCCTCCAATTTATCCCAATGCTACTCCCAAAATTGCATCTGTACGGGCCTCTTCATGACCCAACCCAGACATTGGGGAGTCTTTGTTGATGATGGAAGAGAAAAATCCATTTGAGGAAGAGGAAAAATGTGAAAAAAATGGGTCCCTTGAGACTCAATATTTTATTTCTAATAATGTGTGTGAGTATGTGTTTATAGGTCCAACAAATGGAATTGAAGATGGAAAAGATTCTAAAGAAGGTGGAGAAGTGCATATAGTGTATGAATATTTTTATACAAATGTAACACACTGTGGTGATCAAAATGTTGCAAAACCAACCAAGGTAATGATTGCATTTTCTAATTTTATGGATGAAAAATATGTTCACATATTGTATTTGAATGATGAAGATGAAGACATAGATAGTGATACTGAGGCATATGAATGAGAACTTGAATTTTTGTACCTTGAAGATGAGAAGATATTCTGTAAGAGATGGTGTAGACACCAAAATCTGGTCTAAGCCTATGACTTCAATATTCTTCATAATTCATATTTCTATGGTCATGATTAAATAATGTCAATTATTTAATTATTATCTAAAGTTTTCATTTCTTTATTAATTAAATAAATCTATTTTTATAATTAATTTACCTTAACCTTTATTCATCCATTAATTAAATAATCTTAATTATTTAATTAAATTCTCCTTTTCTTTATTCTATCTGATTAATTAAATAAACACTTTTTATTTAATTATGTTACTAACTAACCTAATCCTCCTTCTTCAATTAAATAAATTCTTATTTAATTTACCTCTATCATATTTTGACTATAATTAAATGAATTATTTATTTATATAATTATTCTTCAAATGTCAAATCTTGAATTAAATGAATAATTTAATTCATAAATTATATTTTAATGCATTCCTCTATATTTAGATAATTGTGTAAGTTATCTAAGTATTCACTCTCGCTCGACTCGTGTTCTATTTAAATCAATCGGTTAACTCCTGATTTAATGTCTAAGTTGCCTACATGAATAAACTCTTTTTCATATCATTCAATCATCTAGTTCTAATGTATGCACATAAGAGAATCCTCAACTGGTTTATTTTGCAACGTCATTGACCACAAAAGAGCAACCATAATTCCACAACTTCTTTACACAGAGACAAATAAATTTTTCCTAGTCATATGCAAACATGCCTGGGTTGGATCCTAAACTTGTTCTACATCACTTTCCCTTACAACCAAGTGTCAAACTAGTGAAACAAAAATTGAGGAAAATACATCCACAAATTGCTCTACTAGTCAAGATAGAACTCAAGAAATTCTTAGACATTGGTTTCATTAGATCAATCGACTATATAGATTGGATTTCCAATCTGCTACCAGTCACTAAACCAATAGGGGGCATCCACATCTGCATCGATTTCAGAGATATCAACAAGGATTATCCTAAGGATGACTTCCATTTTCCTAACATAGACATGATAGTAGACATGACAACAGGGTATGAGATGTTGTCCCTTGTGGATGGATTTTCAGGGTATAATTAGATCAAAATTGCAACTGAAGACCAACCTAAAATAGCTTTCACATGTCCTTGGGGAACATATTGATGGAATGTTATGCCCTTCAAACTCAAGAATACTGGAGCAACCTATCAACATGCCATGACCACCATTTTTCATGATCTAGTATAGACTCTTATGGAGGATTATGTTGATGACCTTATAGTTAAATCCTAGACAAGGGTAGAACATTTACAAGTTTTAGAAAAGATATTTCAAAGGTTGGAGAAGTATAGAGTGAGACTCAATCCCAAGAAATGTGTGTTTGGAGTAAAGTCGAGAAAGCTTTTAGGGTATATCATTTCCAAATGGGGCATTGAAGTCGATCCGGCCAAGGTAAAATCATAAACATACCTAGACGGGGCATTGAAGTCAATCTGACCAAGGTAAAAGTGATCATAGACATTCCTCCACCAACTAATCTCAATTAACTAAGGAAATTACAAGGAAGACTACAATCCATTAGAAGATTTATAGTGTAGTTAGCAAATAAGACATCCTTTTCAACATTTACTTAAGAAAGGGGTACCCTTTGCATGGACAGTTAGGTGTGGAGAGGCTTTTCAATTGATTAGAGAATATCTACTCACACCACCAGTCTTAATACCACTTTTTGAAGGACAACCAATGATTCTTTATATTATAGCAACCCATTCCTCACTCGGAGCATTGTTTGCATAGAATGATGATGCAGGTTATGAAAGGGCAATATACTATATCAGTCAGACTTTGGTGGGTTATGAGCTCAACTATAGTACCATTGAACGTGCCTATCTTGCAGTAGTATTTGCTACTCAAAAAATAAGGCACTATATGCTAAACCATCAAACAATGTTGATTTCCAAAATAGGTCCTTTAAAATATCTTCTAACTAAAGCAGCATTAATAGGGCGACTGGCCAAATGGGTTATGATACTTAGTGAGTATGATATCCAGTATGTAGAAAGAAAGGCTATTAAAGGACATATCATTGCTGATTAGTTAGTCAACACACCAATCCAAGTAGATCACCCATTAGTTACAGACTCTACTAATGAATTTACATTCACAATTGACACAAACACAACATGGAAATTGTACTTTGATGGCTCACATACAAATCATGGCTCAGGGGTTGGTATATTGTTTATCACATCACAAGGTGATTCCATCCCTAAGTCATTCAGGATTACATTCCCATGTACTAACAACATAGTAGAGTATGAGGCTCTAGTGACAGGGTTATGCTTGGCAGTCAAGTGGAAAATTAAGAACCTAGAGGTATATGGTGATTCTCAACTAGTAATTAGACAAGTAAATGATGATTATGAGACTAAGGATGAGAAGCTTGCTCCATACAAATGCATGGATGATAGCTTTAAAGAGTACTTTGACAAGGTCAAATTTCATCAGATACCTCATGTTCTAAATAGGGCAGTAAACATTATGGCTACAATTGCATCACTTCTAGACATTCCTAGCAACGTACCTAAGTTTGAGTTCTTGGTAGAACAACTTTTGGTCCCAGCCTATGATATCCCAAATTCTAAGATGGTATGTGACCTTATTGGTCCTGATTCCCCATGGTACCAAGAAATCTATGACTACCTCCATGCCGAAATCATACCCACTAGCCTGTCAAACAACCAACATAGGACATTCCTTCATAAGTCAGCCAAATACACCATCGTTAGAGACACCCTATATAGACACATCTTAGATAATAGCCTAATGAGATGTCTTGATTCTAATGAGGCACAAGCAACCTTATGTGGGATGCATGAGGGTATATGTGGTTCCCATTCTAGCAGTCCTACCTTAGCTAAAAAGATTGAGATTGGGTTATTATTGGCCTACTATGGAAAAGGACTCATATGTCTTTGTAAAGAAATGTCGCCAATCCCAAGTTCATGGAGAATTGATACATGCACCAACACAGGAGCTCTATCCTATAACGTCACCATGTCCCTTCGCCCAATGGGGACTCGACCTCATAGGTAAGATCCATCCCACATCATCCAATGGCCACAAGTTCATCATCACTACCACTGAGTACTTTACGAAGTGGATTGAGGCTATTCCTATGACATACATAACTGGCACACAGATCTCTAATTTTATCCTAAACTATATCATTTGTCAATATGGTGTCTCTCAGTCCATAATCATAGATAATGGCCTCCCATTTAAGAATCAAGAATTCTACCATCTTTGTAATGAATTTCATATTCAACATCACTTTTCCACTCCATACTACCCACAAGGTAACAACTAAGAAAAGGCATCTAACAAAACTAGCATTAGAATCCTCAAAAAGACTGTCAATGATGGTGGCCACGATTGGCATTTACAGCTTAATCCCACCTTATGGGATTATTTCACAAGTATTCATACTCCCACTAGTGCCACTCCCTATTCACTAGTATTTGGTTCTAAAGTCATTCTTCCTATTGAGGTTGAGATTCCTTCCCTCAAGCTATCCTTGAAAGGGTACATTGATGATGAAGAGTATCAGATATCAAGACTATATGAACTAGAATTCCTAGATGAGCGAAGACAAAAGGCACTAGACCATCTCCAAGCATATTAGAATCACCTTCATCATAGCTATAGCAGGAAGGTCTTGAACATAAACTTTGACATTGCTAACCTAGTTTTAATGGAGTACCCAAAGAATCAAGCAGAAAGAGAGAAACCAAGAAATTTTGAACCGAACTAGTTAGGACCTTATATTGTTATAGAATCCTTTGGATCAGGAGCGTATAAACCCTCTACTCCTAAAGGGGAACCATTTTCCTCACCAATCAATAGTCTTCATCTGAAGAAGGTCTACACATAGCTTCTGAGAGCCTTGTCTTAATTAGCAAAAAATACAAAAAATCAAAAAAATCGTTACCTAGGTGAAAACCTGGCAAATAGAGATCTTGGTAAAACCAAAAAAATTAGAAAATCTAGAAAATAGTAAAGATAAATAATTTGCTCATTAGTGAAAACCACTTCGGTGGCGCTTTGGATAAGTACCATGGTGAAAACCTAGCAAACAGGCACCATGTGTAGTTGACTCTACTCCTTTGTCTACTATTATTCTAATCTAACCTCCCTATACATAGTCCACATCCCTATACATATCCCTTATCCCTATACATACTACCTATCCCTGTACATATCACTTATCTTTCCTATGTATTTCTTGTACATACAATTCGTAATAAGTGGTAGTATTTCCCATAACCTGGAATGATTGACATCGAGTGCATTTCATACCCCCCATTTTATCCTATTCATAATCAATTGGTCTTATACTTGACTGGGGGAAAAAACTTGATGTGTGTCATATATGTTCTTACATTGGCTATGTGGAAGACGTAAAACCTTGAGAAAATACAAAAAACATCAAAAAACTTTAGAAAGACAAAAAAATCAAAACATGTCAAAAATTCAAAAATAGAGTCAGAGCCAGTTGCACTTGTCAGTCTTTGTCGTTTGTCAAACTACGTTGCCTCTGCAACTAGACATAGAGAAGGCCATCTGTCGATGTGCCCCTGAGGCATTAGGCTAGTCCGTTTAAGTTTGTCTATATAAAATCATGACTCAATCCATATTTCTATATGACAAGGTCATTGGTCATGTCGAACTACAAGGTCTCTACGTGTATAATGTGGGCAAGGCCATCAAGCAGTGAGCCTTCGAGGCCACACTAGGTTAGTCCATTAGGGTTTTTCACATGCACTGTCACACATGTATGTTATCTTCATACAAATCAAGCTTATTATATTTAGTCTTGTCAATCAAAGTCAAGTTGAACTACGAGGTCTCTGCGTGTATAATGTAGGCAAGGCCATCCATCGATGAGCCCCTAAGGCCGCACTAGGTTAGTCCTTTAGGGTTGATCATCACATATAGTCAATTTTCAACACATCAACTCAAGTCATTCATCAATCTGGTGAATAAGTCAACAATGTATCTAAGTCAAATAAACAAAAATTCCAAAGCAACAACCAAAACAAATCAACTAATGTCGGCTATAGGATATGTCCTTCCTAGAAACAAACATCATCAAAATAATCAACCTATGTGTTATTCAAGATGAGTCCTTCCTGAATACGGATATCACCAAAACAATCTATGTCTTATACATGATGAGTCCTTCCTGCATATCGACATTTTCAAATAGTCAACATAGCCTTACACATGTTATCACATCAACGACATCAAACTCAATGTCTTATACGATACATGTTTTTCTAAAACTAGGCTTTGCCATTCCTTATATAGATAGTCATAACATCAAAACAAGACTCAAAGTATTATCCAGTATGTGCATCTCCTAAAATCAGGCTCTATAAATCAATCATTTTATCAATCACAACAAATCAAGTTTTGGAAAATATTTTATTGTTTTTTTGAATTTATGGCTTGTTTATTTTAGCATTTCACTTGAATTTATGATGAGAATCATGTTATTAGCTTTCTCAAGGATGTCCCATGAAGGATTTAGAGAAGCAACAATGTATCAAAATTCTATTTTCTTTTATTGTTGTTTGTCAATTGTCTTTTAAATTTGATTTTGAGTCATGTTACAAGTTTCCTCAAGGATGTCTCATGAAGGATTTATAGGATCGATGACATCTCATGAACTATATTTTATTTGTTTGATGTTTGTGGTTTTTCCTGACAAAACAACCAGGGCAACTTGTGCCCTTAGTATGATTTAACGACAATCCTTGTCTACGACTATCTGTTGTTAGCAAGTGGATGACCTTGCACACCTTGATTTATGTCAAATCATGGTGTTTTTCTCCATTTTTATTAGTCCCACCCAGTGATGATAAAGTGAAACACCTTTTGTGATACAATGAAACATCGAAGATTGCTAATACTAACATCCATCTCATTTCTTTTATTATTTCTCAATCTTTCTTTCTGCACTAATAGATCTTCTTCCTTGCATTATGATGAAGTCCTGTGTCACACAAAATTATAAATCATCCTGCATATACATTAATGTTAGAAACAAAATTTCAAAATCATACATCATCAATCATGCATACATCTTGCATTTGAAATATACAAACATATAGGCATTTATCATATCTAAGACATCATGGCATAATAGACATTCATCATCATACAATACATATTATAAGCATTACATGTACATAAAAAATGTAAATGTATGCATCACATTACAAATGTATAGCATCACATGTAGAAAGCATTGTACATATAACATCATATTGTACATAACATCCATTGACATCATAGATATTAATACATACTTCATCACATAGAATCAACATCACATCATAGGCTATATAAACACATCATAAAGTAGATATGATCATCCATCACATAGGCATCTCATATAGACATCACATGTATAAATAAATGACTGTATAAACAATAAATATAATTGCATATCATGAGAATCACCACCAAAATCATATATATATATATATATATATATATATATATATATATATATATATATATATATCGCTCAACAGTGTCATATCACAATGTTATAATGTATCAATAAATATGGAAGCCCATGGGCTATATGATCATAATACAATGTCTCAATACATATCAAGAAATGTCCCTATCTTGAACTGCCACTACTATCATGACTAGAGTGTACGGATGACTGATGCCAAGATCCTGATGACCTATGACCTGAATGTAGCCTATTGTATGGACCAGCTCTATGTGGCTTCTCAACACCCTCTGTGCTAGCTATCCTAGTGTGGGTCCTACTCTAGGACCTCTCACTACGTGCCTGTGAAAAAATTGGGGCCCGTCTCTTTGGAGGAATTACTGCCTCATACAAATCTTGGTAATAAGTGGCCCTCTCCCTAGCTTTGACTAACTCTCGAGCAAATGCCTCTACTGGCCCATTGCAAAGAGCTCTAATCTCTGTAAAACCTCTACTTGGTCTCCTATCTCTGAGCTATGGCCTGATCCTTGTCCATGAAGGCTTTTTCCCTCTACATCCATAACACATCTCACTCAGACATCAAGACCCTCATCTACTCCACCAAAGATGCAAGTTGGGCACGAAGTGTAGCAATGTTCAGATCAACTACCCCTATGTCATCCTATCTCACCCTCTCCACACCATCATCCTCATCCTTTAACTCCTCCAAAATCCTATCTTATACCTCCTACTCTTGATCATCCCCCTCCTCATCATCATCCTAATAGGCACCAAGTAAGCCAAGGGAATCAATCTTTGCCTCCTCTCTGCCCACCTCCTCATCTCTGCCAATCTCAACATGCACCTCCTCACCTCTACCAATACCTTGCATGTTCACATCCTCCTCTCGTCCCTCCTCATAGATAGGTGATAAGGGTGGCCCTCATCCCCTCTGTCCATGCCTCCCTCTCCCACCACCTCGCTAACCATCTCCATCATCACCTCGACCACCTCCCCCTCTCCAACCTCTACCTCTATCATGCTTATCACATAGTCCTATCCCTCACCACTCTATCAGTTCATCCTGATCTAGGTCTATAAGGGGTATCAGCCTGTGAACCACCCACCACTAATCATAAGCCAATGTGGTACCTAGATCAGCCACACCATCTCTCCACCCCCACTGCACTACCTACAATGCATCAATATTTTCCTTGGTTGTGGCCATTGGTATCTCTATACCCCATAGGGGGATCTCTCATGAGGACCACATAAACTCTCCCCATCCTCTAGCCTCATCCTGAACCTCTCTAAACTATTGTAGCACACAATCTGGCAAATGTCTCTTTATAATGTGAACATGCGAAATAGTCTACCCAATCAGATACTATTTATAGAGGCAATATGGCAAATGATCATCCTTATCTGACCACTCTAGACATCCCCAAGTATGGTCTCCATATAAACTATACCATGGTATCAATAGCATGTCTGAAGTACCCAGTCTCTCCTACATGGTGTTGAGTATTAGCCCCCGCATAATGAAAGGCATATGGTGCTCCATGTTGCACATCAATTGTAACCAATGGATGAAATATGGCAATGTGTTCCCACACCCATACCATTAAGAGCATGCTACCACAAATCATAGATTGTGCCTCTCGATAGGCTATATCATGTAAATGAAAATATAACATATCGAGAAGACAAGGACCCCAAGCATACACCTCCCACTACTCTAGCATACCAAATAGCATCTCTCCCCATCCCATAGGAAATCCATGACCTCAATGGTCAGGGAGGACAATACCACCTATCAATGTACAAAATAGATAGTCTAACTGCCTATACCTCTGCACCAATACATGCCATCTAATCTCATAATGGTCAAATCCTAACTGTCTAATATCCGTGTGAGGGTAATATCTACACATCGCAACAAAACCCCTCTAAGTATAGTACATCACTCTATGTCTCTAATGGGAAGTCTCAGAATCCTATAGACATCCTCCAATGTAACTGTCACCTCTCCAGTAGGCAAGTGAAATGAAGAAGTCTCTAAGTGCCACCGCTTGCATAATGTTGTCAATAGATCCCAGTTTTCCCAAATGATGGGCATGTTTTTCACATGGAGGAGACCCAAATGCCATAAGAACCATTTCTCTGCATTCCATAAACAATCTCAGAAGTGAAAAGTTGATGGTCTCGACTCTCGTGTATAAACAGGGTCCAAAACAACCTACAATGGCATTATACATGCCTCATGTCATAATCAATCACCTATCCTAATGCAAAGTGACAAAATCAAATGCCATTCAAATGCATCATTATTTTGCAAATGCATCATTCTTTTGCAATTGTGTCATAAGAAACCAAATGCATCATATTATTTCACAAATGTGTCATAAAATTTCACATGCATCATTTTCAATCACAATTGCGTGCATAAATAACAAATTCGCCTACAAATCAAATGCACCTCTATCTATCGATGCATAACAATATCCTACTAAATTTAAATGTGTTGATAAAATATCAAATGTGTCAAAAAAATTTCACATGTGTTGAAAATAAAACAAATGCGTCCATGTTCAATGCAAATGCTTTGCTATTTCGTGAATACGTAGAACCAAAATACAAATACATTGAACTGTAGAAAACCTACGCTAACTATGAACATAAATTTGGAATTGTGACATTTCACATGTAGATTCATTGATGACGACTTCAAATGCGACTTTCTAATAAGTTGACACATGAGAAAAATTGAAATTAAATGCATAAAAAAGCGCAAAAATTAAAAATTTAAAAGTCGAGATCTAAGTACATACTGGGGGGTTCCACATCGGCCACCCTCCTAAGGTGGATCTGTACCGGGTGTGGGTCTGAGAATGGTGGCATCTTTAAAGGTGGAAAGAATATAGGTACGTTATGGCGGGTAAAATAGATGGGGTTTTACTTGCTTATTACCCTAGGGTTTTGGAGTGGCATTCAGCTTTTTACAGTGAATTATGTCCACTTCCAGCTTCAATCATCCCAAGCTATCTAGCAGCCCTAACCCGGTCCAATCTGACTCCACAATATTTTCCGGTATAGATGGATAAATCAAGACTATTTTCCAAAAAAAAAGATTAGATTTTTTGAAAATTTGTCAATTTTCCCGAGTGGACATACCTTTACCTGTTTTACACCGAGCAATTACTGGGGCATATTTTTGATCGATTTTCTTTGACATAACGCCGAAATGACATTATATCAAATAGGAGCAAATGTAGACATCGAAATCTAGTCTAAGCCTGCGACTTCAATTTCTTCATAATTTGTATTTCTATGGTCATGATTAAATAATGTCAATTATTTAATTATTTCCTAAAAGTATTCATTTCATCTAGTAATTAAATAATCTTAGTGGCATTATGTTATAATTAACGCCATCCTTCTTCTTCAATTAAATAAATTGTTTAATTTATCTAGCTATCATATGTCGCTATAATTAAATAAATTCTTTTGTTATTTAATTATTCATTCTTTCCCTTCATCACTTTTATTTTATTTATTGCAAATATCAAATCTTGAATTAAGTAAATCATTTAATTCACTTGAAAATCTATTCACCAACACATTCCTCTATGTTTAGATAATTGTGTAAGTCATCTAAGTATTCACTTTGACTTGACTCGAGATCTATTTAAATTGGTCAAAACTCTAGATTTAGTGTCTTAGTTGCTTGCATGAATAAACTCTTTTTCATATCATTCAGTCATCTAGTTCTAACTGTTTGCATGTACATGTATTAATTAAATATGTTTATTTATAATTAAATATTTTTCCTGCATTTTGAACAGAGAGTTTCTTCCATCTTTATCTTTGTCATGCAAAGACTATTCTTTTGTTTTCGAATACCAAACTCGAAGATTAAATAATTTATTTAATCTTTATTTCTATTTCTAATTTGTATCACTCATGTCACTACTAATAGTTATCAGAATGCATGTCTAATCTTTCGATCTCAATGTCCATTGATCTTTCGATCCTGGCCTATCATTCAAATGATCAATTTTCTATAAATTGATATATCTTTCATCATTACAATCTCTCTCGAAATCATATGACTTTTAGAGCAATTATATTGAACCTTCAATGTATCATCATTATCACAATACTTAGGCTATGCTTGCACACAAATACTAAAAATCTGAGGGAAAGTACACTACACAGATGAAATGGAGAAGAATAATGGAGGTTATTCAATAAAATTTATTGTGTGTTTGGTAAAATAGCTTCTTTTATGCATGTTTTTCTTAGCTTTCCTTTGTGCTCGATTATCTAGCTTTGAGTATTTGTTAGTATAGTTTGAATAGATTATATTTGAATTGCTTAACTCTCTCATGTTTTTTTCTCTAAGCTACAAATGGTACTTGAGAAGAAGAAAAGGGATCCAAAGAAAATTGCAAAGATGAAGGACAAGTTGCTAAAGAATTGGAAGACTAGGAAGAAAGAGAAAACCTGCACTCAAGTGAACTTGAGTTTTTCTTCCCCTTGGGAGTATGGTGCAGGGGTACCCACAATGCTTTTATGCCTCTAGAGGGTCAAAAGTTCGTTTGCTTTGTTTAAGTTGGTTGAATTTAATAAGGTATTCTAAGACCATTTCTTATGTGTTTGAGTTGGTTTTGAGTCATTAAGGGTGAGTTAGGGTCTAGATGTAAGAAATTATCAAAGTTGCACAATGTTGTAAAAAACATTTTTTACATTTTGTTGTCAAATTGAAAGTTAGTTGGAATATGAACAATGGTAAGGATAAAATTTGGTTGAGAACCATTTGAAAATGGTTGTAAATATTTAAAAAATTCCTTGTATGGTTGAGATAAAGGTTAGGATGATGAAAGGATGAGGAAACATTGTGTATTTGAAGTTTTGAAAAAGGAAACCCTTGTTTTCTGTGCATTTTTCCTAGTTTTGTTTCTCAAGATATTGTTGCATCTCAAGTTCAATCCTTGTTTCCATCTCTTCAAAGGCATGCCTTAAATATATTATCTCTTGTTGCATGTTTATTTTTTTTACCTCCTCTTCTTTCTTCATCTCACTTTTCTCTTATTTCTTGCTTGGTACCTCCTTACACTACAAGTCTCCATGGACTAATCTTCTCAAAATATCCATTATAATTTTGAAAAAAAGTCTCTTTCACCCTGCTTCTTCTCAATACTACTTCTTGTCTTTATAATACCTCACCTTAGGCCTCTTTCTTTCCCCTTGGCCTAGTCCTTTTGTATCGAAGCTCTTCCTTCAACTTTTAAAAAAGGATAATACACAACCTCCAAAAGCTTCATTTACCAAATATTTGGGCTTTGATACAAATTTTATGTAGATAAAGGGTAATAAAACTCAAAAAATCTTTAAACAATTGCATTTTTCATCAAAAAGTGGGTTTTCCTTCACAAACCCTCATTCTTGCTTATAACCTTTCAAAAAGCCAAATTGGACATATCTTTTGACCATGACCTAATGTACATTAAAGGAGACCCATTTAGGATATACATTTGACCATTATTATACATATTCAAAATTAAGTTATGGTTGCTTTGTATGGAGAGACTCAAAATTTGACTATCCTACTTCTAAGAGGGTTTTTTTTGGACTGTCTACACCCAAATGCATGAAAAATTTCATTAGTAACTTCATTAAAATGGAAAAATATGAAAAATAATCTAAATGGTTTTTAGATACCATAAAAATAGAACCTTTCACCAATTTTTATATATTTTTGATTGAGGGAAGAAAAGATATGGAATTTCTTGTTCTTTGGAAACTATAACACAAATTCAAACCTATTGTTATAAAAAATGCTATAACTTTCTTTAAACTTAATGAAATTTAACCAAACCAAAACTAAATGAAATATAATTCAATTATATTTTAAACCATACCACATTTAGGTCATAAAAACACTATACAGATCCATACCATGTGAAAGAACAAGACTATTACAAGAAAAATACATAGAAAATAAGGGTTTCATTTATCAAAACTTCTAATACACAATGTGTCCTCATCATTTCATCATCCTAACCTTTGTGTCAACAATACAAGGAATTTTAAAAAAAATTCAACCATTTTCCAATGGTTCTCAACTAATGTTTCAAATTAGAATTGTTCATATTCCAACCAAACTTCAATTTGGCAACAAAATGCAAAAGTTGTTTTTTACAACAATGTGCAACTTTGACAATTTCTTACATCTAGACCCTAACTCACTCTTAATGACTAAAACTGAATCAAAGACATAATATATGGTCTTAGAAGACCTTATTACATTCAACCAACTCAAACAAATAAAAATATCAACTTTTCACCCTTTGCATGCATGAAAGCACTATGGGTGCCCTTGCACTAGTAATAGGCTAGAAATATTATAATGTCTAATGTTGTCTTAAATTTGACCATTAATAGAATTGGCATGAGAAGGAGGGACCAAAGGAACAAACTGGAGAAAATTGGGCCCTTTTCACCAAATAGGTTTGACAGAGTTCCAAGATTTGCTACTAATCTAGAACGATTAATTGAACTCCAAACCTCGATTAGACCTAGGGCTCATAGGGTTCTGATCCCACCACCTTTAACACCACCACTCACTCCACCTAGATTTCCACCATTACCACAACTAGAACAACCAAATCCTCTACCACCCATGGAATTATTTACAAATAATCCTTCACCACTAGGGACTAGCCCTAGTGGCATACATGAAATGTGTAAGAATCCAAAGAAATTATGCCCTAGGTATGCCCATGGAGAGTCATGAGGTGATGAAGAGCACATACATGCATTCAAAGATGCCTGTACTCAGGCTCAAATAGCTCATCATGACATAGCATGTATATTATTCCCTTTTTTTTGGGAGATATGGCCTACAATTGGTATCTAAACTTGCCTACCAGATCCATCCTGAGTTGGAAAAATTTAGAAGATTCTTTTATCAACCAATTTCAGGTCTATGTTGACCCTGCCATCTTATACCACCAATTTTACACAATAAGGAACCACACAAACCATTGTCTCTGTTTAACACACAATTCCAAATGATGTACAGGTGATTACAAGAATTGTATTTGGTCACTAAGAATATCTCCATTTAGGCATACCTAAAGGCCATAGACCCAATGATAGACTTATTTCTAGAAAGAACCTACCTTGCACTAGACATTGATTCCATGTCTAAGGTGTATCACCTGGCCATCAAATTGCAATAGCAGATACATTCAAAATTAGGTGGTTTAAAAGGGGTTTTCCCTCCCCTAGGATATCCTCATATGCCTAATTCGACCTCTATGTTCAATACAGTCCCAAGGATGTCCCACTATGCCTATGGACCTTTGGATGATGTGTAACCTCCTCCCTTGCAACCATGGGTTAATGGTGGGACTTTAAATTCCTTGCAGCAAACTCAGAATTCCCATAATCATGCTGGAGGGTCTAACCCCATGACTCACCCATCAGTTGTAACTATTGTAGAAAGTGAGTATATTGCTCATTTGAAAATAGAGTTAGAATTAAATTAGATGGCACAATTCGAGTTTAAACCCCCTCAAAACTAGAATCAAAATCAAAATTAGCAGAATTAGGGAGGGTATTCTGACCAAAATAAGTACTCCAATGACAGTACCAACCAGAATCAAAGGAATTTTCACAACCAAAACTTCCCCGACCCAAACTATCAGAACCAAAATAGGGGATATAACAAGAGACCCAATAACAATAGGTAGTGTAATACTAGACCAAAAAATGGGGGAGTTCCCCACAACTATCAAGCCGATGAAGATAAACCACACTACAAATGTTGCATATTTGAACTTCATGACTAACTGGTGCAATTTGTGTGACACTACAATGCATTCTAAAGTTAATTGTCCATAGATGGAAAAAATGGTTAAGATTGCACAAATTTATTCCCAACCACAGTAAGGTACTCCCAACAAAGGTGGTGGATCTATTGACACAACCATGACTTTTGAGACCTATGACGAGGGATCTCTTTTCCATATGAAAGGGGAAAATAATCCAAAAGTGGATACATATGACACTCAGGCTTTCCCAACCAAGGGAGGCCATTTTCTGAGAAATCAGAACAAGAGGTCATTTACCAAATTTTCCCCTCCCAACACCACGGTTACCCCTAATCAGAAAGATGACAAAAAATTGCCTCCACCAAAAGGCCCACCTGAGCTTCTAAACAAAGGTAATTCTGCATTCATGCCTAAATATTAGATGAATGATAATGTGGAATTCGATTTCATTTTAGAAATGTATAAATAAAAGACCTCTCTATCATTATTTCACATTATGAAGTGGTTCCCCACCCAACATGTCATGTCCTGTTGAAGGCCTTGGAAGAGGTAGATCAGTTGAAAGGAAAGAATAAGGAGAATCCAACTACTGATATGAACATAGCCCTATATAGAGTTAAGATGGGGACACCCCATTCTCTTTGAGTTTGAGAATCTTCAAGAACAATCTACATAATTTCCTTTTGGATTTTAGAGCCTCAAGTAATGTTATTCCTTTTTCTATTTGCAAAAAATTGGGTTTAAGTCCAATTCAAACTCATAAGAAAGTAATACATTTAGATAAAACTGAGGTTAATGTGGTAGGAGAACTAAAAAATGTGCATGTACAGATTGGATCAAACCCATGAATCCAAATCTATATGGATATTCAGGTTGCTGATATCCCTAGAAATGTATGGCATGTTGTTGAGATGAGACTTGATGAAGAGTAATGGAGGTTATGTCTCCCTATATTTCTCACACATGTGGCTGCCATGGAAATGGGTAGCAACTCATATTGGGATCAAAAGTGAACCTCATCTAAAACACATGATCACAAAGTATGACTACCCTAATGAATTAGCCTATTTTAAAATCGAGATAGGAGTGTCTTAGAGAGAAGAAATTATGAACTTTTCAATGTTTAATCTTGACTGCTCACAACCTTTGGAGTATAGTGACCCTATGACCACTATCAACTAGCAAGTTTTAATACAGAAATTGCAACAAGATAAGCTAGATTTGGGGGAAGATGTTGATTTGTGGTGTTTGTTACTCTCGAACTAGTGTAGGGTCCATTACCAGAACCATTCTTAAAATTTTGAATCATGTTTGTTAGTTAGGAGAGACCTCTAGACACAATCCCAAAACATCTCCAAACCAATTTCCATTTGAAGCTAAGGATGTGATCATTTTTACAAGGATGAATAGTACTAAAGAGGAATTCTTACCCCTAGCTAGTTAGACTCAGATCCTACATTCTAATTCATGAAATAAGGTTGAAAAAATGTAGAAATTATCCAACACACCTGCCCCTACTAACCTTCCAATTCCTAGGGAGTTTCTCAAGAATAAAATCAACTGTAAAATTGTTGATCAAGATGGGGTACAAGAAATAGTTTATGCACATGTTTTAAATCTAAGAGAAATATTTGATGATCATCATTTACAATAGTCTCCTAATCTTGATATCGTGAACCAGTCTTAGTTGCCACCTATTTATCATAAACAATCACCCATAACTGACCTAAAGAAAGAAATCCCAACCCAAGATTAGTTGTGGATCCTCAAATTTGATGGTTCCAAGTCTAAAACAGGGAGTGGAGCTAGAGTTTAACTAACAAACCTAGAAGGGAAAATCTACTTTTCTTCTTACAAGTTATATTTGGGCTCAACTAACAATGTCACTGAGTATGAAGCACTTGCTATAGGATTGACTTTTGTGCATTAGAAGAAAGTTAGAGCTCTAATGATCATGGGAGATTTTTTGGTGATCATCAAGTAGGTTTGTAGCCAATACACATGCCATAACAAGAGGTTGGCTACATATAGGAACATGATATGGAACTTGATAGAAGACTTTGATGCTTTCATAATCAAGTTGATTCCTAGAGAAGATAACCAGATTGTAGATGCACTTGTTGATGCTAATACTTTGGAACCCATTGAAAATTCCAAGCTAAATAGGTTCTTTGTGAAATTAATATCGATCCTAGACATCCTAGACAATGTGTGAAATTTCTAGGTTTTTGATGACGATCAACATATACTTTCCTTTTTGGAAAGTTTAAATGTTTTTGAGGGACAAATAATTGATGAATCTCATAGAGATCAGGAAGATTGGGATCTTGAAAATTGTGACATTGAGGTAATAATTAATTTGAAAACCAACAACATTCCCAAGGGAATGGTAGCATTGGAAAGGATTTTTTATTCTGATCCTCGAGCTTACGAAATATTTCCTATAGATAGTGGTGGAGGGAAGTATGAATCATACAATTTGGAAGATTTGGGCCTAGAGAAAAATATATTCATTGGAAAAAATTGCTTGAAGCACATTAGAGAAAAAAATTGAAAGTACTGAAAGCAGATATTGTAACAATTGCTTGGGGGTATGAAGATTTGAAAACTTTTGATACTTCAGTAATAACGCGTACTATCCCTTTCAAACCTAAAGCAAAGCCTTTCCATCATAAGCAATGCCCAGTTAATGCCTTAATTAAACCTTTGATTCTTACAGAGGTACAAAAGTTGCTATCAACAAGAATAATTTTTCTAGTAAGGCATTTGACCTAGGTTACAAATCTAGTCCCTATTCATAAAAAGAGTGGAGAAATCATATTTTTTGTCAACTTTAGAACCTCAACAACGCTTTAGAGAAAGATAACTACCTACTTACTTCTCTTGATGAGGTGCTATAGATAGTTAATGGCTCACAAATGATGTCATTCCTAGATGGATATTAGAGATACAATCAAGTGTTGGTTAACTAAGAAGACAAAATGAAGATTGCTTTCACTACCAAGTGGGGGAAATTTTCCTACCGAAGGATGCCATTTGGTATCATTAATATTGGAGCCACCTTTCAGCGTGTAATGGATGTTTCATTTAAGGACTTGGTAGGTAAACGTAATATTATTTATATGGATGATCTAACTGTATTTTCCAAGAATAGGGAAGACCATGCTACACATTTGTCAAAAGTCCTTGGAAAATGCATAAGTTATAGTGTATCCCTTAATCCTAAGAAGTGTGTGTTTGAGGTTTTAGAAGGGAAATTACTGGGCCACATAATATCAAAAAGGGGAATTTCAATTGACCCAAACAGAGTGGAGTCTATTCTAAAATTGACCATGCCTAGTAGAAAAAAGGAGATAAGATCCTTCCTTAGAAAGATAAATTTCATAAGAAAGTTCATAATCAAGAATGTGAAGATCATCAAACCCCTCAATGAGATGATGAAGAAGGATGTGAAGATTGAATGGAGTAATAAGGTTAAGGCTACGCTCTCGCAAATAAAACAATCCATTTTAGAGGCATTGGCTCTAACCAGTCCTGATTATTTGATGCCTTTTTTATATTTATTCCTTTGCATCTAATCATTCATGTCCTACTATTTTGATGTATCAGAAAGGTGTAGGAGATGAATGAACCATAGCTTTTATGAGTTCTTAATTCAAGAATGTTGAGATTAGATATCCAACCTTGGAGAAAAATTCCTTCACATTGGTATGAGTAGTCAAGAAGTTCTGACACTACATTCTCCACAGTCAGATCACCACCATAGTTCCTGACCCTGTAGTGAAGTCCCTTCTAATGTAGAGTGAATTGGGAGAAAGAGATCAATGGAAATTATGTAGGAGTTCAACCTTGAAATTCACCTAATGAAAATAGTCTGAGGACAAGGCTTATCTAAGGCTATCACTGATGTTGACACCAAGATTACTTGCTAACAATATACTATGCAATCATTCACAAGTGATCCTTGGTATTGTTGTTGAACAACAAATGTTTTGAGGGAATGAATACCACTCATAGAAGAGGATTGAGACTAAAGAGTTCCCATTGTATGCTCAAAGGAGGAGCAATTTACAAGAGGAAATTTGAAGGTATCTATCTGTGATGCCTAGATCAACAGCTAGCTAAACAAGCCATTGCTGAGTTTCATGGAAGACATGGTACTGGGCATGGTTCAACTAAGTCCATGGCACATCAAAATTTGAGATTGGGTTATTATTGGCCCCATGTGTTCTGGGATGCTCATCAACATGTTAGGGCATGGCATACTTGTCAAAATATAGCATATAGAGAATGCAATCTAGTTGTTAGCTCTCAAAAATGTAGGTGGAATGCCTCAAGAGGTTGCCAATCTCTTGGTACATTTCAAGGTAAAAAATAAGGCCAAATGGTTTATAACTTCTTCTCTTCAAGTGCTACTAGACCTAGGCGGGTGTACCTATATGAATGAAGCAGACTTAAAGTTCTATGACTTGATTGATTTGATGGATCTATTACGATGGCATAGAGTGTAATAGATGAAAGCTTACAGACTACTACTCCTAATATTAAACTTGAGATGTGAATGTTTTTGAACAAATATTTTATAGAATTCTAAGATGTGGATGGTGTGACCAGTGCCTACTTCTGTTGGGCTAATGGAGTCAAGAGGTAAATAATATTTGTGTCGTATTTCTGGATACAATTCAAATTGTTTGGCACTTTTATGTTTATAACTTGTATAAATAGGAAAGAGTGTAATTATCAGATTCTTCTCAATAATCCAAATGTCCTTTTCTAAATTAATATGATTAATTAGAAGGATTTAATCTTGTCTTGCAGGAACTAGTTAACTAAACCACACAAGAGAAGCAAGTGTGCTTTGATAAATTGAAGAATATCCTTGATATTTCAATTTAAATAATCAAGAAGTGACAACCTTGGAGACAACCAAATAATGTTTTCAAAGAAATTCAACAAACAACTGACACCATAATTGGATCACCAAATTTATGCATTCTTTTCCATTACATAATTTGAAAATATTTTACAATGTACAACATGATATTTATTTTGGAAATAGTTCACCCTATCCAAATACCTAACCTACTTATTTCTCCTAAATCCCCCTTTAATGACCTAATTTTATTGTACATTTATACATTGTTTCTTTAGGGTTGTGACTCTTTATAGCATCTGTCTAGTGCAACTCTTCAGTTATCATCGACAAATAAAATATTTAATTAATTTCCCTTTTGGAAAATTAAAATATTTTAATTTTTTTGTTATCTTTGTCCCTCATGAAAATTAATTCAATAATCTTCCTTTGCTGGAAATCTTCACTTAACTTTTTTACCGGTATGTATCTCCAATATGTCCTTTGAGTAAAACTAATTATCCCATTTTTTCCTCTTGATGCAAATTGATTTATTTACGTTTTCACATGAAAATATTTTTTTGGTAAAATAATTACCTAATTGGTTAATTCTTCCATAAAAATATTTTACCTCCCAAAACACTCTTACACCTTTAGTAAAAAATATATTTCCTTCTAGTGAAAATATTTCATAATTTTTTACCCTTTATGCTTCTCGTGAATAAAATAATTCTCCACTTTTAAATCCTCTCGATAAAATGAATAAAATTTATTTTTCCTCAAAGTATTATCAATTTCCACCATAAGCATATTTCATTCAATTTTTTGTTTGCATTATACACACTCACATTTGGGTAACATAAAGCATCAGGAAGCATTATTTTATCTTACATCGATATTAGAAAGTCTTGCTGATTCAAATTATTGTAGGAAGATTGTATTGCTGAGACATCATTCATGTCTTGCAGATATCACCAAGACATCAAACCACTCTTGTAGATGTCACCGAGACATATGAAGTCACTAAGACATTTTAAAACTCTTACAGATATCATTGAGACATATGAAGTCGCCAAGACATTTGAAAACTGTTATAGATATTGCTGAGACATATGAAGTCGTAAAGACATTTGAAAAATCTTGCAGATGTCGCCAAGACATTTGAAAGCTCTTGCAAATGTCGTCGAGACATATGAAGTCACCAAGACATTTGAAAACTCTTGCAAATATTACTAAGACATATGAAGTCACCAAAACATTTGAAAAATCTTGCAGATATCGTCGAGACATATGAAGTCCCCAAGACATTTGAAAACTCTTGCAGATATCGCTGAGATATATGAAGTTGCCAAGACATTTGAAAACTATTGTAGATATCGCCGAGACAAATGAAATCGCCAAGGCATTTGAAAACCTGTCTTGCTGATGCACTTTCTTTGCTACACAGTGACGAAAATGAGCTAGGTAGCCTCCAAAATGGCTTTTGAAAACCGATCAAATGATGTCGAAAAGCCATGAAAATGACCTAGTATGTTGAGCCATGATAGGGGAACATGTTTACTAGATGATTTGGAACAAAATGATCTAGAATAAAAACTATTAACGCTCAAAGTTGTCCATTCAACATTTTTTGAAAAATTGCACCTGTTAAACTTTGTAAAACTCATTTGATTTTGATTTTTAAAAAAATACCAAATGACGTCCAAACACCCTGAAAATTGGCATGGAGGTAGACTTTGGTGTAGAGAATTGAAGGAACCAATCTGTTTGTGATTATCATAATCCATTTTCTTAATATTCACCCTCAAAGTTGACCATTTTAACAGATTCCACTATGCTGACAGTAGATTTTCTAGAAAACCCATCAACTTGTTGCTTCGAAACTTTGTCAAATCAGATTGTATGAGGCTAAAAATTTGTAGAGACACTCACATATGATAAATGAACATGTCTACAAAGTGATTTCACTTGAAATTAAACAGATCCAAAATTATAATTTTTTAAAATGTGCTCCTAAGATTGCTTTTACACTTGAATTTTTGAGTGTTAAAATCCTCTTTTTCAATATGGGGACCTAAAATTTACATGAAATTTTAAGTCCAAACACCGGAAATGCCTCTACAACCAATATACGAGGTAAGACCATTTTTCCAATGGGCCTTATATTTTGTTAGGGTAATTAATCTGAATTCTTCTATAGGTCACAAGTTTATTTTGACTACAATAGATTATTACACATGTTGGAATGAAGCTCAACCGTACAAGAACAATACCATTGAATTCATTATCAAGTTCCTTAATGAATATGTCATTACTAGGTTTGATGTGTCATTCACATTGGTATGTGATAATGGTCATTCCTTTTCTTCTGCAAAATTTATTTAGCAAGCATATGAGCATAATTTTTTTTTGAAATACTCTTCTAATTACTATCCATAGGGGAATGGAGTAGTGGAGTCAAATAATAAAAATTTCTTGGAGGTAATTAAGAATTTACTAGAAAGTAATCATAGGGATTGGCACACGTAGCTGAGATTTTCCTTATGGCCATAGAGGACTAGAATCAAAGCCACGTTAGGAAACTCGTGTAAGTTAGTCTATGGCCAAGACCCATTCTTCCCTATTCATCTACAGATACTCATTCTCTATTTTATGCAAGAGTTTTACTCTAACGATGATAGGATAAAGGTCTAATTAACTTGTTTACTTTATTTGGAAGAATAGAGAAATGGTACTTTGTAATAGTTTTCTAAGAATTAGGCTATTGTCAAATGCTGGTTTGAAAAATGAGCCAAAATTAAGGCCTTCAGAATACCAAACCTTGTGTTGCTATGGGACAAGGCTAGAGAGAGGAAGCATGATCACCAAAATTTTCACTGACTTTGGTTGGGCCAATATCAAATCACTGAAATCTTTGGTGAGAATGCCTTTCAGTTAAGTACCTTTATAGGATAACATGTCCCATTTCCTATCAATGGAAATTTTCTGAAACATTATTTTGTCCCATGAAGGTTTGATCATCCATTTGATTGTATGTATGTAATTATTTGTTTTCTTGTTTTTGGTTTTTTTTTGTTTGTGTTTCCTTTGTTTTCTATCTTTTTATTGTTTATTGTTTTTCTTTTCCTTTCTCTTTTGTTTCTAGGGATGTTCATTTTTTCCATTTTAGAGTGAAGGAGTAGTTATTCAAAGTATACTAAGGGTACTATGATAGAGAATTTGATTTTTCGTATTTTTAGGTATGGCTATTGAACTCTTTCATTTCAAGACTTATGTTTTATTTCCATTTTAATAATAGTTTGAAAGGTTAGGAACAAATAGGTATATTGTAAGTGATCTCATAAAGCACAGTTGAATTTGTCACATATTAGATATAATCTTCTATTTTCATAAGGGATTATTTGTCTTAGAGTGACTATATTCATAATTCAAGTGAAAAATCTGAGTCCTTAACACTGTCATGAGGTCCAATGTAATTCTCAACCTGAATTTCAGGTTATTATACTTGAGTATTGAGAAAAGATAAAAAAAGAATTCTCTAAGTAGAGAAAATTCAAAAGAAAAGAAAAGAAAAGCATAAGTGATGGAAAACTCAATATGATAAGGGTAATTCAAGTATCTCTATCAGGGCTATGGATGCTTGGCTAGCAGTAGAGAAATTCTTTGATAGAACTAGAGGTATCTCCATTGGGGCTATAGATGCCTGGTTAGATGTGAATCAATGCCTAGGATATGATTACACGACAATTAAAACAACTCAACTCACATAACTTATATCTTAATACAATTGTTCAAGGATATGTAGAGTCTATAGGGAAAGAGATGCAACATACATGCACACACTCAAATTCAAAGTTTTTTCTACTAATTTACATTTGAAATTCCAACTCAAAATTTTTTATTGTAACTAATCATACTTGAGTTAAAATGTTTATAAACTAGAGGTTCTAGATGACTAAATTCTTTAGTATCTTGAAAATGGGTAAACCATTTTCCCAGTTGAGTCACCAATTGTTATTCCTTGCATAACCACCCCATTTTTTTTGGTCAAAATGGGTTCCCTTTTCATTTCTTTTGTCCTTGGTGTTCTTGTTCAGGTTCTTGGATTTGTTTCTTTTTCTCCTAACTCTTGGTTTTCCTTCATTGTTCAGGTTTAGGTTTCAGACTAGCATTGACACTTGTTACTTTCCAAAGTATAAGTTTCTTTCCATTTTCCAATCTTGATCCCCACGCTTTCCCTTGTATTTTTCTTTGTGTGTTAGAGTCAGGTTTTAGATCAGAACTGTTACCTTGCACCTTTCATGGTGTAAGTTTCTATTTTTGTCCCAATCCCAACTTCTACTTTTCTCCCTTGAGTGTTTTGCTATGTCAGAATTGGACATAGGACTGGAACTTGCACTTAGAACTTTTCAAAGTTCTTGTTTCATCTCATGTCTAAATCCCAATTCCCGCTTTGTCTTGTTTGTTTGTTGGGTTTCAGACCTTGCACTTTTGCTTGAACTTTGCACCTATTGAAATTTGGTGTCATCTCATGTCTCGATCACAACTCCCACTTGCCTACGTTCTTGCAATTGAGCATTAATGACTTCTACCCCAATCCCAAGGCTTGACCAACCTACACTAATTCCTAATCATTCACACCCATGAATAGTTTTTTATTGTGCTACTCCTCAATTTTTGTCCACTCTAGCTTGTATATTTTAAAGAGGAGAACTAGAGTGACACCGAGAGTTAGGGTTTGAGGAGGTTCTTCGATCTCACCATGGTGTTAGATTCTTTGTTGCATTTGGAGGTAGGGGTTTTTGTCCTGGTTTTCATTTATTTGTGGTTTGCTGGTGTTTTCTTTTGCTCATTATTTCATGTTTTCTTGTGGGTCTCTTGTTATCTTTTATTCTTCATCTATTTTTTCTTGTTTGTTATTTTGGGTTGCCTTTGTTTCATTTTGGTTTTTTTTTTTGGGTTCTCCCTCACACATTTTGTTTGGTCTCCTATTCACAAGATTTTATATTCCATCGTGCCCTAGTTTTCAAGGGTTTTTCCATAATACTAGGTTGAGAATGTGCTTGAATTGATTAATTTGAAATTCCAACGGTTTTAAATCAAAATCTTGATCCAAACAAAAATCCAATCCTGAGGGCACATTTTAAGGATATTGTTACACATATTTTTCCTTTGTTTGTTTGTTGATTTTGTTATTCCCAATTCCCACATGTATTTTGGAGTTAGGAATTAGAAATACACTTAGGTTTTTACTATTGATGCCAAAATTTGACAAGGTAACAGTGTCTTATGGGTGTTGGTGTAATTAAATGTCTTGTACCTTGTCCTAGGTCATGATTACACCTTAGTTAAGTTTACTTAGGGACCACATAGGAGGTTGTTGGAGATTTTCCACTTTTGGTGGACTTGACATGTCATTATCACATCACCTCCACCTTTTGTGGACACATCATGTGATATCTCTCCACCTTTTGTGGTGATTATCACATTATCTCTTTCCCACTTTAGGTGGAGTGATAACTCTTCATTGTTGTCTCATTTCATAAGATTATGACACTTTTCATAATCTTATGCCCTCCTATGTTCTCACCTTGGCTATATAACCAAGGTGTCTCCTATGTACAATTGTACTATACTGCATCTCATATCATTGACATTGAATACAGTTTATTCTTGTCATCTTGTTTATATCTCTCTTATGCTTTTGCTTTCTATTAGGCCTCTAGATCTTGGGTGGCTACCTTCATAGCCAATTCTTACATGGTATTAGAGATTTTGGAGTGCCTTTAGCTAGTGTTTTGGAGAGATTCTTGGAGGATTCCATTTTTGGCCTTATGTTGCAGCAGCATTTTGGAGCATTCTATGCCAAATATGATCCCACCATTGTGTTTGAGAGGTTTTTTTCAGTCAAGATAGCATTTCGTTTCATCCAAATCGGATATTGGGAGCTCTAGATCTGAAAATTTTGCTAATTTGGGTATTTTTTCAATTTTATGAATTATTCCATAGTTATAGAAAAAATTATTTTTCAGAAAATATTCAATTTTCTCTTCAGTCAGAATATTTTTGAAATTTTTTTAGAGAAATTAAAAACCCCGTCTATTTATCTTTCGAAAAATTTGGGGTCTTGTTATTTTGTATAAAAAATCAAAAATCAAAAATCCGCTGTATTTTTTTTTATTTCAAAAGTTTGTTGAAAAATCAAAAATTGTAAAAATAAAAAAAATTCTCCTGAACTTTTTTTGATTTGTAAAGTTTTTATGTAAAAAAAAATTCGTTAGAAACTTTATTATAAAAAATCAAAAATTATAAATTATAATTTATAAAAGGTACTGGTACTGCCTATGCAGTACCTGAGCAGACAGTATGTAGACCTATCTATACATGGCAGAGTACTAGGCGAGTACTCCCTCTGCCACGTGGTCATCGGCCGTGGCAGGCCCTTAAATCACCAACGGCTGCTATAGTTCATCAAAATCCGGCATCAAATTTCCACCATCCTCCAACATACTCTTTGGCAATCGGCGGCGACAATTCATAGAAATCCGTCAAAAAATATTCTTAAAGAATATTCCAAGATTCCGACGGGGGTGACAAGATTTTGGCTCCTCTTGCATAATCCAGCACATATTCTCTGAGGATTCTGGCAGTGGGGATGACGAGAATTTACCCGTCAATTTTAAGCTCATGTCGGAGGTGACGGCCAAAGGACCATCAAATTTAATATTCTAGTTTGATGCCATCAGCATGCGTTAGCATGACATCATCAGTTTAAAAAAAAATTTGCCCCCCTCACCAATGAGCTTTTCAGTTTTGCAGTTCAACTTTGGAAGGCCATATCTCACTCATTTTTGCTCCTTTTTTCAAGAATTTTTTTTTGATTTGGGCTAATTTTTCATTTAATTCGTAGTGGTGTACTCAGTTTCTGATTTCGGTGAATAGATTCTCCAAAATTTTCAGTTTCTCAACATTGTACCTATCTTGTCACCATTTTTGCAACTTCTGAGGTTTTGTTCAGGCTCATACGAACTCCTTTTCAAGTGCCATTTTTTTTTAAAGTGCATGATGTTTTGTCTACTTCTTGAATCTACAATCAATTTGAAGCGATATTGAGTGGATTTTATACTTTCAACATATGGTCTTTTTTGGCCTATTTGGCACTTGTATTGCATAGATCTGAATCTAGGTCTTTTCTTCTTTGTTCTAGTATGTTATCAGCCTATTTTTGGAAAGTTGTAAATCAGAAATCCTAAGTCCACTTAGCGAAGTTGCAAGTGGCCTATTGTACACACACTAAGTATAAAGTGCTAAATCATCTTTTTTGGGGGGGTACTTTGATTGAGTGAATTTGGATGGGTGTATCTTGTGTGATTGTTCCTATTTTATCTCTTGTGCTCTTGCATTCCATCATGGGTTCATCTAAAGTTCCACTCTTAACTACACATAATTATGGTACATGGAAAGTACGTGCATGGAGTAAACTAATGGAAAAAGGCTTAATTTACTACATTGATGGAACCATAACTGCACCTTAAGATCCTAAGGCAGATCCAATTGCATATATGGATTGGCTCACTAAAACTTCTATGGCATTGGGTACACTAAGAAAGTTCATTTCAGATGATCTAATTTTCCATGTTGATAAATGTACTATAGCTAAGGAAGCTTGGGATAAGCTTGATGCTTTGTATGGCAAGGTTGATAAGGTTAAGGGATACAAACTTGAACATGATCTCCTAAGCCTTGATCCCAAGGATTTTGATACAATTCAGGATTATGTCACTAAGGAAAATGAATTAAGAGCACAACTAAAAGATTGTGGTATTGAAAAAGAGGATGATCAATTGATCTTCAACTTGTTAGACAAACTTTTAGTTGAGTATGTAGCCTTTGTTTCAAGTTTCAGACTCAAATATTGACAATAAGTAACTTCACAACACCATATTTTGAGGCTCTCATAGATCTTTTGATTCTTGAGCAAAATAAGTTGACGAAAATGGGAATTCTCACATCTTCAACTTCAAAAGAATTGGTGGCCAATCATGGAAACAATAAGCAAGGCAAAGGAAAGGACCAAAAGCAATCTTCTCCAAAGCCACAAGGAGAGAACAAACAATCCACTCCTCCACATCAAAGATCAACATCATCTTCTTCAAAGAAGTACAACAATTCAAATAAGAGGGAGCAACCAACATGTGCATATTGCAAAAGGATTGGTCATGATGAGCATTGTTGTCATGTTAAGCAAATTTTGATGAGTTGAAAAACATCCTTAAGAAGAGCAACATCAACTTGCCAGCTACATATCAAGAGAAGGATTCATCCCCTTCTACTTCTTCTAAGGGAAAAAGTACAACTCTCATGGTAACAACATCAAGCTCATCTCCTTCTTCTTCATCTCAATATGAGAAACATAAGGGGCAAGCATTTCTTGCAGTTGCAGATTCCAATTCAGATAGATGGATCCTATATTCAAGAGCTTCGCATCATATGACTTCCTCCAAGGATATGTTCTCTTCATTTGATTCTTGTTCATCACCACCCATTTTGATGGCCAACAACACTTCTTTGGCAGTTTGTGGGAAGGGGTCTATTGATGTTGAAGGTTGAGCATTTAATGATGTTCTATGTGTGCCTACTTTGTCAAGGAAAATCCTTTCCATCTATCAGATTACACATAGTGGTACAGGAAAGAGTGTAGAGTTCACACCAGATTTTGTCATTGTTCAGGATTTGCATAATAGGGCTCTTATTGTAGTTGGGGAGGTTGATGATCGTTCTCGGTTCTACACCTTCTCCTATTTTGCTCCTATTGGTTCAGATCACCCTAGTGTGGACACACTTGAGGAGATTGAGTATGGTTACTTGAATCTTGGAGTGCTCTATACTCTTGAGGTTCTTGAACCTATTGTTGATATTCCATCTCCTACATTGACTGATGCACCTGATGATACTTGTATTCCGACAGTTTCAGTGCCTTGTGATTTAGTGCAATAGTGTATACCTTGTCTTCCAACAGCAGCTTCATGGGATGACTACTTGTCAGACATTGGCAACTTGTTTGTGGAATCCTACATTGCAGATTTGGGAGACACATTTGATTACTTACATCTTCTCTTTGATGAAGGTGATTCTTCTTTATTTGTTGTGAGGGAACACTCTGACCCTCCTCTACATGATCAGTCTTTTGAGGTTGATGTGATTGTGGATGCATCTTTACAATAGTTGGAGGAGGCCACTTTCTCTCTTGAGGAGACATCGTATTTGGAGTATGTTCTACCTTCATCCTTGCTAGATATTGAGTTGTCTTTTTCAGCAAATGAGAGTGTTGTTGCAAAGGGGTTCTCACATGTTCCAGGTAGTGACTACATTGCAGCTTCACATAGTTTGGGGAAGGCATCTTTCAGCATCAACACAGGGAACTTTGAGTAGATTTCAAAGACTTCTTATATTTTGAGGGTTCTTCCTTCTTCACTTGTGGATTGGGGAGACTTCATTCATACACCTTTGGTATTGTTTCTTCCTAAGGGGAGGAACGTTGTTCGATGGTTTTGGAGCAGCTTCTTCATTCCTTCTCAAGCATCTTCCATGGGTGATCATTGTACATTGAGGGGGGGCTACCTTGTCTCTCTTCTTCTCTTGTATGGGGCCGACTTTTTCCTCACATGGGGTTTTTTCCTTCTCATGGCTTGTTCATAGGCTTTTGTATCTCATCTCTCTTTTGGGGGGTAGTTTTTTCCCACTGGGTTTTTCTATCTTTACTCCACTTGTGAGAGATTTCATTGCATTTGTACATGGGTACCTAACATGGCCTAGTAGCCGGGACCCATCTTGCATTGTTTTCATTTTTGTACATTCTCCCTAAGTTGCACTTAAGGGGGGGTGTTGGTGTAATTAAATGTCTTGTACCTTGTCCTAGGTCATGATTACACCTTAGTTAAGTTTACTTAGGGACCACATAGGAGGTTTTTAAAGATTTCCACTTTTGGTGGACTTGCATGTCATTACCACATCACCTCCACCTTTTGTGGGTGATCCACTTTTTGTGGTGATTATCACATTATCTCTTTCCAACTTTAGGTGGAGTGATAACTCTTCATTTTTGTCTCATTTCATAAGATTACGACACTTGTCATAATCTTATGCCCTCCTATGTTCTCACCTTGGCTAAATAACCAAGGGGTCTCCTATGTACAATTGTACTATACTGCATCTCATATCATTGACATTGAATACAATTTATTCTTGTCATCTTGTTTCTATCTCTCTTATGTTTGTGCTTTCTATTAGGCCTCTAGATCTTGGGTGGCTATCTTCATAGCCAATTCTTACAATGGGAAACTCACTTTATGGGGGACCTTTTGCACTAAATTGAGTGAACTCTAAATTTTTACAGAAATCAGCTTCTTCTATAATGGGGGTTTGGAAAGGGAAAAGGAAATGGATATAATAAAATAATTTATAATCTAAGGTGATGCATCGAGACTTAATGATAGGCATGATAAATCATAGAATCAAGGGCCCAATTGGTATTTGTAGTGTTCCAGAAAGGAAGAAACTAAAGATTAAAGTATAGATAATCCATTCATTGACATAAAATAACATTGTATACATTTCTACTGCTAAGAAGAGTCATAAGACATGATCTAGATTAGAAAACTTGCATTCAATATATATAGAAGTTCTCAAATGAAATATCCAGACAATTGTAACACAATTTAAACTTAATCAAATAGCATAAAAGAACAGAACGACTGAACAATTAACATAGTATGAAAGATTTTTGTAATAAAAATAATTTAGTAATAAAGGCTTGGTTTCTATGCCTAAAATTAGTGTTCCTTCCACATCCGAACACATCCCTAAAAAAAAAGAGAAGTATATATAGCTGAAAAATCTCACCACCTTATAGAGCAGTAATAGAAAAGATTTGAAAATATTTGGAAATGATGTAGAATTGAATATTCCTTTCAGTTGTTGCAACAAAAAAGATTCAAAACCAAACATTTGGTCAATTTAGGCTCAAGTGCATCCCCTACAAATGATGGAAATGGTCCCATCAAGGTCAAACAGACAAGTGTCATCATCCCAATGAAGTAATTATGACACGTGGTAGCCAGTTGCAACATTTGGTTCACTTGATTCATCACCCGAATATGAAACCCGTTAAAGAAACATGTCGCATAGCATTGCCCATGTGAATCTTTATCTTTCATCATTGAAGACCTATGCCAAGGTGACACATGTCACATGGATAGAGCTCTATCCAAAAAGTGGAGTAAAGCGATCATCGGTTGTGCACAAAAGAGATGCATGGAAACATTTGGCTACCTGCGGTCGTTGTTTCATCCTTTTGCTAAAAGCTTATGTAGAGTAGAAATGTGGGGCTGGCCAAAATTCCTTTGGGAATGAGAACTATGTGGCATTCTAGTAGAGCCCGATGAGGAATCAAAAGGAAAGGAAACCAATAGGTTGCGTAGAGAGAACACGTGGTAGGGATAGTAGACTTTGAAAAAAAGGCTGAGTGGATTCCTTGTGATGCATGGGCCAATACTTAGAGAAAAAATATACCTGAAGGGAGATAGTTGAATATTTATTCATAGCTTTTGGTGATTACCAGGGGCATTTCACTTGAAGAATGGAGAGCCCAAAATTTCTTTGGTTTCACATACTAGAGCACCATTCACTAGGTGAAAGATTCAGAGCTTGGAAAGAGCCACCTATAGTGGCGATCAATCATCATTGAATAGCCTTACTATGTTGCACAAATTCTCTTGCACTCTGCCTAAGTTGATCATTTCTTTAGGAGGTAGCGCATTAGGAAAACCAAGCCCTAATTCACAATGGAACAATAGCTACACAAGAGGATGAATAACTCCCTCAATGTTAGTTGTGGTGGGAGGATGATTGAAATCCCTAAAAGCATCTAGATCATTCTCCTTCTCCTCTATTATTTTTGTGATTTTCTTGGTCGTAGCAATAGAGCCGTCTTCAAGGAATGGAGATGGCAGACCCATCTCATTTAGCATGGAGAAACTCTTCTGTATGTTGTCCATTGTCTTGTTCAGAGTAGTTGAAGCCACTTTAGTGCACTGGAAGGTAGAGTGGCAATCAATAAACCTGTTTTCCGTCTGGGCAACAATGTTTCAATCTTCAATTCCTACCTTGGCAAGGTCTTCATCAGAGACTAAATAAAACTTGGTGAGCAGATCCTTTTCTTTTCAACCCCTTTCCAAGATAAACCATGGGAATTTCTCAATTGTACCATGAACCTCCTGGCTTAGTCCTAATGCTTTGGTGATGAACCAAAGTGTGGGCTACAATGCTAGGAAAAAGGTTTTAATATTTTCCCAATGAGAAACATACAACTACCTAATTAATGGAATAATATCCAGTTGCATAGGGGAGGACAGGAGGGAGCTTGTAAGAGAAGTGATCTTTGCATCCTTTGAGTTAGTGGCCTCATCCAACTCTATACTTTTTCTTTTTTCATACACCTATTGCTCTATAGAGCTTCTCATCTCTTTATTCTAGTTTTCCTCGACTCAGAATGATTTGATAAATTCATGTCAAGAGAGTACTTTGTCTCTTGAAGTTATTGTTCTAATTGATCCTTTGGGCCCTCAAATTCAACCTCTTTTTCTTGTAACTTTTTCTCATATTGTGTTTTTTGGAGCTCTAAAGCCTCATTCTTCTGTGCTATCCCTTGATTATATTCAATGCAAAGCAACTCTAGCTCCTCATTCTTTAGCTGCAAATTCTACTCTACCTCCTAATTCTTAGTATGCAACTCATTAACCATAGCAAGGCCAATAATTTGAACCTTCACAAGCTCACCCTGAAGTCTATTTCTTTCATTCTCTACTACCAGTGCCCTTTCTGTCAAATGTGCAACATCCGCTTCTAGGGATTTCTCCTTTTTCTTCCAAAAAAACTAGCATTTTCCTTTATTGATTTAAGTTGCTCATCTCTTTTCTTTAGCTAGTGACCAGTTTTAAGGAAGTCAGAGGTGACCACCCATTTTGGTTCCTCCATAAGATCAAATTTATCCTATGGTTGGGCCACCTTCATGTCTAGCACTACTACATATATTTCAGAGTCTTTTGGATGCATCTCCCCCTATAGCTTGGTTACCGTCGAGTACATGGTT
>VDFB02047230.1:348980509-349015857 GCA_007258455.2 Sequoia sempervirens | reverse complement strand
TATTTCAAAATATTTAATTAAATCTTCTATAGTTCTAAAATCAAAAACCAAATTTACATAAATGAAATTAAATAAATTTATTTATTTAATAAATTTGGGAACTATCTTCAACAACTGTGAAACAAACTGCCAAAATAGAAAAAAATAATTTCTCTGTTCCTGTACAAGCTTGTTCCTGTGGGTTGAAGACAAGCTTCCATTCTTCTCTCCAACCTCCCAACCTCTTCCATTTTCTTCTCAACCTCTCCATCTCTCACCATTCAAACTTACCAGACAACCTCACAGCCGTTGATCCTTGCTAGCTAGGATTTTTCCTACAAAAAGCTATAAAAAGGACTGTCGGGTCTTTGAAATCATAGAGAAGATTTCAATAGAATAACTATAGCCAAATTACAATAGAATAATCTTTTAGCATTCACAGCATTCTAGCATCATAGCATAGCATGGTAGTATAGCATATCATGGCCAATCATTCTCATTTCATAGCATCCTTAATTCACAGCCCCTGTGTATATCCGCATCAGTATCTCCACTCCACTAGCATATAGGATAGAGAAGATCCTTCCTTTGCATACTCATTCTATAGGTTGTCATTTGGAGAAGCCTTGCGTACACAATATGAGAGCATCAACTTCAAACAAATCCCTGGAGATAGAGGAAGATGGAATGCCTCTGAAGAAGCTTCATTTGTTTATTTAAATTAAATTTACTTGCTTTCCTTCAGTTTAAAGTTCCATTATGTGTGTTTTGTTTATTTCATTTTGATTACACATATTTAACATACACTTTTTTGGCGCCCACTGTGGGGCTATTGCCCCAATTTTAACATCTTTTTGCAGATTTCCTTGATAGGTTAGGGCCAAAAATAGCGGATTAGTGCAAGAAACACACTTCAGCAATATTCATACCCAGTTCATCGCCCTTGAAGCATCTTGCAGCACCCATAAGGCATCTTGCAGCGCCTTTAAAGATTCCTGCAATGCTCTTAAAGATTCCTACAGCGCCCTTAAAGATTCTTGCAGCGCCCTTAAAGATTCCTGCAGTGCCCTTAAAGATTCCTGCAGTGCCCTTAAATATTCCTGCAGCACCCATGAGGAATCCTGTAGCGCCCATAATGTCTATTGTAGCTCATTTTTGAAAAACCTACAAACTGTAAATTATAATTTGAATACAGCTTGACTGAATCCAGTGTGACCGTGGACAGTAACAAACTTTAAATGGAATTAAGCAATCCTAGGGTAGTCACATAAATGGAATTAAGCAATCTTAGGGTAGTCACATAAATTAAAATAAAGCAATCCTAGGATAGTCACTTCACTTTTAATTTTGGGCTAAAAAGGATTTTATGTTTTTGTGAAGCAACATCTTCACCTAGCATAGCAAATTTTTATTTTGGGCTTAAAACTGAATCTTTGATTGCTTTGCTTAAATGGTGATAGGCCTATGCTCTCCCCTTAACTGGGTGATCAAAATGCCAAACTCATCTATTTCCCTTTATGCAATTTCCAGTTTTGTTAAAACCTTTTAGAGAGCCAGCTCTTGTGGGAAAAAGTACTCACCCAAGAGGAACGACTCAAGTGGGTTCAAGTCAAAGCCAGGCTATTCCACCCCACTATAAAATTTAAAGCAAAATTTGGGAAACCCTCTTTTGACGGTAGAGTGCATTGATAACCATCCCCAAAGCCTTTTTCTAAAGGTAGGGAGGTCTCTCGAGGGAGTCTATCATTTGCCGCACCGAACGAAAACTCTTACTACGAACTTAGTGTAGTATCCAACTGAAGTCAGTTTTTGAACGTCATAATAATCACAGTGCAGGGGAGGGAAGAATCTACCCCCAAGATACTCACCATATAACTACCAATGACTATTTGCTCAAGGGATCCGGTATCAACTTCCTTCACTCTGAGTACGCACCTGGAAAAGACAAAAACATGGGCGCCCTTTTGGGGGTGACATGGCTGTGTGAGTTGACACAGTTTTAAGATGTGGGCTATTGATTACTATGATGACCTACTTGTGAACTAAGAGTGAGTCTGTTTGAAATGCTTATCATGTGTAAAACCTGTTAAAACAATTTTTGAAAAACATTTTGATCGTACACTTGATGTTTAGCATAGTACTTAAAACAACTATTCTACAAATTGCTTGATGTGTTTTCAATACATTAATTCAGTTAAGATCATCCAACACTCGCAATCACATTGATTACTCTCATGTTACGAGATTGGAAATCCACAAATTTTGTTAAGAAGTCCATTCTTAAAAGAATCAAAAAGCCAAAGAAACCCCTTAGTTACAAGAAACTATTGAAGAAAAGACGATTCTTGTATCAAAGCCAAAAAGTTTTACTCAAATATAGAACCTTTATTCATCGATATCATGATTGTGTTAGAGGTTTCACTGATGGTTATGCTATAGAACCTTTGTACTCACAAGCTTTCTTTCAAAGAAGAGCCCTTTCTCAAAGGCATAACCATAGTCAACGTATTCATTTTTGTTATATTCCCCAACCTACAATTGAATATTCTACTCATCCAAATCAAATTCTACAATAGAGAACTTAATCACATTGGGCATTTATCACAAAATCCATCCTTTTACAAAGTTATGATCAAAACTTTATAAAGTGCAAAATCATTTTTCTTTTTTCATGATCTTTTGCTTAAATTCCCACCAATAGGATTTTCATCCTTTCAATTAGGGAACAACACAAGCTAAGGGTTAGAAATCTTTCAAGTCATAGAATTTTTATTCTATCCTAACTTTCATATCTATCACAAAATTGCACTATTTCATTCTTTTGATCACAAATGAGTATAATTTGGAACAAAGCTTATGCCTATCTTCACGAGATCTTGAAAACACATGGAAAAAGACAAAGGAGAAACCACTACAAGCAAAGTGGGTGACCATAATGATAAAGAAGAGGATACATTTAATGTTGATGAATTAACAGAAGAAAAGCTTCAAGAAGCAGAGCAAGATCCCCAATTCCATACTCTTATGGAAAGGATTTTAGAACGAAACAAAGAAAGATATTTTCTTTCATTAGCTAATCAAGGAGCTAAGTTACCTTACAATTTTGACATAGAAGGGATTAAACAGAATCCTGAAACTCCTCCTAATGACTTTAGTGCCCTTACTCAACAGATAAAAGAATTACAAGTTCAAATAAAGGAGATGCAAGGGGGTACAACAAAGAAGTATGTTTTGGAAGACATATCTCCTTATCCATTTGATAGGACTCTTTAAATGATCCCTTTTCCAAAACATTGCGAAATCCCTAAATTTGATAGATACAATGGAAAAACTGATCCCATTGAACATGTGAGGGATTTCTGAAATATGAGTCTAGAATTCGCCTATGATGATACCTACTTAATGCGATTATTTCCATGAAGTCTAGGTGCACAATCCATGGAGTGGCTTTCTAAGATCACTCCCCCCATCGAAACCTTTGAGGAGTTAATAAATCATTTTATATCACAATACTCCTATAACATTCAACACCAGATAACAATGCTTGATCTTTGTAAAGTGAAACAAAAAGTAGGAGAATCCTTCACTACATTTTTGCAAAGGTGGAGAAGGTTGTTTGCACGATATTCCCGTCCTATTCCTGAAAAGGAAAAGATGGATATCCTCATCAATAGCCTAGATCAAGAATTAAGCTATAGGCTTAACCTTCATTGTCCTCATAACTTTGAAAAATTGATTGAAAATGCAATCACCATTGAAGGGGCCTTGGTTAAATGAGGAGTGATAAAACTTGATAATCCAAGTACATCCAACCAAAAAAACAACGATAAAACAAGGTTTTGGAACATAAATAAAAATGTTGTGAATGATGGTATAGTAGATGCAAATAATCTACGAACAAGACCATCTATCTTTAATCTATCAAGTGGTCCACGAAAGAATCAACAAGGAAATATCAACCAACAAGGAAACAACAATCAACAAGGACAAAACTCCAAACAAGAAAGCATGACCAATCAAAACACCAAGGATAATCGTGGTAATTTCAATAACAATCTTGGCAATACCCAAACATCAAATCTGTCTAGACCTCCATTCTTTTCAAATAGACAGAATTTTACCACTTTGGGTCAATCTCTTGAGTCTGCTCTCAAGGAGCTTCTTGATAATAAGGTTATCACCTTACCACCACAAAGAGATTATGAGCCACGAGTCAAACCACCATCATGGAATGACTCATATTATTGCAATTATCATCAATGTAAAGGTCATAGAACAAATAATTTTCAAGCTTTGCGAAATCTAGTACAAGATTTAATTGACAATGGCACCATTACAATTGAAGGACATCATACCAATGACGATCATCAAGCATTCAAAGATCGTTTACCAAACTATCAAAAGGGGGAAACATCAGATGCAAAATCCAAAAGCATACATAATGTTGAAGACAATATAATCCGTCACATCTATGTTGATGATCAATGGGTTAATGTTATCAAAATCAAGGGAAAACAAGAATATCAACAAGTTAATGTGACTACGAGAGGACAAGAAAAAGTTGTCCTAAAAGGAAGTTCATCTAAGGAAACTATTTCTCCTCCAAGTCATTATAATCTAGTTGATCATTTGAGAAAAACATCAGCTCAAATCTCCATCCTTGAACTTCTCAAAATATCCCCCATACACAAGAATATTTTAGAAGAAGCTCTTGTAAACACAACTGTCGACACTGATCTGGATGTAAACATATTTCAAGCTATGGTGGGACATTTGTCTTCCCCCACTTGTCTTTAATTTTCTGAAAAAGATGATGCTTCCATGGCACATCCACATAATTCATTGCTCTTTCTTGAAGTCATGATCCATAACACCGAATCAGACGTGTTTTAATAGATGGAGGAGTTGGTTTAAACATTTGTACTTTAAAGCTAATACATGACTTGGTAATATCAGAAAATTCTATTGATCCATGAAGGAAAATAACTATTAAGGCATATGATGATGAAGAAAGAGCTTCTAAAGGACTAATAATGCTACCTATCAGAGTGGGACCTGTTGTGAAAAACACATTTTGTCAGGCTCTAGATAAGGATCTTTCCTATAACATACTTTTGGGTCATCCATGGATTCATGATATGCAAGCGGTACCATCAACATACCATCAATGCCTCAAGTTTCCATACAATGGACAAGAAATAACCATACAAGCTGATTACAATAACACACAAACTTGTTCAAATCTCTGAGCAACTCAAGATGCCTTTGTGCCACATAATAGGGAGGCTCTTTCTGTTTCTTCTTCTAATCTACAAGTCCATTTGCAAGAATTGACAAAGAATCTTGACACTAAGCTAAATTTTAAAGACAAAGGGGTAGGTGAATATTCACTATCTCTTTCTACCTTACCTCCTTCTCCGAGGTCGCATGGTCAGCCAACCTTATCAAATCAAAAGATTGCAATAGCCTCTACATTCCAAGCTTCTGTTCCAATCACAAAGTTTGACGGAAAATTCATTAAAGCCAACACCACTGAAGAAGAAGCTGAAGATAGGGACATCCTAAGTTGGCTATACAAAGATGAAGATGAATCTCTCTTGCACATTAAGTTACCTATAGGAAAGAGAAGAGAAGGAATCGTGGAACAAATTCAACCTATTTCAATACATTCAAATGATAAAGCAGGACTTGGATATGGTAAAGATATAGAATACTCTACTTCACAGCAAACACAATCAACTCATGAAGGAGGATCAATGTTAGATAAACCTCATGAATCAATTTTCCAATTGCAGAATAGTTCAGATACTGATTCTAATGAATATGAATGGGACACCATTTATAATGATGAATTTTGGAGAGACAAACAAGTTGATACCATACACAAATATGCACCTATTCTCATACAAGGAGAAGGTTCAAGCCCTCCACTTGATTATTTTTTACAAAATGATCATGACTCAAGTGAGGATGATTCAGATTTTAACGAGATTGACAATCAACAGGAGAATAGCATCATAGACCTTGTCTACCATGAAGATGACAACCACATCATGACTTTGACGGCCCAAGACCTTACCCAACCTAATGATCCCATGCCTTTAGTTTATCCAGAACTTATTGATTGGGACAATGATGCACCTATACACATCCCTACATTTCATGATGATGAGGACATTATAAATTTCCTTTGTTCCTCTAAAGGGGAAAACAATTGTTTCATCCAAGAATGTCATACTCATGATTTTGATAGGGAGGGTGTCAAGTCTTTTAGCTGCAAAATAAATGAAATAAAAGATGGATCTATCAGTGAAAACTGAAAAATGGCAGTGGTAGATCACAACAAGAGAAAAATAAAGAGAGAATCCAATAGTGAAAACTTTTTTGGGGCACTGAAGGATGAGAAACTTGACACTCTTCCCAAGCATTATCATGAAAGATCTTCTATTTTGATCGAACCAACAGAGTTAATCAACATAAGTACAACAGAGCAACCAAAAATCTTGCAACTTGCAGTGTCATTAATAGTTGAAGAAGTATTGAAATTCATGGAGTTCTTGAAGGAGAATCAAATCAATTTTGCTTGGTCGTATGCTGATATGCCAAGGTTAGATCCTAATCTGATAATGCATCATTTATCTATAAATGTAGGGGGAAAACATGTGAAGCAAAAACTCAGGAAAATGCATCCACATGTTGTATTATTGGTCAAAGAGGAATTAAAGAAGCTTTTAGATGTTGGATTCATTCAGACTATTGACTATGCAGAATGGATTTTCAATATTGTACCTGTTTCAAAGCCAGATGGAAGGATTAGAGTTTGTACAGATTTCAGAGATTTGAACAAAGCTTGTCCCAAAGATGACTTTCCTTTGCCCAACATAGATATGATTGTTGATTTAACTGCTGGCCATGCAATGTATTCATTAATGGATGGATTTTCAGGATACAACCAGATAAAGATTGCACCAGAGGATCAAGATAAAACAAAATTCACATGCCCTTGGGGTACCTATTGCTAGAACGTAATGCCATTTGGGTTAAATAATGTTGGAGCTACTTATCAAAGAGAAATGACAACCATCTTTCATGACATGATGCATACATTCATGGAAGATTACGTTGATGATCTCCTTGCCAAATCTCACACAAGAGAAGGACATCTAGAAATCTTGTCAAAAATCTTTACCAAAATGGAGAAGTTCAATGTTCAACTTAATCCAAAGAAATGTGTCTTCGGTGTTACATCTGGTAAACTCCTAGGATACATTGTTTCAGAAAAGAGCATAGAGGTTGATCCAGAAAAAGTACAAGCTATAATGGACATGTCGCCACCATGAAATATCAGTCAAATTTGATCATTGCAAGGATGACTACAATCCATCAGAAGGTTTATAGCTCAACTGGTAGACAAAAGCTTACCATTTACACATTTATTGCATAAAAATGTCCCATTCAAATGGGAAGAAAAATGTGAAGCAACATTCAATCAAATCAAGCAATATCTTATGAATCCACCAGTTTTAATTACACCCATTCTAGGAAAGCCACTCATACTTTATATTTCAGCAACAAAAGTATCCTTGGGAGCATTATTAGCACAAGAGGATTCTACAGGTAAAGAAAGGGCCATATACTATATCAACATAACTTTAACAAGTCATGAATTAAACTATACTTTCATTGAAAAAGCTTGCCTCGTAGTGGTGTTTGCTTCTCAAAAGTTGCGACATTATATGTTGGCTCATACAGTTAAGCTAATAACCAAGATTGATCCACTAAAATACCTTTTAAGCAGAGCTACTTTAATAGGAAGACTTGCAAAGTGGGTAATGATCTTAAGTGAGTTTGACATTCACTATGTAGATCGAAAAGCTGTTAAAGGATAGGTCATTGCAGATCAATTGGCCGAAGCACCTTTACAAGAAGAAAATCCAATGCACATTGAGTTTCCTGATGCAGATGTCTTCACAGAAACAATTCAGAAATCATGGACATTGTACTTTGATGGATCCTACACGCAACAAGGCTTGGGGGCAGGAATTATTTTTGTCACACCTGAAGGAGATAACATACCAAAATCATATCGATTGATGTTTCCTTGTACAAATAATGTAGCTGAATATGAGGCATTGCTTATAGGGATAAAAATAGCCTTGGAATGGTGGATTACAGAGCTCCAGGTCTATGGTGATTCACAACTTGTCATTAATCAAATCAATGATGATTATCAGACTAAAGATGATAAGTTGCTACCTTACAAGAACATGGTGGATGATTTTAAAAAGTATTTTGTGTCAATCAAGTTTTCACAAATCTCAAGGATTGATAATAAAGCTACAGATGTAATGGCTACAATTGCTTCCTTGTTACAATTGTCAAAAGATAAAAAATGGTACGAATTCTTGGTGGAACAATTGTTTTCTCCCACCTATGATAATCCTGAGACCCAAGTCATATATCATTTAACCGGTTCTGATTCCCCTTTATATGGCAAGACTTATACATACCTGAAAGACAACATTTTACCTCTGGACTTATCTCGAAACCAAAAAAGGAATTTCATATGCCAATCGTCCCGTTATACCTTGATTGCTGACATTCTTTACCTACGTGGTCTTGATGATACACTCCTTCGATGTCTTGAACATGACAAATCTGAAAAAGCCTTACAAGAGGTTCATGGTGGTATTTGTGGAACTCATTCAAGTGGTTTGACTTTAGCCAAGAAACTTTTCAGGATGCGATATTACTGGCCTACCATGGAGAAAGATTCTCTTACTTTTGTCAAGAAGTGTTCTAAATGCCAGATCCATGGGAATATTATTCATGCACCTGCACAAGAGCTGAAACCTTTCACTCTGGTATGGCCTTTTTCTCAGTGGGGACTAGATCTTGTTGGAAAAATTTATCCTTCATCATCAAATGGGCATAAATTCATTATCATAGCTACATAGTATTTTATAAAATGGATTGAAGTTGTTCCTTTAACAACCATGACCGGTAAACAAATCTCTTCATTCATCCTCAATTACATCATTTACCGATATGGAATTCCTAATTCTATCATTACTGATAATGGGAGGACTTTCAAGAATCAGGATGTGGATGAAATTTGTGAAAGATTTCACATCCAACACAGGTTCTCTACACCTTACTATCCACAAGGTAATAGTCAAGCAGAAGCTTCCAACAAAACAATCTTGAAGATCTTAAAGAAGACAGTAAATGATGTCGGTCGTGATTGGCATGTCTAATTAAATCCAGCTTTGTGGGCATACAAAACCATCAATAGCACACCAACAGGAGCTACACCATATGCCTTGGTCTATGGAGCAAAAGTGATCTTACCATTAGAGGTTGAAATACCTTCGCTTCGGGTCTCACTCAAAGGATTGATAAATGATGAAGACTACAGAGTATCTCGCCTGCAAGAGTTAGAACTATTAGATGAAAGATGTCAACATGCAGCTGACCATTTGAAGGGTTATCAACAAGTTATGTCTTGTAGTTATAATCATAGAGTTAAACCACGAACATTACAAGTAGGTGATTTAGTCTTGAGAGAAAATCCACGTAATCAGCAAGACAGAGAAAAGAAAGGAAAATTTGAACCAAACTGGCTTGGTCCATTTGTCATCATTGCAGTGTATGGTTCTGGTGCATATCAGTTATCTACGTCAGAAGGGGACCTGTTTGAAGAGTCAATCAACAACATTCATTTGAAGAAGTTATATGTTTGAAAAAAGTCCTGAAAAAATCATAAAAATCAGAAAAAGTCCTAAAAAAATCCATAAAAATTAGAAAAAGTCCTGAAAAAAATCCATAAAAATTAGAAAAAGTCCTAAAAAAATCCATAAAAATAAAAAAAAGTCTAAAAAAAAAAATCCTAAAAAAATGCAATAAAAACAAGTGGTGAAAACTTGGGAAACAGGCGCTATTTGTAATCAAAATGGGCTCCTCCATTTATTAGCTTATGTCTTGCATTCACTTTCACCATCATTTGTTTATATTTATCATTTGTACATATCCACATCATATGGCAGGAATCTTTATGTTTCATCATGGCTTGATGAAATTTGTACATATCCTTAATCTTTAGGTTGTGTTTACACTGGGGGAAACAATATAGACTGAACAAGAGAGGGGCAATGAGATTTTCGAACCTCGCAAACAAACACAAGATAGTTTCCCAATGCAATCAAGACAACATGATCCAAAAAAAACATCAAAACAAAAACATCAATGTTGATAACCAACTTGAATGATCTTAATCTGAATAAATGTTTGAAATATTTTAGGCAAGATTTGAATGGTTGTTTGATTTTTCTATCATATCTCTGGAGCAATTCAATGATGTACTAAACTAGAAAAGCAAGGAAGGAGTATGATTTTTCTTTGTCTACTATTTGCGAGGAAATCATTAGTACCATGCAAATTGGTCGCGAGACATACTCTACTACATACCATTGATGACATTTCAGAATTTGCATGGGAAATGGGTTAAATCTTGTTTGTTTATGCAAGCAATACTTAGGTCATCTCGGTTCAATTATACCTAGATGCTTGTATTATCTTGCTATATCAAAAATCATGAAAGCAATACTCAGGTCATCACTGGTGCTAACATACCCTTTGATGCTTGTATTAACTTTCAACATTTCAATGCTCTATGATGATACAAAAAGCACAAATAAGCTCTCAGAATGGCAATATTGTATGAATATCCTACATGGTTAGTATAGATTGCATTCATGTTAGGATCTACATTTTGCATTTATAGATTTCCTAAAATAAAAATTGGAAAAGTATCGAATGTTTCATATCTTTTTGACTACATGATTGAGTATATTTTAACATTCACCAAAAACATCATTTAATACATTTTTCATACATATTTGCATCAGAAAATCATAAAAACAAAGTGTACATTATAATCAAAACATTTATAAGCATTCATAGATTATATCATCCATCATATTCATATAATCATTCATCAATAGATTTCACTCATGCATATATAAATACATCATAAGCATAAAAAAAATGAAAAACCATCGTATCATAACACATCATACATATATAGAAAATCAAACCACTCATCATAAATCATCACTGCATTTCATATATCTTGAAAATGAATGTCAAAATGTACAAAGATGTCAATCATACATGATATAACATCATCAAAAATGAGATCATCTCAGGGTGTATACAAATGTCTAAAGAGAGTATCACAAAAACATCATGTAAATTGCACTAAGCAGTGCTATCCTCTGATGGTGTTGGTTTGGGACCTATACCACCTACACCTGATGGACCTACTCCACCTGTCCCTGATGGCCCTCCTAGAGGTAATGGCTGTGTCACCCCCCTGCTAGTAGTCCGAGAACGACTATGAGTAGATCGTGACTGTGTATAACTCTCTCTCCGCTCAGGTGGAACCGCATCATGATATCTGGTCCTATAAAACTCGACCTCCCGGGTGGCTCTGGTCACCTCTCTCATCATATCACAAGGCAAGGTACTCGCTGCTACTCTCTGTAGACTATCAGCTAAAGCAATGGCCTACTCACCTCGCTATCTAGTTGTATCTCTCTCAGCAGTAACTGAGGTCAACTGTCTCTGAAGCTGTGTGATCAAGGTTTGTGCCTGTGCTAGCTAACTCTGTAAGCTCTGCACTGTACTCTGTAACAAAGATATCTAACCTAACACCACTGGATCTACTGAAGGTGATGGATCTATATGTCTCATCCATGGTCCACCTCTACCACCACCTCTCCCAATGCCTCTACCACCATCACCACCTCTCCCACTCTCCTCATCATCACTATCTCCCTCTGACTCATCATCACTACCTCTAGGATCCTCATTATCATCATCTCCCTCTGAATCATCACCCTCTGAAGCTGCCTCTCTTTGTCATCTCTGACCACCTCTCGGTGGTCTCTATACAGCAACTAGAGAAATAGGCTCATCAGGATCAAACATACATGGTGCAGGATGCTCTAACACATACTGACTATACTCTAGCGTCATCCCTGCATCAAGGACATCAACTCGGTAATCCCACATTACCACTCCTAAACTGGTGAACTCTGCCACCACTGCCTCATAAGAAATTTATGGACCCCACACTGCAATCTCTGGCTATCGCCGTGCATAAATGTAGGAACCCATAGGCATACCCTGAATCTGACCGTACTGCCGACATACTCGTCTAGCAAGAAATCTCTCAATAATCCATGGAGTACGGCCAATAAGATATTTGGATGTATAAACATAGGGCATTTCTCTCTCATCCTCTGGCCACACCTCACAATCTACATATGGCCGCCAACATACTGTATCAAGACCATCTAAGAGACGTTGCCAATGATCTAGTTTGCCCAGTCTTAGCTGAGCAATAATATCGACATATCCCCATCTGTACAATCGACTGACAGGTCCTCGTCCACGAGTCAATAGTCGCATAATGGAAAAGTGCTCCCATGCCCATATCTATAATAATGAGCAACCAACATCAAAACTTTAGCCTCTACCATATACAATATGATGTAACTCATCATACAAGTGAGCAAGCATGCATGACCCCCACGCATACCATGTACCCTGCATCACCATACTCTCTAGCACACGACCCCACTCGACTGCAAACCCCTTCGACCTATGGTTGGGGCACAAAACACGTCCAATGAAACCTGCAAGTACAGATGGTAAGGGTGGATATGAATTTTCCATCTCGCCCCATGGGATGAAGTATCCAGCAATCTGATCATCTCTGCATATCCTCCTCAAAGCATTAGTGCCTCCAGCCTCTCAGCTATCAAACACCACTATCTCTCCCATCACTGGGATCCTCAAGATGCGATATACATCCTCAGGGGTCACTGTAATCTCTCTGGTTGGTAAATGAAATGTGTTGGTATCACTATGCCACTGCTCTACAAGTGCTGTCAATAAAGCTTTGTTGAGGCGCACCTCAGGCATGTCAAGCAACGAAGTCAATCCACATGCCTCGATCACATCCCGATCTGACTGTAATAGATGTGGAATCAATGTCCATGTACTCGGGAATGTCTCTCGTAACTGCAAAATGCCCAATCTCTCCTGTTGTAACATCATCATCACAAAGCAAAATCAATATCAAATCATCATGACTCATCAATCAAAATATGAATATCAGTCACACAATTTGTTTTTCATCATCATGAAAACAAATTAATCAGAATCATGTTTGTTTTTAACAACTTTAGAAGAAAACATATCAATATCAAACAATTTTTTTTTCATCATGGAAAGCAAATTAATCAAAATCATGTTTTTCTTTTAACAACCTTAAAAGCACACATATCAATCAAACTATTTGTTTTTCATTTTCATGAAAGAAAATAATCAAAATCCTGTTTGTTTTTAACAAATTTAGAAGCAAACTAATCAGTCCTATTTTTTTTTAACAACTCTAAAAGCAAATTTATTAGCTATTATTTGTTTTCCAACAACTTTGGGAACAAATTTATTTATCACAACAACATCCAATCATGGGTGCTATGAAAATGGTCATGGGCACTATAGAAATCATCATGGGTACTACAAGATCAAAGGTGCTACAGAACTAATCAAGGGCGCTACAAAATCAAATGCACTATGAAAAGGATTAAGGGTGCTTAAAAAAGCCTCATATGCGCTACGGAAACAAATCGGCTATAGAAAATATCAAAGGTGCTATGAAAATTATTAAGGGCACTAAAACACACTATTACACAATCAAAACATCAATGAATGTGCAACAAATGGAAAATTTTCAAGAAGCAAAAGTTTAACGGGGTACATACCGGAGGTCCATAGTGCGCTGGCCGCTGATGTCGTTGGATGCGCTCAAAACAGTGCTGGTGAATCAGAAGTGCCATAATTATCTCTCCAGAGCTCAAGATTTACAATTTTTACTAGGTTAAAATAGAAAATGACATTTTTAACCTATTTAATGGAAAAATTGGGGCATTTTAGCACATTTTATCACAGGGAAATTTCAGTCATCAATTTCTCATTTCACATCTTTTCAAGTCATTTTCTTCATATCATAATTTTCAAACGATGAATCAACATAAAAATAAAAAATAAAAAAAATTCACAAAAATCAAAATCTTATTGATTCATCGTTCGAGGGGGCATATATCTATCAACATTCGACAATCAACATTTGGGGAAAATTTCAAAATTCTTTGAAGCAATGCATAAAACACATCACTTCAAAGAGGGGCAAAATGTATACACCTAAAAATGGTCACATCACATAGTCTGGTAATTAATTAAATATTTTTAATATTTAATTAAATCTCCGAATTCTATCTACATATAAATAAATTTAAATAATTTATTTATATTGTTCATTATTTCATTTCGATTAAATAAATAATTTTATTTAATCATCTTTTTGTATTCATTTCTTAATTAATTAAATAAACATTACGATTTATTTATATTAATTATCAATAATCTTGGCTTGAATATTTTATTCAAATAAAGATTAACTATTCTTTTCTTCTAAATTCCATTCACAATTAAATATTATCAAAATATTTAATTAAAATCTTCTAAATTCCATTTACAATTAAATATTCCAAATATTTAATTAATTCTTTTAAAGTCACATCACAATTAAATATTTCAAAATATTTACTTAATCTTCTATAGTTCTAAAATCAAAAATCAAATTTACATAAATGAAATTAAATAAATTTATTTATTTAATAAATTTGGGAATTATCTTCAACAACCGTGAAACAAACTGCCAAAACAAAAAAAAAAAATTTCTTTGTTCCTGTGCAAGCTTGTTCCCATGGGTTGAAGACAAGCTTCCATTCTTCTCTCCAACCTCCCAACCTCTTCCATTTTCTTCTCAACCTCTCCATCTCTCACCATTCAAACTTACCATACAACCTCATAGCTATTGATCCTTGCCAGCCAGGATTTTGCCTGCAAAACGCTATAAAAAGGACTGTCGGATCTTTGAAATCACATAGAATCTTTCAATAGAATAACTATAGCCAAATTACAATAGCATAATCTTTTAGCATTCACAACATTCTAGCATCATAGCATAGCATAGTAGTATAGCATATCATGGCCAATCATTCTCATTTCATAGCATCCTCAATTCACAACCCCTGTGCATAATCCACAGCCCCTGTGCATATCCACATCAGTATCTCCACTCCACCAGCATATAGGATAGAGAAGCTCCTTCCTTTGCATACTCATTCTACAGGTTGTCATTCGGAGAAGCCTTGCTTACACAATCTGAGAGCATCAGCTTCAAATAAATCCCTGGAGATAGAGGAATATGGAACGCCTCTAAAGAAGCTTCATTTGTTTATTTAAATTCAATTTACTTGCTTTCCTTCAGTTTAAAGTTCCATTATGTGTGTTTTGTTTATTTCATTTTGATTACACATATTTAACATACACAAATACATTTCTCCCAGACCATAGCTAGAGACACTGAAATGCATATGACACATACTGGTGAAAATATCTTGCACTATACAATTATCCAGAAGCCCAAATTTTGGATATACCAACTACCAATAGCCATGAAAAATACCTTAGATCCACACAAGCATAGCATCAGCCTAGAAGAAATAAAAATCACATTCTAGTGCATACACTAAACACCCGCATGACATTGTTTTCTCTATATATCAAATTTTCTCAAAAGCACTTAGAAACCAAGTACCAAAGATGTCATTGTAGAAAATAATTCATTCTAACACACCTACAAACATAGAAACATAAAGATAACTCCATGTACTCATAACACTTCTTCAACATCTCAACTATGCATGCACAACTTACAAACCTTCTTTATCATAATTTTGTCAATATCCTCAACATATATCACCAATAACCAACTTCCTTGACATCAATGAAAATAGCAACTGGTTGATATCAATGACAATACCTTCATACTTGCAATAGGGTTCACCAAAATGCAAGATAAGGGGGATTTGTTGCTCATGAGTCTCTTCATTCTCAAGAAAATCCTAGGGAACAAATTTCCCTTAACTACCTCAAACATTACTAAATGAAGAAATTGCAAACAAGATCATATAGAGGATAATTGTTCAAGAAGACTGCTTTAGAATCTATGAGATCAAGGTTTCAAGATATCTACCTCATAAGGAATAGCTCTTGGCTAGAGGAATACATTGTGGTATCAGGACATCAGTGCAACACATTGGAGTCCAAAGGATGCAATGGAATCCAAGGTAAATAGAGAACTAGAACCTTGAACAAAAATGATAATAGACTACTAACGTGCTCATACCTTAGGCCTATTTGATAGAATAGATAAATAGAAAGCAAAAAATAATATAAAATATAAAGGAAGGCCAAGGCTAAACTTACAACTGTCTAAGTGGTTGAAGCCTTTCTCCAAGCCTCACTTTGGTAAACTATAGACAAAACAAATAAGGAAAAATGTTGAGGTTGTTTTGGGGCTTACCATAGTCAAACCATAACTTTGGTGTTCCCACCTCCATGAAAAACCAAATAGATAGAAAACATAGACAAAATAGAAAAATAAAGAGTGGTAAAAATAATCCCTACTCATGAAAGAGAACCCGCACCATAAAATATAAAGTAAACAAAGAAATATATTCACAAATACATAGAGAACAAGAGAGTGTTACCAATAGTCTTCAACCACCTCTTTAATGCATGGAAACATCAATAAATTCTTGGAAGAGATATTTTCTCTGTTGGAGGGACCTCATTCTGGCAAAGCTTTGCTCATGGAAGAGATATTGCAAGAAGGAGAAGTAGAGAATAGAGTGAGATTGAATGAGTGAGGTGAAGAATGTGACATAACCCCCAAAATGAGAGCAAGAAAGGGAGTTTTGTTGCTATAAGGGTGGGAGGAGCTATTACACTTATAAATATTACTACATGGACACATGTTTGTTGGCCCATAGTTTTTGTCATACCAAAAGATGGACCTATTAATGCCCAATACAACTCCAGAGTTAACAGATCCATGAGAGGCGGTTAGTCCATGCCATGAATCCTGAGGGAAGCATTGACTATCTTCCAACAAACTCCCCCTTAGCATTACTAGAGAGGATTTGAACTTGACACCTTTGGCTCTGATAGCACTTGTTGGCCCACAGCTGTTGTTGCACCAAAAGATCGGCCTATTAATTCTCGATACAACTTTTAGAGTTAACAGATCCATGGGAGGAAATTAGTCCATGCACGAATCCTGAGGGGAGCATTGACCATCTACCAATAGTGTCATGAGTCAAGATTCTGAGATTCCTCATTTCAAAATCATAAAATCATTAGGATTCTAGCATGTTGTGCAGATGTTTGCATGCCATGTAGGTATCCAACTCATTATTTTTTAGGAAATGATGTGGTAGACTATTGTCACTTCATCATTATTTCTCATGGTGTTGGAATAAAAAAATTATGAACCGAAGTTCTTATCATAAATGTGCTTAGGTGTAATAAATACAAAGCTAAATGTGTAAATATGAAATTTCCCCTAGGGTGCAATTTTGTGACATTACATTAGCAAACCACGTCTAAAATAAAAGTTGATAATGCTTTGATACCACTTGTAAGGAAGTTATAGTAGAAAAAATACTTCATACACTAATCTTAAGTTGAGAATAATGCAAAAATTTACATATCTTTATAACACTTACATAAAACTATACATAAATATCATGCATACATCAACACAATAATTCACATGGGGAAAACCCTTTTGAGAGAAAAATCCCACGCTCCAAAATCTGCCCAATATATTATTCAAAAATCATGAAGATTACAATATACATGTAGAGCAATCATCTTGCAAGAGTATCACTAATCAGAGACCTAGAGGCAACAAGGCTACTATTAGACTTTTTGAATACATGTCAATGCACAACCATAATACAATTCCCTCATAAATAGGGTTTCCTTCTAGGGAAAGACAAGCCAAAAGAATATCTACCATGAAATCTAATACCTTTTGTAATTGCAAGGTTGAGACATATTTTCCCAATAATATACTCTATACCAAGAGGGATTGAGTATATCCTAACCAAGTATTTTTATAGCTATAATTTGGATCAAGCTTTCTTATATTTATTTTTGGAAGATTGTCTCAATAGGCTTATCCAATGGAGTGTATTTTCATCAAGTTTATCATTTAGGCTATCATTTGGGGATAATCATATTGTGCTGGGTATCTTGATTATTTTGAGATGATGGTGAAAGTATTTGTATTTTTTCAACATGTTTTGAATCAATCACACCATTGTTGAATATTTCAGATTAATACATAGCAGGTTTTACAGGTTACCCTTGGTTTTAGCATGGATTTTTTCCTTTTATCTTCTCAATAGTGTCAGGTTTTTCCTTCAAGCTTTCAGGCAACATTCTTGTGCTTGATTTTGATCAAATTATATTGTGTTTCAGCATTGAAACCTTTTTTTTTTCTGTCTCAATCATAAGTATATGTATGCATTTAGTTTAATTCATAGGTCATACACTAAGTTTGTAATTTTAGAGTATTTTCTTAATTGTGAGAACACTGTTCTTTTCCTTTGAAAGAAAATAGTTTTATGAGCCTCTGTATGAAGCATTTATATGAGTTCAAATTGTTTAGATTTTGATGTGAAAGTTAGATATATTGAGAATAAATTGTGAACTAAACTGCCTTTTAGGTCATCATTACGGTGATGCAAGCATCACCGTAATTAAAGTTTCATAGTTATGCAGTCGAGTTAGTTCTTTTTATCCCTTTTCCCAGCAATTTACCTGAGTATTAATTAGAAGCAATTCATAGGAACCAGCCTAGAATCTGGAGGTCTAATTCCTTATAGGATATCCACAGCTTGGAATTAGTTCCAATGTTTCAATAGATTGCCGAATTTAACTATTCAAGCATTCAGGTGCAATTTGAATTGACAACAGTTTTTTTGCTTATTCTTGTTCCAAAAACAATACTTTTTTACTAGATTTATTATTATCTTTTCTCTACTTATAGATCTTAACTATTCCTTTGGTGATAATTTTTTTTTCTATGGAAAATAAATTGTCTATGATTTCATTGAAGGAGTAAGCAAATTACATTTGTAGATGATTTTTTTTTTTTGAATTCAAGTTTTTGATAATATGGTGATGTTTTTTTGGGAATGGCAATGCAAAGAAACTAGCAAGATGTCTCCATATTTGTAAGAAAGAGGAAAATATTTCACCACTCTTTTTATTTGTATTACATAGGTCAATCATGGTGATTCCATGTATGATTTTTTTAGAATAATGTGTGAAAAATCTTGTGGCTATCTTGGAAAAGGTGGTGATTTGTCCATGTTGAATGCATGTAAGCCAATCTAGGGCTTGTCCACCCAAGCTTGTATGGAATAGTATCAAGAGCTATGCTTCATGATAAGATACATCTTGGCATCTAAGATAAAATTACTTAAGGTGCTCCCTAGGATCTCCATTTCCCTAATATTTATTCAATTTATCTATTTGAAGTTGTTGAGGAAATGGGATCATTGTGGTAAGATTATTAAAAGGGTAAGGACATAGCTCTTGGAAGATATAGATTTTAATTTGATGTCGTAATTGAAGCCCCTTGAGTATTTCCTCAATTTGTTGAATTTCTTGAATCATTTAAATTATGATATTAATGTGTGGTGGTTGATAATTTGATGTTTGAGGTTGTGTATAATGTTTGCAAGTTTGTATGGGTTGATGAGATTGGTTTTAAAGTCTAGAGGGTTTGTGTTGTGTTAAAGGGATGGATGTTGAGATGTGGGAAAAAGGAATAAAAGCTTGATGTTGTGGGATTTTAGTTGAAATGGTTCGGGTTCTTTATGGGATTTTGATGCATAAGTGTGTTGTGGATGTGGGATTGGTGGTGTGAGATGCAATAGGATGATCAGAATAATATGGAAAATGTGTCAGATCATGATGATTGTAAGGTGGTTCTTGTATGATTTGAGAGACATCAAATTCATCAGGTAGTTTGTCTCCTTTCTTAGTGGCAAAAGGATATATTGATCAGGATACTTTATGATGTATTGATGGATTAAGTATATTTCTTGGGTTTCTTGTGAAAAGTTTTCAAATATGGGTGAGTCTTGCTTATTAGAATCTTGATTTTCCTCATGTATGGTGTAGGATAAAAATGGGAACACGTTTTATAAGGGGACTTGATGGAAAACTTCCTCAAAGAATATATAATTGAATTATGAATTTGGAAATTTTTATGAGGCTATAATTTTGTTCTTAGCTTGTGACCTTGTGATAGGAAAACAAGAAATAGACCCAGGAATTATGGAATTGCATGAAAGTTATTAATGGAGATGGGATAAGGAGATGAAAGGTAGAACTTAGATATGAAATAGTGGATTTAAATAATTGGATTTTAAAGGATGATGATGGGTTCAAATTGTAAATGATATGGAAAACCAAGAGGTGATGATAGATACAACTTGTAAATGATATGGATAACCAAGAGGTGAGAATGGATACAAGACTAATGTTGTTTTAAGTCTATATAATTGATAGATGGGGATGGTTTTCCTACTTAGGGTTGAACAGTAGAAATATTGGATGGGGATTTTGGAAACTAACTTGGGGTAGCCAATTTCACAAAATAGGGTGAAAAAAATGATAAGGGATGGCTTAATACACTACTTAAGATAGGAAAGTTCTCAAGAAATATATAAGATAGTGGATAAGAGGTATGAGGATCTAGATTTGAATCTTAATAGATGAGATATGTCAAATGATAACATAAAATGGATGGGAAGATGAAATAGATAAATAATTAAATATGATGGATTGGAAAGATAAGATAGATCAATGATGGAAAAGATTGGATGTTTGATGTTTGGTCTATATTCTAAAGATGATTATGATGTTTAGGTTATTAATATGGATGAAGATAACGAGGTGAAAGGATGATAGGGGTTTTAGTTGAATAAGATGAAAATGGTTGATTTTTTGGGTGAAATTATGGTCTACGAGATGTCTCCTAGGTTTGGTTCAAGTCTTCAAAGGTTAAAATCATAGCTTAGGGCTCTAAAGTGGTCAAATGAACAAAAATGTGCACATGTGCATCTTTCTAGGATAGAGGAACCTTTATTTGAAACAAAGGCATCTTTTCACTAAAATAGAGGTACATCTCTATAAAAAACTATGCAAATGCAACTCAATATGAAATACAAGCACCCCAAGATGATAAAAAGAACTAAATGATATTTGGAGTGTTTTTGATGATTTTTCACAAGAGATTGAAAAGAAAAAAGACACATATTTAACTTGAGTTTCAAGGTGATAAGGATAAATAAATTTAATTATTTTTATAAAATAAGACATGTTAAATGCATGAGCAGAATCCTAGAATTAGTCAAGTAGGTGTGTATAATTATTATGGGCCCACCAGCCAAAGGATAATACCTCAAAATTAGTGTGAAAAAATTCTCTTTCAAGTGTAGGTAGCTAGGATTATAGTGGCATAAAGGCTCACCTTTCCCCTTTTCTTAGAGGTCCCAGGACCTTTCCCAAAGAGCTTCTACCTCTAGTGTGGGATATACATGGTGAGTAGCTTTAAAAATAATATTGTACCCTACACCATACTAAGAAATCAGAAAATGGTCTTAAAGGCTTCTAAGAACAAGATTTTTAGTGGATCTATGAACAATGAACCCATCTGATAGTGCCCATGATTAGGAGGGTCTCTCTATTGCAAGTATGAGCTATTTTGGTGGTGTTGTCATTGATGTCAACACTATTCAATATTTTGTACATATATGGTTGGGATGCTAGTGAAATGTTGTGAGCACATGGAGCTATATTTATGGTGTTATATATATGTTGGTTTGATGAGTTTCCAAGTGCTTTTCAGAAAATTAATGGAGAAAATAAATTAGGGTGTTGGAAGTGTTCAAATTGTGCTCTGGTATGTGCTCCACATTTCTCCTATGTTGATCTTACACCTATGCAGTTGTGAAGTTTTAATTAAGGTGATTTGATGGTGATATATGCTAAGTTTCAGTCTCTAGTGAGATGGTACTTGAAAGTTGTGTCCACTGGTATGTGTGTTCTATCAGCAAAGTTAGTGTTCTATGGATTGGGAGAAATATGCTTGCTCTGTAGTCCTCTACTGTTTCATTTCAAATCTTGCATATTTGGGATATGTTTTATGAAGGTCTTTTCTATGCTTTAGTGAAGAGATTTGTAGTCTGGTGATTAGGAAATCATATTTTAGTATTTATGCATGTGTCTGCATAGTCTGGATAGTCTGGTGAAAGAAATTCAGTGATTAAAGCCTATTGTTTTTGCTATGGATGTATCTCGAAGGTTTTGATATGTATTCTCTTATATAATGAAGCATGTTGTCTCATCTGTGTGTCATCTTCTTATTGGGAAGAATGTGCATCATTGGTAATTTGTGTTTTCATTATGTTTGGCTAACCTGGTGTTTACACTTCATTCGAAGAATAGAATTTAAATTGAGGAAGCGTGTAGAAGATTCAAGAATATTATTTTTATGTTTTTATTGGTCCATTCTTATTCCTTTCCACCATGGTAATTTAGAGTTGCCGACCTAATTTGAATTTATGAAACAATGTCTTGTTTCCGACCTTGGAGAAAGTTTCTAAGGTTGAGAATAGCATAAAAGCAAGTTGAGTTGTGAAGAATTGTAAGATAGTGTGATGTAAAGTGATGAAAGTGTGCCACAAATCATAAGAGTAGAAGTGTGAATGAGTGAGTTGTGATAGAAATTTTTCAGTGTGCTAAAGGTAGTGAACTAAAGGTTTCTATAAACATGTGAATGTGCTTTAATTGCCGTGGTGGATCTTTTGTTCTCTTTTGTATTTGTAGGCAGTGAGCCTTCCTATTGGATAGTGAGTCCTTTGTAGGTAGTGAGGCTTTGTATTTGGACAATGGGTCCTCTTTTGGGCAGTGAGCCTTTGTATTCAGTTTATAATCTTTATATTGTGAGTTAACCCTCACAGTGGATTTCCCTAATTGGGTTTTCCACATAAAATTTTGGCATTCATTGTGTTGATTTTCTTTCTGTTACTTATGTTTCATGCTCATATTTAATAAGAGAATAGTTTGGTTGAATATTTGATAAGTGATAAAGTTTTAATTTTGAATTTGTGTGACAACTGATTCACCCCCCCCTCTCAATTGTCCTACACCTATTTAACAATTGATATAAGAGCTTTGGTTCCTTGTTGTAGAGTTTAACCTCTTAAGGAAGATCTGATGGCACACAAGTTGGTGATCCCTTTGTTTGATGGAACTAACTACAAAGATTTGAAGGGACAGGTGAGAGGATATATTATCTCACTTAGTTTCAAGACATGGAAGGCTATTGAGAATAAGTATACAGTTTTTTCCAGTCATGTTAATTCTACAGATGAGATCTCTACTTATGAAGAAAATGAGAAGGTGAAGTATTCAATTTACAATGGCTTATCTAAAAATGAGTCAATTAAGGTTAATTCTTTGGATACTACATATGAAGTCTAGAAGAAGCTAGAAGACATGTATGAAGGGAATAAAAAATTGAAATTCACAAAGAGACTAGTGGCAAAGCATAGATTTGTGAACCTAAAAATGGAAGATGGTGAAGAATTTACAAGTTTCTCTCATAGAGTTGAACAAATTTCAAATGAGGTTAGAAATCAAGGAGGAAAGCTATCAGATGAAGACATAATAGAGAAAATATTGATCACCCTAATAGACTACTACAACAATAAGATCTCGATGATTGAAGAAATGTATGGTCCTAATAAGTACACTTTGGAACACTTTTTAGGGACCTTGCAAGCATTTGAATTGAGAAAGTTCCAAAAAGATGACAAGATAGAAGAAAAGATAGAAACAAAATTTAAGGGAATGAAGATTGAGGAGGAACTAAATAGTGATGATATTGATGAGTTGGAAGCCAACTTCACTAGGAATTTGAAGAAAGGAATTGGAAAGTATAAAGGTATGTTTCCCTTTAAATTATTTAGTTGTGGTAATATTGGTCATTATGCTTCAAGATGTCTGAATAGGGCTGCACATAAAAAGAACAAGGATTATAAGGATGAGGATAGGAAGAAGAAGATGTATAAGAAGCTATACTATGTTAAGGAAGAGGCAAGTATTTCTGATGATGAATCTGAAAATGAGGTTGATAATAGTGAATGCTTATTCTTAGCTTTGGAAAGTAAACATGTATCCACTAACCTTGGAAAATGTGTAAGAAAGAAGACTCCAGAGGTTAAGAAGAATAGGATGGAAGGTACTTTGGTTATTGCTTTTCATGCAAGATAGGATGAGACTACTGGGTAATTGATAGTGGATGTTCAAATCACATGACCAAAGATAAGAGTAAGTTCACTAAACTTGAGAGGTATGATGGTGGTTTAGTTATCTTTGGTGATAATTTAGGTGCTAAGATTTGTGGAAAGGGTTCAATTAGTTTTGATGGAGTGCATATTACTGATGATGTACATTATGTGAAGGGTTTGATGCATAATCTTCTAAGTCTTGGTCAGATGTGTAGAAATTTCTTTAAACTTGTGTTTCAAAACAATACCTGTGAAATCAAAAAGGGATCAAAAAATGGAGATATGATTGCTGCTGGGAGAAGAACTGATGGAAACATCTATCAGCTGAAAGGTGTTCATGTTCATTGTCTTGTATCTCATATCAGTGAAAGTTGGTTATGGCATCGAAGAATGGGACATGTGAACTTTGATAACCTGGTCAAGATCAGTGCGAAGGAGATTGTTTGAGGACTACCTAGAATCACAAGACCTACTAACACTATCTGTAGAAGTTGTCAACTGGGGAAGCAGAGAAGATGTAGCTTTAAGGGAAAGGAATATTCTACTACTAAAATGCTTGAGTTGGTACATACTGATCTATGTGGTCTGGTTAAGACTGGAAGCCTGAATGGTGATAGATATTTCATGTTGCTTATTGATGATTACACTCAAATGACATGGGTTTCTTTTCTCAGAGAAAATAATAATGCCTTGGATAGGTTCAAGGTATTCAAAGAAAGAGTGGAGAATGAACTAAATATGAAGATCAAGTGTTTGAGATCTAATAGAGGTGGTGAATTTACTTCTAATGAATTTAATACATTCTATGAGAAGCATGGCATAAAAATATAGTTTTCTACTCCAAGAACCCCATAGCAGAATGGAGTAGTTGAAAGGAAAAATAGGACAATATAGGAAGCTACTAGAACTATGATGAAAGAATCAAATGTACTGGATGTATACTAGAGAGAAGCGATAAACACTATTGTTTATGTTCTTAATAGAGTTTAGATTAGACACAATAACACAAAGACACCTTTTGAGTTATGGACTCATAAGACTCCAACTGTGAAATATTTTAAGGTATTTAGAAGTAGATGCTATATTCAAAGAGATGATGAAAATATTGGAAAGTTTAATGCTAGATGTGATGAAGGAATATTTATTCGATAATCTACCACTAGCAAGGCATATAGATGTTTTAAGAAAAGATTAAGGAAGATTATTGAAAGTGCTAATGTGAAAGTTGATGAAGACATACACAGACCTATTAAGATAAGTGAAGTTGAACTTGATGATCCTATTTACGGACATGTACCTAAAGAAAGTAAGGAGAAGGAAGAAGAGAAAGAAGAAGAAGAACAAGTGGAAGAAGAAGAAGAGAATGAACTGAAACCTATTGCTAGGACTCCTAAATATGTATAGAAGAATCATTTGGAAGATTAGATAATTGGAGACAAGAGTGAAGGTTTGAAGACAAGTAGAAAAGTTGTAGCTAAGGTAAATTTATGTTTACTCTCTAAAATAGAACCTAAATCTATAAAAGAAGCATGTGAAGATGAAAGTTGGATGAGAGCTATGAAAGAGGAATTGCAGTAGATAGAAAAGAATCAAACATAGGAAATAGTCCCTAGGCCTATGAACAAAATTTGTGATTGGCTCAAAATGGGTGTTCTAGAATAAGCTAAATGAAAATGTAATAAGAAATAAGGAAATATTGGTATGCAAAGGATATTGACAAGTTGAAGGAATAGATTTTGAGGAAACATTTTCCCCTATGGCCAGAATGGAAGCTATTAGAATATTTTTGGCATTTTCTACTCACAAGGACTTCAAGGTATATCAGATGGATGTTAAGTCAGCTTTTTTGAATGGTGAGTTGCAGGAAGAAGTGTACATGGAGCAACCCGAAGGGTTTTAGTTGTCTGACAAGCCATACATGGTTTACAAATTAAAGAAAGTATTGTATGGATTGAAGCAAGCTCCCAAAGCTTGGTATGCAAGACTGGACATATTTCTAACAAAGCAAGGATTCAACAAAGGTTCTGTTGACAATAACCTCTACTTCAAAGTACAAGGTAATAAGATGTTGATTGTAGCTGTTTATGTTGATGACAGGATTTTTGGTGGAAATGAAGGCATGTGTGAAAATCTTGCTAAAGAAATGCAAAAAATAATTTGAGATGTCTATGATTGGTGAATTGAATTTCTTCCTTAGTCTACAAGTGAATCAAACAGACAAAGGGATATTCATTTCACAATCTAAGCATGCAAAAGAGTTGTTGAAAAAGTTTGGGATGGAAGATTCTAAACTGGTTTCTACTCCAATGGTAACTAGATGTAAGTTGAGCAAGGATGATGAATCTACTAAGATTGATCAGAGAAAATATAGATCTATGATTGGTAGATTTTTGTACCTCACTACTACTAGACCAGATATTATGCATGCAGTGTGTTTAGCTATTAGATTTCAAGAAAATCCTAGAGAAGAACATCTTATGGCAATAAAAAAGGATATTTAGATATCTGAAAGGCACACTAGATTATGGACTATGGCACCCTAAGAGTGATGATTTCACCCTGAGTGCTTATACAGATGTTGATTAGGCCAGATGTGTAGATGACCAGAAGAGTACCGATAGTGGAGCTTTCTTTCTTGGTGGAATATTAGTGTCATGGTTGAGTAAAAAGAAAGACTCTATTTCTTTATCCACTATAGAGGCAAAATACATTGCCACAACATTCTGCTATACACAAGTTATGTGGATGAAACAAACTCTGAAGGAAATTTGAGTAGTATGTGATGAGCCTATTTCTATTTTATATGATAATACAAGTGCAATAAAAATTTCAAAGAACCTAGCTATGCATTCAAGAATGAAGCACATATCTATCAAGTATCATTTTCTGAGAGAAAAAGTGTTGGAGAATGAAGTCATATTGGAGTATGTGACTACAAAGGAACATATTGAGCATCTTAGGGAGAGGTTGGGGGTCATTGTACCTCCTAACTAGATGCACATGAAGGTGCATCAGTCCAATGAATTCACAAATTCTTCATTTGTTTGGACTAATAGATGGGTCTACTTTGCAGGGGAGTAGAAAATGTTTTTCATTGTTGTAGTATGAGTGTACTCCTAAGGGGGGGTAATTAGAGTAGTTGTTCTTTTCCATTGATGTCAAAGAGGGAGAAAAGGTTATGTGTTTCCATCAATGACAAAGGGGGAGATTATTGAAAGTATGAGCTAGTTTGGTGGTGTTGTCATTGATGTCAACATTGTTCAGTATGTTCTACATGTATGGTTGAGATATTGGTTAGATGTTGTAAGTACATGGAGATATCTTTATGGTGTTGTAGATATTTTGGTTTGATGAGTTTCTAAGTTCTTTGGAGAAAATTAATGAAGAAGGGAAATCAGAGTGTTGGAAGTGTTTAGATTGTGATCTAATATATGCTCCACATTTATCTTGTGTTGATCCTATTCCTATGCAGTTGTGAAGTTTTAATTAAGGTGATTTGATGGTGATATATGTTGAGTTTCAGCCTCTGGTGAGATAGTATGTGAAAGTTGTGTCCACCGGTATGTGTGTTCTATCGGTAGAGTCAGTGTTTTATGGATTGGGAGAAATATGTTTGATCCCCAGTCCTCTGTTGTTTTGTTTTAGATCTTGCGGATCTGGGATATGTTTTATGAAGGTCTTTTCTATGCTTTGGAAAATATTTTTGTAGTTTGGTGATCTAGAAATCATGGTTTAGTATTTTTGTGTGCCTACATAGTTTGGATAGTCTAGTGAAAGAAATTTAGTGATTAAAGCCTGTTGTTTTTGTTGTGGATATATCTAGAAGGTTCTGAGATGTATTCTCATGTATAATAAAGCATGTTGTGTCATCTGTGTGTCATCTTCTTGTTGGGAAGTGTATGCATCATTGATAATTTGTGTTTTCATTAGGTTTGGTTGACTTGGTGTTTACACTTCATTCAAAGAATAAAATTTAAATTAAGGAAGCCTATAGAAGATTCAAGAATATTATTTTTATGTTTTTATTGGTCCACTCTTATTCCTTTCCATTGTGGGAATTTAGAGTTGACAACCTAATTTGAATTTATAAAACAATGTATTGTGGCTAACCTTGGAGAAAGTTTCTAAGGTTGTGAAAATTATAAAAGCAAGTTGAGTTGTGAAGAATTGTAAGACAATGTGATAAAAAGTGAGAAAAGTGTGCCACAAATCATAAGAGTGGAAATGTGAGTGAGTGAGTTGTGATAGCAATTTTTTAATGTGCTAAAGGAAATGAATTGAAGGTTTTTGTAATCCTACAAATGTGCTTTAATTGTAGTGGTGGATCTTTTGTTCTCTTTTGTATCTATAGGAAGTGAGCCTTCTTTTTGGATAGTGAGTCCTTTGAAGGGAGTGAGCCTTTGTATTTGGACAATGACTCCTCTTTTGGGTAGTGAGCCCTTGGTAGTGAGAATTTGTATTCAGTTTATAATCTTTATATTGTGAGTTCACCTTCACTGTGGTTTTTCTCTTATTGGGTTTCCCATGTAAAAATATCACATTCATTGTGTTGATTTACTTTCTGTTATTTATGCTTCATGCTCATATTTAATAACAAAATAGTGTGGTTGAATATTTTATAAGTGATGAAGTTTTAAGTTTGAATTTGTGTGACAAATGATACACCACCCCTCTCAGTTTTCCTACGCCTATTTAACACTCTCCTCTCTTCATAAAACATCTTGATGAATTGAGGGTATTACAGCTTGGCTTGAATGATGTTAGCCACACTTTAAGGTAAAAAATTTACTCTCTCCTTTTTGTATACCCCATCAAAATACATGGTTGAGGTAATCATTTAGGTGATCAAAACCTCAAGCAAGCCTCCTAATGCAAAATACTATACTAGGTATTTTTATCACCTAAGATCACATGAAACATAAGGGGAGAGAATACACTCAAACTAGTAAGCCTTCCAAGTACTAACATGAAACATAAAATGAATGTGTGATATTTTTGATCTCTAAGATCACATTAAGTGTAGACAAAGAACATACATCTACAAACCCTCCCAAACACAAAAAGTAATGTTCTTTAACCCACTACTCTAATTTAAATCCCTAGATTAGTGATAAAAAAGTATTTGACCACCAAAAAATTTCATCAAAACATTAGTAATCTTGATTATTATATTTTACTAGTGTTTATAAGCTACACCACTTGTTAGTTGAACAAAAATATAAGTTAGAAGACCAAACTAGCTCAAAACCTTAAGAAATTGCAAACTAAAATGTAGGCATAGCTTACTAAAACATAGGAACATATTTATGCTATAGAGTTTCATTGGGATGCGATAAAGGAACAAATGTGTGAAATAGAGGTTCCTTTCTATGAAATAGAGGAATAGTTTCATATACAAGGTCCTTAAACATTCCTTTGGGTTCAAAAATGTGATTTTTCATCAACCCACTTGAAAATATGTGAGATGAAATTATGACACACTAGAATAAACAAAGATCCTACAAAAAAAAGCTAGAGAATAACCCAAAAAAGCTACAAGATAGCTGTAAACTAAAATTAATACAAGATGATGTAGTAAAACAATGATGATGTGGAAAGATAAAGGCAAAAAACAAAATACATTAATATAAGAAATCAAATGTATACTTCAAACAATCTCCATCCTCCTAGATGAGAAGAAATGGAATACACCCTTTGTTGAATGAACAAGACAATTGAGAGAGGGGTGAATCAATTGTTATCAATTAAAATATCAAAACCCTTAATATTCATCACATCCACATGCACTCATAAAACCCTTAATTTTTTGAAACATCAAAAAATGGGCTAACGTTCAAACAAATATGGTTTATTCAAAATTTGGAATGTTTCACCAAACTTACTATAAATAGAAAGGGAATAATGGGGTGAATGATCCTATATATTCTTCTATTTAATTTAGGAAATGAGATCCCTCAAGTAAAAATCCACTTTCAACACTTAGGTGAGTGAATTCTTTGATGAATCTTGCAATTTACCTTTTTGTGTTAGGACGAGGGTCTTGATTAAACAATACTTTGGGGAGAAAGATTAAAAATAGAAAACTAACTCCAAAATGCATCCTACAACTTGGATCTTGAATATTAAGCTAAATACTAATGGAACTAGAAATCAAAATGCATATTTGAGAAAAGGAAAATTATGTGTACCAATCACCAAAAGTGATTTTCTAAAGCTAACTAAGTACTCATTTTCCCTATGACGAATGGGTCCTAGCTACGACTCTATAAAAATAGTTTTTGGGTTCTCTTCTTCTACTTTTACATTCCAAAATTCCCTATTTTCATAGTCAAATAGCTAGAAAAAAATCCTATAGGTTAGTTTCCATGAAATTGCAACAATGATGACAACAAATGCAACTTTAAAAACTTTTCTTTTTTTCTCTTTAAGAGTTCTTCCACCTAAATTTGCAAACACAAGTCAAGAGAGAAAAAATGTTTTTTTGGGTGAATGGGGATTTTCCTTGGTTGAATCCCATTTTGGTAATTAAACCTTGAAATGAAACAATGAAACATGAAGGAATTATGAATGAAAAAATAAATTTCATAACTCACCAAACACTTGAATTAACCTTGGAATGTAGATCTACAACTTGCATGAAATGGATTTATTGGATGTGGATCTTTTATCTTGAAACTTGATTTGAAACAATGCCTTGAATGCTTGAATTGATCTTAAATACTACATCAACATATTGGCTCCAATAACATGCACTATCCAAGAATACTTTGACATGATAATAGGATCTTGATTTCTTGAATAATTCTTCCATAAATCTATTCTTGAATGCATTGAAATGCTCTTGAATTGCTCTTGATATGCTCTAACTTGATCTCATGAAAATTTCTTAGATCAAACTTAGTGAAATAACCTTATATTTATAGGTATCTAACATTAATTTCTTGAAATTAAAATAACACAAGTTGACATGTGAATATAGATTTGAAATCATTAAAATAACACCAAAAACATAATTAAAATTTAGGTCCTATGTCTAAGAGAGGACCCATTTTCCCATAGTCTAATTGGCCCTAGGTCACCCACCTAGGACACAAATTGTTTAATGATAAGTGTTATGTTATGACATGAATGAATGTTGGGTTTTCCTTTTCAAAAATTACAATTAATTAGGCTTGGATTTGAATTAAAGGGGCTAATTAAGGAAAATTAACCTTAATTAATTAATAAATCCCTAGATATGTGTGAAAGCGTAAAGATAAACTTTACAACACCATAAATAAGAAACAATTAAGTTCATTTTAATTAATAGGGCCCTAAAATCAATGTGAATATGTAAAAGACATTACAAAACTAAATTAAGGCATAATTTAGTTCATTTTAATATTTAATTCTCCAAATTAAGTGTGGAAAAGGGATACTTTTTCCTACACTACATTTATCCTTGACTTTAGTGAGAGGGTGACCCCATATCAAACTCACACTAAATTAGACATTCAAGACACACATGTATGCAGTAATGACAGATTCTCAAGCATACAACATCAAATCCTAGAAGAAAGGGAGGCAGATCAAGCCTTGATTGTCCAACATGATGTGGAACACGTCTAAGCTATTTTTCCAATATGTTCACAAGTAGAAATTGATGTCCATTATTCAACCAACATGAATGGCCACTTCAATATAATGGAACCTTAGGTCATCTACTAGATGAGGCCCATGGAAAGTGGCTTATTGAGAAAGTTATGCCAAGTTGACAAGTTGTCACTATACTTACCATATCAAATCTATCCTTCTGATAACTCTAATAGGGTGCCACACACACTAAGTCTTAGAGCTTCATAAGGCCTAAAAAGTTGCATTATGCTAATAAAACTTATGAACAATGGAAAGGATCTACTAGAAAGTAAGGTGTGTTATGCTTAGTGGCCTTGAAGGGAAGGTTTGAGCTTCACAAGTTTAACAAGTTGTATTATGCTAAAAAATTATGAACAATAATGCAAGTAAATATTTGTTCAAAGGGATCTTTGTTAGTTTGTTTAAGGTCTCTTCTTAGGGGTCATTATGGCTAATGTCTCCAAGAGGGTACAAATCCAAGATAAGAGGATCACAACTTAGGGAATGCAATGTGTAGCATCACCATTAAGAGGAAAGTTATACTCTAATAAATATCATGCTCTTAGAGGAAAACAAACCCAATGACACCACTAAGAGAAGGACACATCACAAAAAGAAAGAAAATCACACAATGAAACATGAGTTTTAATGTATGCCCACACTTTAAATCAATTTCTTACAACACTGTGTGAGCAATAGATTTAAAGTAGTCAATGAAGAATACATGAGAGATTATTTGGAAATCCATATGCCAAGTCATATGTTCCTAAATGAAACTACATCATGAAAAAGAGGAAGGGGCTTCCCCCAAAATGAATACACGTAAGGGATCTACAAATTTGAGGTCAGTATATTTTTGCTACATGGTTATAGAGCTCAAAAACATCATCATTCCCTAAATACTCACAAAATAATAAGAATGGCACATAGAGAGTGAAAAAAAGAAAAATAGCTTTCAGGTCAACATGGAAGAGACTTAAATGTCTCAAAACCTTGTTTCATCCTCAAAAGGAAAACACAAGACAAATGAAAAGATAAATTTTTTCAACGTATAGAAGAATGTAGATACCAATAGAGGAAAGCACATGAAGAGAGATACATAAAATAAAATAACATACAAAGGATCACATTATGCACATGCAATCACATAGAGAACATGAAAAATAAATCAAAACAAGACTAGTAAGGAACATGTGAGTCAACCTATAGTAGGTCATCCACATCCCAATCTTGTTCAACATATACAGAAGGTGGACTACTATCGAAAGGGGAAACTTTAAGTGTCAAATCTAGGACAAGGCTATCTAACCCCTTTCCCCCACTAACTGTAGGACAAGGATGAACCAAGATAAGTGATGAGAAATATGAAAATCAATATCAATTAGAGGAACTAGGTGCTTCAACACAAGGAAGAGCATCACAATCCTTAAGATGTTGAATTTTATTACCCAAAGCCTTACATTCATTAGTAGAATTAAAATGAATGCTAGGATATGCAAAAAATGAACTCTTGTCGTAAATTTTCATTCATGTTCTTAGAGGGAGAGATATCAAACAATCTTGGAGGAGTCTCAAAAAGATACTCTCTTAATTAATAGTAGAAGATATTCCTTTATTTTGTGACAAAATATCTCTGCATAAATTTTCATACCTACACAAGATGTTAGAGTTAGAGGTAGATATCTAATAGTTAAATGCAGATTTGATCAATAAAACAAAGAAATAAAACACACAGAAAATTATACTAGAAACAAGACAACACAGAGAATTTAATGTGGTTCACCCAATCTGGGCTATATCCACAAAATTGCAGCCATCCAATGATTTTATTATCTAGTGCAAAACCTATTACAATCTCAAAAATAATCACTTTTTCTACATACTGTAACACTGATCCCAACCCCTTTTAACAATCCTTTTAGAAGCTTCTAGAAATTAGGGTTTTTACAAAGTCAATTTTTTTCTTTTTCGATGATTTTCCTTTTTTTCCAACGACGCAAAAAAAATGAATTTTTTTTTTCTTAGGGTTTATTGCCCCTAAACCCTGGTGAAGATACATGCTAGGGTGTATAGTTTAACATGACCAATCACCACATATAAACAATCTCCCACTTGGAGACTGATTAGGCTCCACACCAACACAATCTCCCACTTGGAGATTGATCTTGGACAACACTGCTACACTTATAGCTTCCATTGGAAATAAGTTCCTTGGACCCTACTGCTCTGTTATTCCTAAATTCAACCTTGAAGGCCAACTGAAGTTTAAGAGGAGCTCAAATTCTCCCTTTTCATCACCTTAGTAAACATATTCACTAGATTGGCAAGTAATTGCACCAAGATGGTTCCCAAAAAGGGGGCTTAAGTGGCCACTTTTTTTCTAAAATCAGGAAATGCTGACCTTGGACATGAAATTGAGGATAGTTACACTCAAAATTTTGAGATGGAACAAAAACAAGGATCAAAGTGCTCTGAGTCTACTTTCAAAACTACTAATTTATTTTGAAAATGGTTGAGATTAAGGGGTTCAACAGAGGGATGTACAGAAATTGGTGTTGTTTTTGTCAGAAAAACATAACATAGAAACTCTTGTATGACCTGAGCATGATATTTTTTTTTAGTATTTTTAAAATCACTATGGTTAGAAGTTAGCTAACAACATCAAGTTGATGCACAATTTTTCTAATAATTTTTTAATGAATATTTGATTTTTTACCAATTTTCTAAGTGGGAACTTCCTAAAAAGAAAAATTTTGGCCGTGCTCCCCCTAAATTTTTTGGAAAGTAATAGATTTTTTTAATCTTTATTTTTTTAAATTAGTAGAATGGATTCTAGTTTCTAAAAAAATTAATTTATTTGAAATTTCGATCAACAGTTAATTTATAATGAAAAAGAAACCAAACACTACTTTTTGATAAAAAAACAAACATACAAACAAAATAAATTATGGATGAAAGGCCTAACATTGTCAGAAAGTGAAAAAAATTATATCGTTGGAAAGCTAAGAGAGAACTTAACATTACCCATGTGTTCAATTTTGTCGATATTGAACCATATGCAATCCTGATGGTGAGCACGAACCCGATTATGTGAAAAATTGTAGAAATTGAAAAAAACACATCTCTGGTCTTTGGGAATGACCTCCAAACCTTTGGGTTGGTATTCTAAGGAAAATGCAAACTAAAGCAGTTAAAAAGAAAATATAATCTTGACGTGTTATAGCAGCTTGTGTTATTATTAGTTTCACTTTTTCCTTCTCCATGGAACATTTCTAGCAACACATAACGTGCTCGTGTTATTTATTCCTTTAGTTAAATGCCAATTTTTTGAATTTTTGTTCATATTTTTGTATGTATATGTATGCTGGTGTGTCATGTATGTATTCCTATATGTAT
>VDFB02047230.1:348753207-348980409 GCA_007258455.2 Sequoia sempervirens | reverse complement strand
GGGGCCCTAGGGGTCACTTTCAAGTCATTTTCACACACCTCCGCTAGCAATCTTGAGATTTGAGCTTCGACTCTCTAGTGGTATGGCACAAGGATAGCTTCCCCTGCACATCACTAATAGAATTCAGACATACTAGTGGCCACCTAGCATCGAGGTACCGGTATGTGACCCTTACCTAAGCTTAGTTTTTTCATTTAATGTCGTAATTAATGCTTTAAAATGGGAGCTCACCTCTAGTGGCACTATATAGCACCACTCGACATTTAAACTGCGTTGCGTAGTGCCATTTTGAGCCACAGTGATGCAATTCAGAGTTAAGAAGCTTTGATGCCGGGCTCAGGCTCGGAAGGCTAGTTTGACAAAATTGCGATGCTGGAGGAGAAAGTGTGCTGCGGCGGCACCATTTTGGTTCTTTTTGGGCTTGAGCATCAGAATTTGAGTAAAATAAAACTATGACGCCATCACAAACTATGCCGCTGGGGACTTTCTGGAGTGTTCGACCAAGAAATTTTTAAAAAAATTTAACATGTTGACCTTCCTTGATGCAAGATGCGGTGAGGGAGCTCTAGTCTTAGGAGAATAGGTCATGATATTTGGCTAGTGTCTTGCGGGACCTGAGTGACAGGGACCAGGATTGACTGGGGGTTGCAGGATTGTGGCACATTGCATATGCAGTGCCTATGCACACCCATCTAGGGATGTTGTCAGTGCTGGCCAAGAGATGGCACAGTGAGACATCATTTCATCTTCCCATTGGCTAGGCCACAGTCACTCTAGAGGACATTTGGTGCATTTTACGATTGCCCATTCATGGTTGCTAGGTGATATTTGATATGGATGCGGGACACAAGGCCTATGTCAGAGTCCTCGCCACACAGGACATCATCTACTATGAGGGATAGATTGAGCTAGAGCGCTATAGGGTAATTGTACCTCCCTGCTACTGGGCGGTTGTAGATATTATTTTAGGTCTTGTTGCCCCAAACTGATGAGGGCGATACTTCAATACCATCTGGGGGTATTGCTAGGAGTAGGTGGTCCGAGACAGGCCCATTCATTTTACATGGGGGCATGTACTTCTTGCCTCACTCTACAGAGACTTGCATGAGTATGTATACATGGACGGTAGAGCGCTGGGGACTGGAGTGACCTTACTTCATGTCTAAGCATGGGAGAACATTTCTATTCTATAGCCACATGTCGTTCCAATTCCAATGGGGGCAGATGATCCCCTTGTGGCATGATACAGAGCTGGTGTGTATTTTACACACACTGGGAAGCACGAGATCCCCTACTGGCGGCAGGTCCTAGATGAGATGATTATTTTTACTTGGAGACCGTACCTTGGTCGGTCCAGATGGATCGACGATGTTGATTAGCTCTTTTATTTCCACAAGGATCGTTATATGCCAAGGTGGGAGCATACAAAGATTGAGAGGTACCTGCTTGGGTGCGTACAGTGTCAGTTCGGAGAGCCACAGGATCGGCCAGATGATGACTATGTAGCCATTTTTGCTCGTAGCATGACACAAGTATCATGGGGACATGGTATTCCCACCTCAAAGGTAGTTGACAGTTTTTGGAACTTGGTAGCCTGACCATGGGCTTATGATCAAGGCCTAGTAGCTCTTGGAACCACTGAGGCTTATAGAGATTGGTTCTGACTGCCACTTCAGTTGACCATTCCAGGTGAGGATCCAGATCCACACAGAGTTAGAGGTAGAGGGAGAGGATGACAGTGAGGACCGAGGGTTGAGATTCGATAGGATCCACCAGTTGCACCCCCAATCCCACCAGGTCATGGGGATATTCATATGTAGGATCAGTAGTAGGATCCGCCAATCCCACCACCATGAGCCGAGGGTGAGGGTCAGCCTCGGGTGCAGCCACAGGGACAAGCAGATGCATGGGACACCTTGATTGCATAGCTACAGGCCGCGGTGTAGACCTTGATAGCTGAGAGGGACCAGGCAAGGGCTAAGAGAGACTAGGCCATCCAGTAGAGACAGGCCGTAGAGTTGTAGGCAACTACAGAGCTAGGTCAGTGACAATAGCTAGAGTATGGCAGCCTCCTCCTCATAGGGTACAATATCAGTTTGGTCCTATAGGGATGTCGTTTGAGAGGCAGAGTACTATTGGCGGTACTATCACAAGGCCATTCCCTGTGTAGAGAGAGTCCTAGAGTACTCAGAGAGGGCTAGCCACAGACCACCAAAGGGTCACAGTGACAGGGGCGAGGGAAGCATCCATAGGGATAGACCTTGATCGAGATGTTCATGTTACTTTATTGTACCTTATGGGCTCATTTTTGATAGCCTGATGGGCATTTTGTACTGATTGACACATGTATAGTGATCTGATTTATTCCTTGTACTATGATAGTTGATGATATATATATATGAGCCGATGATTTTTCTTATGATGTGACATGATGTGTACCATTTGTTTATGCATGTATGGATGACTCTACTTCTATTTGTGCAATGATGTTTATATGATGCATTTTATGGATGCATTTAGTTTTGATGATGAATGCATTATGTAATGATTATGACTAACATATCTATATTATGCTTCACCTATGAGATGATGTGCAATGATGTTATCTATATGATGATTTATTTTATGCCAATGTGATATGTGGTATGGATTTTAATTATGTAAAATTATATGATCTATGGTATATGCAATGATGTGTGAAATATGCTTATATATGAGATGGTTTATGGATGGATGTAATATGAATGCAATGGTTGTGAGATAATGCAAATGAAGTGTTGTTAATGCCTAATGAAATGGTTTTATGAGATGCAATTATTTGTTAATGCATAAAGTGGTGAGATGATGTCAAGTATGTATGTTAATGAATTAAATGCTTATATACCTATTGTTTATGATTATGCAAAAATGATTATGGAATGCTTTTTTTCATGTTATGTGATGATTTAGATGGTAATATGAAATTTTTGTGACATGTAGATGAATGATATAATGCCATGCGATGCAATGTAATTGGTGAAATGCAATGTCATGGATGTGCCTATCTATGAAAAATGTTTATGATAAAACTATTTATATGATGATTAAAATGTGATGTGTATGTTTCCTATATGATATGTTTATGCAATATGGTAATGGTTTGTGGATGCAGGATTGATGACGATAATGGCGATGATGGTCAACTGTCATAGTACCTTGTTAGTGTGGTTAGTAAGAAAAGAAGAAGTCATTTCAACAAGACAGAAGATGAAGCAGATGCAAATGATGATGATGACTACTTGCTGAGGAATTGGGATTTTCAAAGGGCCAAATTTTCTTATGTTTGAGAACACACGTGGTACGATGCATCAAGGTATAAAAAACTAGGATGGCATTGTACCTAGTGAGATGGACTTTGACTTGACAATTAGATAGGAGTATTCTTGTTCACACTTTACATATGGAAACCTTGCTAGGATGCACTTCAAAAGTTTCAGGCACCTCAGACCAAAACATAGAAAGGTAAAGCTATCCATGTAATAGTCAAAAAGTTGCACTAGACCTCTTCCATACATACCTAACAAAGCAAGTATTCACTGAGGTTATATTACAAGAATGTCCAACAAGCATCACAGACAAAAGATAATGATCGTTGCTCCATTCCTATTTCTCTAAATCCTCTATTTTGGGATATCATCAAGATGTCCTTGGAATGAGCGCAAATAAGATAAGTCAAAAGATAAAGACCAAGTACACAAACAAACTGATGCTCTTCAATACTACTAACAGAAGGAGGATGTGTTTTCTAAGGATAAGAGCCAAAACTTATTGCCAAAAGATAATGCCCATTCTAGGAAGGATTCATCCTAGGACATCTTAGTGGATGGTGGCACGTCATTTAATTTACCCAAAGTTTTCTAAGGGATGATTGATATGGAACCAATTTGGATGATGTGTTACTGATACCAAGGGATGACCAATTTGCTTACATACTGACCTAGACTTAAGACTTCACATTTTTTGGGTGTTTACTTTTAAGCTGCTAAACTTGTTTCCAACTATTTCACCAAAGGTTGAGGATGACAATTAGTTTATTATGGATGGTGTTATTGTGGGTGCAAGCAAGATGAGATGGATTTTTCAAATATTTGGATTTTTTTTTATATTTTGTAATGTTTTGACGCTGTTTTTGGTATTTTTTGATATTTTGAAAATGTTTTATTTTTTGATTTTCTAATGTTTTTGAGATTTTTTGAGATTTTGACCAAGAGACTAACCTAAAGACCTATCCTAGAGGTCTCAAGGGCTGATCAACAAATTAGCCTTGCCTACGTTATATACGCAGAGACCATGTAGTTCGATTGACAACTTGACCGATTTAAAGATGATGATATACATGATGAGATGTCAGTTTATTATAACATACTCTTATAGGACTGACCTAAACGTCTCAGGGGATGATCACAAATCAACCTTGCCTACGTTCAAGCTCAGAGACGAGGTAGTTCGACTAATGACTTGACTGATTTATAGATGATGATATACACAATGAGATGTTAGTTTATTATGACAGACTCCTATAGGACTGACCTAAATGTCTCAGGGGATGATCATAGATCAACCTTGCCTACATTCAAGCTCAGAGATGATGTAGTTTGACAAGACAACTCTGTTTTGACTTTTTAACTTATTTTTGGATTTTCTGATTTTCTGATGTTTTTGGATTTTCTAATTTTAGGACTTTAAGAATATATACGAATCCAATCCAATTAGAACATGCCCCCAGCATGATGCAATAGACTACTCTGATAAAGGCAGGACAAACTAACCTTGAGGATGGGCCGAGTAGTACAAGGAGGGATCATGATATGAGAATAGGACCAAGCTATGGTGCAGATGAGAGTGGATGAGCAATGGATGAAGATCCAAATGCGATGAATGATGGAAATGAAATGGATGGATGATGTAGAACAAGTCATAAAGATCCTGGTGGATGGAAAGTGCTTATTTACGCAAGGCGCCTGTTTTCCAAGTTTTCACCAAGGTACTTGCCCAAAGTGCCACCAAAGTGGTTTTCACTAGAGGACCATTCTTTTTTTTGATCCTTTTTATAATTTTTTTGATTTTTGTTTTTTTGTTGTCAAATTAAGGTGCCTCAGTTTTCACCAAAGGACCATTTCTTTAGGAAATTTTCTAATTTTTGGATTTTTTGGTTCTATACCTTGAAATATTTAGGCATAAATTTTTTTTGAGATGGGAGCTATTCATGGGCTCCTGTAGAGGTTCCCCTTCGGGTGTTGATAACTGATATGCCCCAGATTTATAACTTGTTATGATGATGAAAGGTCCTAACCAATTAGGTTTGAACTTGTCTCGCTTGGGTTTGGGGACATTCTTCTGATTTTCCTTTAAGACCAGTTCTTCGACTTGGAAAGTCTTGCTTCTGATTTTCTTATTGTAGCTCCTTTTGAGTCTATTCTTATAGACTTGTAAGTGATTTAAAGCAGCTATACGTCACTCATCCAGTAGCTCCAGCTCATTTAGTCTTGATATTCTATATTCTTCATCTGTTATGAAGTTTTGTAGTGATATCCTAAGGGATGGGAGCTTGATCTCAATTGGGAGTACTACTTTAGATTCATAGACCAAAGAGAAGGGGGTGGCACCAGTGGGTGTGTAGATACTGGTTCGATAGGCCCAAAGGGCAGGATTATGCTGTTGATGCCAGTCTCGACCTATGTCATTGACTATTTTCTTGAGGATTTTCAGAATGGTTTTGTTTGTAACTTCTGCTTGGCCATTGCCTTGGGGATAGTACGAGGTGGAGAAGTGATGTTGGATTTTGAATTTTTCACATAAGTAATAAACCTCCTGATTCTTGAATGGTGTCCCATTATCTGAGATAATGGTTTGTGGGACACCATAGCAGCATATGAGATAGTTCAAGATGAACTTAGAAATCTACTTCCCAGTTATATACGTCATGGGTATGGCCTTCACCTACTTAGTAAAGTACTCTGTTGCAGTTATGATGAATTTGTGGCCATTAGATGAGGTGGGAGTGATTTTTCTGATGAGATCTAGTCCCCACTACAAGAAAGGCACTAGTGTGACGATAGGATGGAGCTCTTGAGCTAGAGCATGGATGAGGTCCCCATGCTACTGACATTGTAGACACTTTCTAGCATGATCATGTGCTTCCTGTTCCATTGTGGGCCAATAATACCCCATCCTCAGCAGTTTCTTAGCTATGGTCATTCCACTCGAGTGTGAACCACAAATACCGTTATGTACTTCGGTTAGAGTAGTTAATTTCTTGTCAGCATTTAAGCAGTGTAGTAAGGTACCTTATATGCTTCTACAGTATAGGGTATCACCTAGGATGAAAAATCTAGATGCCTTTTTTACAAAGGTTCATTTTAAGTTTGAGGGTAGGTCAGCAGGTATGACTCCTATGCGAAGATACGTGTAGATGTCATGATACCAAGGATTGCCAGGACCAATGATTTCACATACATATTCTGATTCTGGTACCTTGAATGCAGGAAAAAGAAGCTTCTCAATCAAGAATTCATATTTTGAAGTGTTGTGAGGGATATCCAATAAGGACCCAATTGTCGCCATGGCGTCTGCTGCTCTATTGTTGTTTCTAGGAATCTGCTTAAATGTTATTTCAATGAAAGATTCTTTGAAAGTCTCCACCAATTTCTTGTATGGAGTGAGCTTGTCATCCTTGGTCTGATATTCATTATTGACTTGATTTATGATCAACTAAGAGTCTCTGTAGACTTTGAGAGCTATGATATTCCATTGCACTGCTATCCTGAGACCTATGATTAAGGCCTCATATTCTACAATATTATTAGTGCAAGGAAATGCCAAATTTTATGACCTTGGTATGCAATCCCCTTCTGGGGTGATGAAGAAGATACTAGCTCCTCATCTGTGCTACGTGTATGAACCATCAAAGTATAGTTTCCAGTGGTCTGCTACTTTGAGGTTAAAAATGGATTCATCTGGAAACTCTAAGACAAGAGGATTCTTAGAATAAATAGGTGCTTCTACTAGTTGATCCACAATAACTTGACCCTTGATTTCTTTTCTCTCCACATACTCGATATCATATTATGATAATATCATTACCCATTTTTCCATTCTACATGTGAGCATTGCCTTTGATAGTAGATACTTGAGGGGATCAATTTTGGTGATGAGCTTTATCTTGTGTGCCAACATGTAGTGTCTGAATTTTTGAGGTGCAAACACTATTGCGAGACATGCCTTCTCGATAAATGAATAGTTTAACTCATGCCCAACCATTTTCCTATTGATGTAGTAGATAGCCCTCTTTGTTTTGTTTTCATCATACTGAGCTAGGAGAGCTCCAAGGGCTGTTGTTGTTGCTGATACATATAAGATCAACAGTTTCTTTGTGATAGGTGGCATTAAGATCAGTGGTGTCAATAGGTCTTCCTTGATTTTGTTAAATTCCTCTTCACATTTAGCATTACATTTATATGCTACTCCCTTGTGGAGTAGGTGAGAATATGGATTTTGTTTGTCTGCTAACTGTGCTATGAATTTTTGAATGGACTAGAGTCTACCTTGGAGGCCTCTTAATTGTTTTAGTGTCCTTGGTGCTTCCATTTTGAGGATTTCTTTCACTTTTACTGGATCCACTTCAATACCCTTCATCGATACTATATATCCTAGCAATTTACATGATTGTACACTGAAGACGCACTTCTTTGGGTTTAGTCTTACTTTGTATTCTTCCAGTCTATCAAAGATGGCAATCAAGGTCGCTATATGGTCTTGTCTTTTTCTGGACTTAGCTAGGATGTCATCAACATAGTCCTCAACTATTTTATGGATCATATCATGGAAGATCAATGTCATAGCCCTTTGATATGTTGTTCCTACATTATTTAGGCCAAATTTCATCATGTTCCAGCAGTAAGTCCCCCATGGACAAGTGAAGGTTGTCTTATGTTGATCCTCTTTTGCTATCATGATTTGGTTATATCTTTAAAATCCATCCATTAGTGATAAAATCTCATGTCTTGCTATCATGTCCACTATCATGTCAATGTTGGGAAGCGGGAAGTCATCTTTTGGACATGCCTTGTTCAAATCTCTAAAGTCTATGCATATTTGAATGGCTCTATCAGGTTTCGAAACAGGTACCAGGTTTGATACCCATTCCAGATAATCGATTGGTTGGATGAATCCCCCATCTAAAAAAATTTTGAGCTCCATTTTGACTAGTAAGGCGATTTGAGGATGCATTTTATGAAGCTTTTTTTTTACTGGTTTTGCCTCTAGATATACTGCCAAGTGGTGGACTACGGTTTGTGGGTCAAGACCTGGCATATCAGCATAACTCCATGCGAAGTTTATTTTCCTCTCTCTTAGGAATGTTGCTAGGAGTTATTTCTCTTCTGATAATAGTGATTCCACATAGAATATGATATGTGGAGTTTCCTTTGTTCCTAGGTTGACAAGATTGCATTTTTTGGCCAAAACTGCCGACTTTTCCTGATGAATAGCTCTTAGAGGAAGATTGAATCCCCCATCCTCGGGTGCCTCAAGGATATTTTCACCATTGGATGTGTCCTTTCTTTTTAATTTTTTCTTGTTAGAGAGTGCCACAGTGTGGTTTTCACTCAAGGACTTGGATATGATTCTTAGTTTCTCACTTTTGTGATTGAAGGATTCAATCGTTTCTCTATAATAGGCTTGTGTGTCCAACTCCATTATAAACCGTGCTTTATGATATCCATCTAGGATGTTATCCCTCAATCCCATGAATTATGAGATTTCTTCATCATTCTCGAATGTATCAAGAACTAGTGGTCCTCGTTGGTCATAATTGATGAGTTGGGGATATACTAAGTGGATTTCATGGTCTTGGTTGTTTGGCTCAAAAGATAAGGTATTGATCATGCAAAGGGTGGTGTCCTCAAAAAACCTAGGTAGATTGGTCATGGTATCTTCATCATCACTACTGCTACAAACATCGATTATATCAAAGGTATAGTTGTCTACGACACATCCTGTAGATACTGGTAATTGTAATTCTACTGTTGTTGGCCGACGGGGTTTATTAACCGCTCTAACCGGAGGACTTCGACCATGTATGGTTATACACGGAGGGGTACATCCAAGGCCAAGGTTTGTTATTGGTACATCTCTAGCATGATAGGTATTATAAGGCCATTTTCATTTTGTCCCAGTCTTTGATTTCTGTCGTAACCCATTGCGCGCATCATTTGGAGACCTTTGCTTCTTTCATCCATTGGTAAATTAGTTGTTGGTCTCTCATCTTGGTATAACATATGTGATGGATCTGTCTCAATTACCTCTTGGCCCAAATCTCCCCAGCTTGTGAATTCAGGATAATCTTTAGGAGAGGTTTGTGATGTGGAAGTTTGATTTTGTTGTGGGCATCCTCATGATCTAGGAGATTGTGGTAACTCTCCTATCACAAAAACATTGTTAGGGAGCCTGTAGCTTCCACAACCATCCTCCTGGATGATGAGCTTGATATTAGAGATGGTAGGAATGGCGGGTGTCTTTGTCTCAGAAGTGGATGTGAGGGTGGCAGGATCAATGTATGATTTGGATGGGCCCTCATCATTTTTTGGTACTTGGGGGATTTTGTAATTTTTTTCTTCAATATTTTTGCAGTATGAAAAAGGTTTGGGATCTTTGTGAATGGTGACTTCTTGTCTATTATGTGTAGATTTCACACATTGGTGGAAGGTTGATGCTACTACTTTCATCACATGAATCCATGGGTGTCCTAGGAGGATGTTATATAGCAAGTCAAGATTTAAAACCTGATAGGTGGTTTCCATGAGAGCCAACCCTACTTGAATAGGGAGTTTGGTCATGCCTTGAGACAATCTTTCTTGATCATCATATGCTCTTATCATGATGCCTTTCCCTTTGTCAATGGAATCTTCTAATATTTTCAACTGCTTGATAAGGTTGAGAGAACAAATATTCAAACCCGCACCTCCATCCACCAAGACTTTTTTTATTTTTCTCTTATGTACTATAGCTTCTAGGTGAAGTGCACGGTTATGAGATGGTTGGGCGGAGAAATATTGGTCGAAGAATGTAAGAAGAATAGGTTTAATGATGTTTCCGACCATAGCTTGGAATTGCTCCGCATCAAGATATATAGGGATGGTGGATGAAGCCAACACTTCTTCAAGAATTTTCTTATGGGCAGATGATATTTTTAGCAACTCCATGATAGAGATTTGTGTTGGTGTTCTCTTGAGTTGGTCTAGCACATTGTAACCATTAAGAGCAGATCTATATGTAGGGGTTTTGTTTGGCTGGGATGAGCCTGTGATAGTTACTTTGCTGCCTCTTGTGGTGACTCCACAATCTTCAGCATAGGCACCCTTGATAGTAATGACCATGCAATTTTCATCTAAGGAGGTGACGACTGTTTCATACACATGATGTACGTTTGAGTGGGTTCCTTTCCCTTTATCTTTTTGATTCCCTTTGTTGCCATGATTTGGCATCAAATTGTGTATATCTTAAGGTCCTAGTTTCCTGTAGGTTGTTCCACATTTATGATTTTATTTGCAATGAGATCTTGGATGATGTTTTTGAGTCTCATACAACTGTTTGTGGTATGGCCTTTTATTTTATGGAATTCACAAAGTTGATTCTAGTTATACCAAGGAGGTTTGATGTCAAGTTCTTGGTAATTCTCAAATGTAGATGCTTTGATGATTTTTTCATCTATGAGCTTTTTCATGATGTCCTCAAGTGGTTCCCCCAAAGTAGTGTACTTTCATTTTGGATAACTCTTGCATTGGGGTGGTCCTCTTTGGTCATTGAGATTATTGATGGTTTGATTGTTGTTTGGTTGGTATGGTATGTGATGGGTGTTTTGGTGTTGTGATTGGATTTGCAGTGTGGTTGTATTTTGGTGTGGACCACTAATGACCACCTTGGCATCGACAACACCATCATTAGTAATGTTTTTGTTTCTTGCCCACGTGTGAGGTTTATCATTGTAATTGGATGGTGGGTGGTTTTTTTGTTCGGGGTATGATGATGGTCCCACGGGTTGAGTCATGAGGGCTCATTCAATGTTGAGAACTTTAGGGATTAATTGATCATACGTGGTGATTCCTTGGACCTTGAGATGAAATGGCAAGAGGCCGTCAAGGTTGGAAATGATGGTGCAAACTTTTTGTTCTTCCGCCATGGTCCACTTGCTCTGATTGGCCTTTGATCACCATTGTTGTAAGAAGGAAGTGAATGATTCGTTCTTTCCTTGCTTTAGAGCTGAGAGTTCTTCTAGACTAACATCCATTACAATGTTGCATGCATAGTTTTTAATGAATACATCTATAATTTCTTGAAATGTTCTAATGCCTGATGGTAGACGAGAGAACCATTCCATAGCGTGGCCTACCAAACTCCTAGGAAATAGTTGCATCAGATAAGTATCGTCATATGCGACTTCCATGCAATGAACCTGGAATTCCCTGATATGATCTTTAGGGTTTCCCGTCCCTTGATATTTTTCAAATTTGGGGATCTCGAATCCCTTGGAAAATGGTTTCATTACTAGGTTCCTATCAAATGGATACAGACACAAGTTTCTTGGTTTCTTCATTGTTCACCCTGATTGAAGATCGCGCACTTGTTGTGAGAGCAACCTGATTTGTGCTATCACATCACTTTGTGGATCAAGGGGTGGGATAAAGATGCTTTGAGGGGTTGCAATTGTAGGTTGAGTGGGTACATTGGTCATTGTGGTGTTTGATGGTATATGTATGTTCTATTGTGCGAGGTAGGCTTCCACCTGCTTTTTTATGAACAACGCTTGTTGATCTTGTTGTTGCTACACTAGGATTTGTGCTTGCTATTGTACTTGTTGTTCCAACAATGCTTCTTGTTGTTCCAACAACGCTTGTTGTTGTTCCAACAATGCTTGTTGTTGGGCTGCCAATTCTACTGCTTCTTGTTGTTCTTGATATTGCTTAATTGCTTGTTGATATGCTTCCAATTGCACTACTTGTCTTTGTGTCAGGAGTTGTGCTTGTGCTTGTGCTTTTGTCTCTTGTTTTTGTAATAAGGTTTTTTCTTGAGCAACCTTTTGTGCTTGTAGTGCTTGCAATGCTTGAGTAGCTTGGGTGGCTTGTTGTTGTTGTTGTAATAACGTCTGGGTTTGTTGCACTTGTAATGCATCTTGTGTTGCTTGGGTAACTTGCGCCGCTTGGGTTTCTTGTTATAAAGCTTTATGTTTTTTCACTTGTTGGTATCCCTTTTGAAAATCAACTCGCAATGTTGCATTATATTGGCTTGATGTGGTGGAATTTGGTGGTGGTGGGGGTGAGGGTGGTGTGGATTCAGAATGGCATTTGTGTTAGTGGTGAATGGTGATGTTGTGTTAATGTTTTTAGTGTATATGGTGTTGTTGCAATTGTTTGTGCATTTTTTGTCTATTGGGATAAGTTGTGAGCGTTTGGCATAATACTTTGATTGATGCTTGGGATGTTAATTTGATCAAAACTTGGTAAGGGGGGAAGTCCTAAACCAAGGAGTGGTGTGGATGATAATGGAAATGGTGGAAGAGGTGGAAAGGTGAGGGATGTGAGTCCTTGTGAAAATTTTGTGGTGTCGAATATGCCCCCTGGTCTGAACATATCTCCCTCTTCTTGCAGATTTGTGAGGAGAGAAGTTTGAGGTGTGGCGTAAAAAAATGATGATGACGGAGCGTGATGGAAAGTGAGAGGAACATTCTTATGTAATGGGTTTTTGGGTATGTTTTGTTCCAAGATGGTATTTGCATCCAAGTTTTGATTATTAACAAGAGGGTGTGCTTGAAGAGCATTGAGGAATGCATTTCCTTTGTTAACATTGGGTTGGGTTGGAGTAAAAGATGTGATTTTTGGAATGTTTTGAGTGATGTTTTGAGATGGGAATAGTGGATGAGATGGAAAAATATGTTTCAACTATGGTGCTCATGTCAAAATCTAAAGGCAATTTGGCCCCTTTCTTTGCTAGTTCAAGCATGTATAATGAAGGGTTAAGCTTCATCATGACATTGACAATCTTATGGTTTTCCAGATTTTGAAGCATTTCAGTTATTTCGTCATGAGACATTCCAAAGGGGAGATCTTCTCCTTGAGCTTCTTCTTGTGGGTTTTGTGAGAGTGTCAAAGGATTGTTTGATTCGGGGGGATTTATTTCAACATTTTTTTGGATAAGATCGCTTGAAGCGGGTGTTTCTTTGTTGGCTTCCATACTTTTCTTGTATTGAGATCTAGTTTGAACCATAAAACAAAGATCAATCCTTTTAAGAATGGGAGATGAATCTCTTGATTCTTTGGATTGATTCCTACTTTATGCCCAAAGTAGAAAAATTTTAGGATATTTTTGAAGATCAAAAGGTGATGTGATGATGATGTAAAATATGAATGATGTGAATGTTATGGTCTTTTGATAAATCTTGAAAGAGACACTAGGCTTTTAGGACTTTCAGATATGTTTCAAACTTTTATTTTGATTTGCTTTTGGATTTGGGATTTTCCTTTGATTTTGATTTTAATTTTGATTTGGATTTTGAACAAAAAGACCCTAAGATTTCAAATGATGATCTAAGGGATAGCTTTGTTTAAAGGATGATGATTTGCGTAAGTTTGAGGAGAAAGATTCATCTACCCACACTTGTTCAAACAAGATAGTCATTTCACTAAGTATATGAAGAAGGATTCATCAACATATACTAAGCTAGACAAGATGATTTGGATAATTTTGACTAAGCATATGCAAAAGGATGCATCTACACATACCTAGCCAAAGGTGTTTTTTATAATGTTTTCAAGGATTTAGTCTTAATGATTTTGATTTTTCCAAAAAGCCTAGTGTTAAGGATGACTTCAAGATTTTCCAAAAGGTGATTTGTGAGATGATGTTTTTTTTTATGTTTTTGGAGGATGGATGAAAAATATTTTGATATGTTTTGATCCTGAGATGAACCTAAAAAAAGGTACACTTTATTTTCCTAGACCTAGGTATCGAAAAGTACACAAATTCTTCCTAAAGACCTTTGTAACCAAAGAATGATTTCATTTGAAAATTCATTTTCAGATTTCCAACCAATGATTTTTTTTCTTTTGGGGTTATGAGTCTTCAACACATATGAAAGTTCATTTTGCTTAGCTTTACTTAATGTCTTTATTTTACCAAAAACACTTTCTTTGATTAGGTTTTCAAACTAAGATGCCCAATGTCTTAATTTCTTTAAACCCCACAAGATATGTTATGTGGAAATTCAATGAACTTAAGGCAAGGGTTTTCCTATTGTTTACTTAAGGAGACAAATTGAGATATAATCCAATGTTTAGAAACCTCTAAGGACGTGAATCCCAAGAGCAAGCAATAACATATGGATTGAGTCAATTGTATTTGTCCTCAAAAGAGTTTGAAATTTGGATGATGTTCAAGTGTTTGTTTCCATAATGTTTTCGATCAAGCAATGCATTTTGTAACCCAAGAATAAGTACAATCCTATGGATGTGTAAGACAATATTTGTTGGATTCCCACTTGGACAAGTATAGCTACGCTTATCTCTAGCTAATGGTTAGATACTTGACCCCACTGGCTCCCCTCGATGACACTCACTTATACGGGGCAGCCAAGCATCAACACCCATGAAACTTCCATGGCATGTTTTCCATTTCTACTAGAAGACCGTAAAAGTGTGGGGTGGCTTTAGAATCCATTCGTGGAGATTGACCCATACGGAAAGAGTCCCCTTTCGGATCCATCTTGTCAGAATCAACTGTGTGATATTGGTGTTTCTTCCAATATCCACATTTATATCCTGATTGGAAATACTCTTGGCTTTAGAGTGTTACCGATTGAGTTGTTCCCTTGGGTGAGTACTTTTTCCCCAAGGCCCTCTAGGATAAACAAAAGCGAATAAAGAACAATATTCGTAACTCGATCAATCCTTGTTGGCAACAAGGAGAGATAATATACGCAACAATGCCCCCACTCACACTCACACAAGATGTTCAATTTTAAACCCAAATAAAAGTGTGGAGGTGAATGCTTTGTCTCACCCTAAAGTCATGAAAAAGGCCTTTTGATTCTCAAGATCGCTATAAAGCGCAAGAGAAGTGCATACGTCCTTTTTCAATGGTTTTAGTTTAAGTAAGCCCTCAGAAAAAATAAAGTTACACTTATTCTTTTTAAATCACCAAAGCAAAATATGAGTTCTTTTTAGAGCACCAAACCACAAGTGTAAGACATTTTGTTCAATTTTTTAATCCAAGAAACAAAATCTAGTAACTTGTGATCCTAAGGTTCATTTTAGCCCCTTTGCAAGAAATAAACAAAAAGATTATTTTTAAATCCAAAGGAAGATTAGTATCCTAAGAAAGAAGATATAACAAATTCTTAAAGAAGTGTTAAATAAACACTGAAGTGTTTAAAAACACTTTGATTGTACAAAATATCATCATACTCCTCCTTCCTTTGTTTTCAGTTTCTAATCTACAAGTGAGAAAAACCAGTCAGATTCTGGAAAATACAAAAGTTAAAAACCAAGAAACAAAATATAAATTAATCATAAATCAAAAGCGCATGCTAAAAATCAAATTTTACCTTTTTACTATCTCCCAGCATCACAACTCGCAATGGTGTCACAATTTGTCTTCTCAGCGGTGCCCTCACAGCACTGCTTACCAGTTAGTGGCACTCTATGTTGGGATAGAGAACTCAACTGCGTCGCATTTTTTGCCCAATGTCATGGTTTCCTTCCAACATCATTGTTAATAAAATTTCAAAAAGTCTTGCAAGTCAACGAGTCCAGTGACAAAGTTTAGAATTCAAATATTTTGGTGGGACGAGTCCAACGGTGCAGTTTTTGTTTTAAGTAGTGTCATATAGCGATGCTAACGATCCTGTGATGCCAAAAGGTGACACTAAGCTCCCCGTGTTGGAATTTTCTGTGTGTGAATGAAAATGCAGAATTTTTGAAAAAAATTGATTGAAAGTGAGATGCAGCCCTCCTTCTAGCACCAAATGTGTGAACCCTTTTCCTAGTACCTACAAAACAACATGAATAAACAAGTTAAACAAGGGATTGGAAGCTCAAACAAGGATTCCCCATGAAATCCATTTACAAACTCAAAATAGGAAAGAAAATAATGAATAACCAAATAAAAACAATGAAATAACTTGAATCCTAATTTAAATATGCAAACTCATGATCCCATGGGGGAATTGGTGCCAATTTGATGTAAAAATTGGCCCTTTCCCAATTCCTATGATGAAATCTTGATATGTTGAAGTTGATATTGATCCACTTAGACGAAAGATGAGAATTCCAAGCTAAATCTGCAAAAAGCCTAGCTAAGAATTCAATGATGGATGGAAATGGCTAAATATTTTAGCATAATAACTTTGCAATGTTTGTGGATGATCAAATGAGGATATGAGCTCTTTATTTATAGAGTTTCAAGATGAATGAATGTCCATATTTGAACAATGTGGGACTAACATTCATCCAATGATATGATGCCACTTGTCAAGCTATGAATGGATGATGGATGTGCAAGATTTGGGGTTTGTGCAAATAAATGCATAAATTTGAATTTCAAATTTGTTAAAATGACATGCAAGAGGGAAGGGTAAATGCAATAAATACCACTTGGCTCAAGACAAAGGACATGTATGATGAATTTATTACCTTGTTGGATGTACATGTTGACTTGGAATTTTTGAATTCAAATTGAGAGAATATTCCAAAAGATGCCTTGTGAGGAAAATAGAGATTTAATAAATGAATTAAATCTATTTTCATGTGCAACTTGCATTATCTAGAAGATGTGACATGAGATGAGATTAAATTAATCAAGGGTTAATTAATTTAATGACAGAGGTTAGATGATGTGACCTATTTGACTCAAATTTATGGATTTATTTTAAATCAAATAAGAGAGGAATATGACAAGAGATTTAATTAAATAAGGACTTTGATTTATTTAATTAAAAGAGATGGTGTTAGATTAAATCAAATAATATTTTAATTTATTTAATTTAATGAACAAACTTTAGAGATTTAATCAAATAAATTGATTATTTAATTAAATAGGGATAATTAGATCAAGTGGATTGATTTAATTAACAAAAGAGATTGATTTATTTAATTAAGAGATGAATATTGTTGAATTTAATTAGATAGGGGAATTTGATTAAATGGTTAGACCGAGGGATGATTCAGGAAGAAATGATGTTAGTGAGTCAGGATTAAATGCACGATGTCAGTTAGTATATTTTACATGTCTACACTTGTCTTAAACAATACAACAATCACTCATCAACTCAACTTACCCATTCAAGGCAAAAACAATCAAACACCTCTTTTCTTTAGACCTACAATCAAACATTATCCCAGCAATTTAAGATATCTTTGCTCAAATCAACACATCCATCATCCTATCTTCACTTAAACACCATTTGTAACAACAACAAGCAACATTAGTTTAACATTGTCACCAAACCTTTAATATACCAATTTCATCATGTTTTGATTGTAATATTCCAATATATCAGTATAGACACACTCTGACTCCTTTGCATTCAAGACACCATTGCCATATATTGGAAACATATACCCAAATCATCAAATCTTTCACAATATACCTTCAAGACATTACCAAGCATAGATACAACTATGGCATCACATATTAGACTTCTCCCAAGCACTTAACAACATTCCTTATGTTGTTTCTACATATTCTCTGGTTTTAGCAAACAATACCAAATATCTCTAGTAGGCCAACATTCCATCTAATCGGGTGATTCCTTTTCTATCATAAAGCATTTACACAATCCCAATATAGATTCTCAGGCCTATTTTGATCCTTTTCAACATACTATAAAAGTTTATACACTTATTTCACAAAAAAGAGTAGAACCAACGTTCTTTCTATTGGTAAAAGCCCTTAAATAGGTCAATTTATCAAAGCAATTCATCATAGAACTACTCACTAATCCACCAAACCTGAAAATAGTCTTAGGCCATGTGTAGAAACTCACAAATAAACAAGTTTCAAGATGGGAAATGTCCATCAATACACAAAATCAGTAAACACTTGATTATAGGGTGAAAACACACCAACCATGAGGGTTTCTTTAATTAATCATTTGCAAAACCTCTACTACTCTACCCAACAATTGAAACATGCTTCATCATGTCTGCAAATTATTTTGAAATAATTTCTAAGCTCCTCTACATGTTTCCTCAAACCCTACTTGAAAACACCATTTTTTTTAAAGAGAAAATTCAGAATTTTAATCATGCAACAGTATCCCAACTTCTTATTTCTATTTAGCCCTGCCACACACATCTTCACATTGAAAGGACACTAAATATGATCCATTCCATTGACCTACTAGCCCTACATTGGTGGAATGGCTAAGAATCACTATTTAGAATCAAAACAATTCTAAGGAAACCACAGATTGAGACTTAGGAAACTAAGTTCAAATTCTTGATTATTTGAATTACAATTCCTACAACTTTCAAGAATGAAAGAAGTCTCTTTCCCTGACAAGAATCAAATCTTAGAATGCTTGAATCACTATGCAACCTGAAAACAAGAATAGAAAAGCTTTCCAAAATAACTGAGTAGAGGTTTTTTTATTAATTTTTATGGATTTTTTGGGATACAAGATCTGCCTTTTTGGAGCTTACAATTCTTTTTAAAGGTGTATAAATTAGTTGAAATAACTTCCTCTTAATCTTCATCAACCCATCCTTTCCTTTCCACAAAAAAGACTCTTCACCTTCCTACTTTTGTGCAATTTTACATTTTTACAATAATTGATAACTTTTGTTATAAAAAGCAACTTTTCAATAATATCACCTAGTGACCTATTTCATGGTGAAAATACATTCGAATTCATCATTTCATGACCTTCACTCATCATATTTACTTGAACATTACAAATTGAAAAAAATAGCCTTTTGAAGGAATTTCATGACCTAGGTGCTCTTGCACCAGTTTGTCATGTTACAACCTTACGTTGTCAATGGACTTTCTTTGTATATGCTTCCAAAGATTTCATTGAGTTATGCTTCCAAAACTTTCAATTAGTTAATTTGACAACTTAGCACTTTTTTCACAAGTAAAATGATTCGTCATGCCGAAGAAACAAACTATTAAAAGGAAAAAACTAACAAATGATCAACTACAAGCCTTGAGAGATAAAGAGAAAAAATGGATGAGGGAATATCATGAAAAGTAGAAATTGGGAACGATTAATGAAAACAATCTAGTTGTAGAGGAACCTCAACCATCAAAAAGGGAAAAGAAATTGGAAGCACAATTGGCACGAATGCAAAAGAGTTGTGCTAGGGAAGATGCAAATACCATAGTTGGAGACACACCCTCTACCGCAAGTGAATACGAAGGGAAACCATTAAGCACAAGCGAATATGGGGGGACACCATCTACCACAAGTGAGTATCATTGGACACCACCCACCACATCTGAAGTTGAGAGTACATCATCACTCAAAATTGATGAACAAGGTATGCCATCATCCCCATGTGAACCTCAAGGTATGTCTTCTATTCCACCTTTGATCAAAGGTATGCAATCTAACCCAGCTCAATTCAATATTGATGAATTGCTAATGTTGAGATGTATGTACCTAAGAGAACACCACCTAAAATTTTGCATAGAAAGCCAAATTTTTTGATTAATATTGATGAGGATATTTTGTAGCACATGGAATGTAAGATTCTAGTACTCACTTGTAGAAGATATTCCTTCAAAAAGTCCTTGTGAACGTTGTAAAAGAAGTTGAAAAGTGGTTGTAGTTGGTTGAGGAGGTTGATATGCCTTCAAAAATGCCTTGTGAATGTTGTATGTTGTTGGCAATCATACTTTTGAAAGTAGGAGCACCAACTCCATCTTTTCAACACTTGAACCCTTGTGGTTTCTATTATTTGGTCATTTAATCATTTAGGGTGTTGTTAGATGGTTTGAGGTCATTCTATTTCATTTAATAAGGATTCAATACCATTTTTGTATGTATTAGGTCAATTGAGTCATGATGTAAAGAAGTTGATCAATAAGAGGATTCATGTGGTGAACCTTGTAATTTAAGTGTTTTAGGGTTATTTGTGTTAAATAAGGGCTTTATAGACCACTTATCATGTAATGTGAGTCTTAGGAAGGAGTATTTAAAGAGTTGCATAAGAAATATTGAAAAATTGCAAAATGAAAAAGTTGTAAAAACTCCCAATAGCCAAAATTTGTAATTTTAGTGGAAGACAAAAGATAGAAGTTTAAAGGTGGGTTTGTTTGTAAAATTGGGCTAGTTCTTGTAGCCCTTCAACATGATACCTTGATGTTTCTTTAAGATTTGGCAAATGAATCTTAGGTGGAAGCTTGGATCTATCTTCTTGATGAAATATGAATGCTATTTGGATGATCAATGGATTTTTTTACAATTCTTTTTAAGGAATTGATCTTTTAGTTGTTTAGTGGTGAATTGGAAGACTATAGTGCTAACCCAATGGAAGATGGATTAGATATATGAACCTGAGTTGGTTTCTTGGTTCTTAAGTCTAAATTTGTATTCCTCCACCCTACTCTGCATCAGTTGATATTATTTCAAAAATATTCATTTATTTGAGAATTCATTTGGGAAGCTAAAGTGATAAATCCCAAAAACATGGTTTTTTATGGCTACTAGAGTAGACCTAGTTGAAAGGAGATAATTGTTTAGATAGATACTTGGGGTTTTGCAAAATACTTGGGACTAATCTAAATGTGTTTGTTGAAAGATTCCAATCCCTGTCTACATCAATTTATTTTTTTGGTTAAGTCATTTTGTGTAGGGAAGTCAAGAATGCAAAGGTGGATTTGTTGCTACAGAGCCAAAATTTGAGTTTTTCATCAAAAAATGGAGGTTTTATGCAGGGTATGGAAGAAATAATGAATGCATGTCTAGGGAACTAATTCTAAAAGAATTTTTAGACATAATAAGGCATGATCCAAGTGTTGGTTGGAGTGTTTGAGGTTTCTTAGAGTGAAATACTTGAAACCCTCACCGATTTTTGTTATTTTCACCCTATAATAAGGGGTTTACAGATTTTGTGTATTGTTGGGAAATTTCCATCTTGAAACTTGTTTATTTGAGAGATTTTACACATGGAAAAATACTATTTGAGGTTTGCTGGTATTTTGGTGATGATTAAAGACTACTTTCTTTGTTAAAATGGCCTATTTGGGGTTCTTTAGAAGCAAAAAAGTTGGGACAACAGGCATGTGTTCCAAAATAAGTGTATCTGAAAATTATATATGTTTTTAATGGAAAAATTGGGTACCCTAAAATGTATTTATCCTATAAAGATTCATTGTGGTTTGCATGTTACACCTAATTTAGTGTTTTAGCACTTACAAGCAAATTTGGTCTTCTAGTGCAAGCAATTGTGAAATCTGATTAATCAATGTTGTAAGAAGGTGTTTTAGCTTTGTTCATATCAAAATAAATATGAATAAATTGTACCAAGGTCTAGTAAAATTTTGGAAGCAAGATGTTAAGATTAGGTGTCTTTTTGCCTTGTGAAAAGTTGCAAAGTCATGCAACTTTCATTCTCCAACTCGTCTGACCAAACAGATTGTTCCAATGCATCTAAATAGGTATGTTTATGCTAGGAATTCTTCTCTTTCACACCCAAACACATGGAATCGCTCCGAGCTACGTTCAACTGGATCGATCCCTTAAGGGACCAAAGGGAAAAATGGCTGCAAACTTCAACATGAGGTTACTCAGACACCATGATGCTTAGAAAATTCTCATCTAATCCTATGGGATCATGTTGGGACCCTCTACAATAACCTATTTTAGTTTTTATTATCTAAGAGTGGTTTTCTTGTAGTGTCCAATTTTTAGTTGATGGAAAAAGTGTCAAATGGAAGTAGTGGAAAGTTGCAAAGTGGTACAACTTTTGTTTTGCAACTCGTGTGACCAAAAAGACCATTCCAATGCATCTGAATAGGCATGTTTATGCTAGGAATGGTCATTTTTTGCACCCAAACACGTGGAATAGCTTCGAGCTACATTCAAGCGAATTGATCCCTTAAGGGTCCAAAGGGAAAAATGGCTACAAACTTCAACATGAGGTTACTCAGACACCGTGATGCTTAGAAAATTCTCATCTAATCCTATGGAATTGTGTTGGGCCCCTCTAAAATAACCTCTCTCGGTTTTCATTATCTCAGAGTGGTTTTCCTGTAGTGTCCAGTTTTTAGTTGATGGAAAAGTGTCAAATGGAAGGAGTGGAAAGTTGCAAAGTTGTGCAATTTTCATTCTGCAACTCATGTGACCAAATTGATTGTTCCAATGTGGCTAAATATAAATTTTTACACTAGAAATGGTCCTCTTTCACACCCAAACATGCGGAATCACTCCAAGCTACATTCAACCAGATCGATCCCTTAAGGGTCCAAAGGGCATAATGGCTGCAAACTTCAGCATGAGGTTACTCAGACACCGTGATGCTTATAAACTTTTCATCTGATCCTATGAGATCATGTTGGACCCACAATAACCTCTCTCAGTTTTCATTATCTCATATTTTTTTCCTTGGTGTCTAGTTTTTAATTGATGGAAAAAGTGTCAAATGCAAGTAGTGGAAAGTTGCAAGGTGGTGCAATTTTCATTCTGCAACTCGTGTGACCAAACTGACTGTTCCAATGCATTCAAATAGGCATGTTTACGCTAGTCATGGTCCTCTTTCACACCCAAACATGCAGAATCACTATGAGCTATGTTCAATCAAATCGATCCCTTAAGGGTCCAAAGGGAAAAATGGCTGCAAACTTTAACATGAGGTTACTTAGACACCATGATGCTTAGAAACCTCTCATCTAATCTTATGGGATTATGTTTGGCCCCTCTACAATAACCTCTCTCTATTTTCATTATCTCGAAGTGGTTTTCTTGTGATGTCTAGTTTTCAGTTGATGGAAAAAGTGTCAAATGCAAGGTGGTGCAATTTTTGTTCTACAACTCGTGTGACCAAACAAACTGTTCCAACGCATCTGAGTAGGCATGTTTACTCTAGGCATGGTCCTCTTTTGCACCCAAACATGGGGGATCGCTCTAAGCTATGTTCAACCAGATCAATCCCTTAAGGGTTTGAGTGTAGTATGTTGAAATAGGCCATTCCTCCTATTTTTTAGGCTGTGTCTTGGTGATATGGGCCTAATGTAACTTGAATTATGGTAGCTTGATATATAGAGTCTATTGATGCTAGGGTTCAATTTGTATGATTTTGAAAAAATAAGCCAACTGAGTAGAGTTATCAACATTATTCGTAAATCATAAGAATTTGTTTAGTACACTAGCCATTTTGATGCCTTCTTGTAGTCTCAAACATTATTTGGTTTCCCCTTGCTACATTGGTTTTTGAAGTTGTAGCTTAATATAGCTCCATAATACAAAATCTGGTTCACACTGATTTTCATGTGAAAAAAATGTGAATCAAATCACATTGATGTGAAAAAAAACCATAAGACCATAGCTTGTGGTGTAGGAGCACCTAGGTCATGTAATGCCTTCAAAAGGATAAGTTGTAAAAAATGTATTTAATTCCATGTAATGCCAAAATTAAATGTAATCAAGGCATGAAAAAGCACAAAGTGTAATATTGTCAAAATGCTAAATATGTAAAAGAGAGAAAAATAAGGAATGTGAAGAGACAAAACAAGAAAATCAAGGAAGAGGACGATTCATAGGTCATTCAAGGAATATGAAGAGGTAGTTGATGGTTGGAAACTTCTTTAAAAGCATTGTAAAGGTCGAGCAAAGAGATCATTGTATTTTGGAAGAATTAAATTAACAAAGAGTTCCCTGCTTTAGCTTATTTTCTATGTTTTTCAGTTGTTTCTTAACTTGTACGGACTATGCAAGAGTTTAGGGTTTAAATTTAGATTGTTTCTAGTAGGTTGGGGAATCACCATTTTTTCACATCCATTTGGGAAGGAATCCAATATATTTAATGTTTGTTTGAGCATTCTTCTTATGGCTCAGTCTGAAATCCTGTGCATTGAGTTTTGAGAGTCTTATAAGGCATTTCCACACTACTCCACCAATGTAGGTCAGGTAGATTGGTGGAGTAGGTTAGGAATAGGTTATTTGTTATGTTTTGATGTTTGTGAGTGGAGGAAAATGAAAGAATACCTTGAAGGAGCTACTGCTACATAGGAAATTTTGAGTTTTTCAATCAAAATGAAGAGTTTCCAGCATGACAGTGGAGAAAGAACAAGTGCATGGGTTAGAAGATGTTTCCAAATTCCTTTTCAGATGTATTTTGACATGTTCCAATGGTTGGCCAGAGGTTTTGAGGTTTTCATGTAGCCTATATAGGAAACCCTCATTGATTTTTGAGTTTTTCACCCTATAAACAAGGGTTTGTCAACATAGTGTCAAAAGGAGTCTTTTAATCCCTGAAAATGGATAAATTGGGAGTTTTGTGTTGTCTAATGATTTTTTTGAGGTTTTAAGTGTTTTGGGAATGTTTGAAGGGGGTCTTCTTTGAAAATCAAGCCTATTTTAGTAGCCTTTTTGACAATGTTCAGACTAAAAACTGCTTATTTTTTCAATATAAGTTATTATGAGTTTTTGATATGAGGACATGGGAATTAAGAGGTATCTAAAAGTGTTTTGGATCTTGGGTTTTGAAACTAGTGTGTTTGGTTTACCAAATTTAGGGCATGAATGTCTCATTGAGAAGGAGTGCCTTGACTGCTCAGAGAATAAAAGTCTAACCTAATAGTGATTGGTAAGTTGATTTTGGGATAATGTTGTCTAAGTGATGGTGGTAGGGATGTATGGAGTCTTGGATAGGGTTTAGAAGTGATATATGTTGTTTTGACAGTTGGACAGTGAGGAGACTTGGTGTAAAATAATACATGAAATTGTAAGATCAGTCAAACCAAAGTTAAGAGAGCAAGTTCCTAATTTGTATTAGTTGTAATAATGATGTTCACAGTGCTTGATGGTCTGGTAAAAGTATGAAAGCCAATTGTAATGTTGGATTTACTATTTGGGACAAGTTGAATGAATTGATTGAATGGAAGAGTGCCTTGTTGAAAATGGTGTTTTTGAAATGCATGTTGATCTAATTGATTGAATCAAAGTTTTCTAAAATGGTTTTTCTCTTTGAATGAGTCAATTGGAATACAGATTTGTGGAAGGATGAATGATTAATGATAAGAGAATTTGAGTGGATGAAAAGTAGATTTATGATGAAATGTTGAAATTTTGTTTGTTCTTCTCCAAGATTAGTTTGGGACAAGAGTCCCCTAAGTTGTTGAGTGGTTTGGAAATCTTTGTATTGCATCAGCTTGTTGCTTACTATTATGCTTTGATAGATTTTTTCCAAGCATCCATAGCTTGTTTGAAAGCACCTATTTTAGGCTTTTAGCCATAGTAGCAAGGCAATGAACTGTTTGATAAAATGCTTTGATAGACATGTATGAAAAATGTGTTAGCATAGACAAGGCAATGAACTCTTTGAAAAAATGCCTCAAAGAAATGTGGTTTCATGGTGATGGAATGGCATGACGAATTCCATGACAAGCAAATGCTATGGATTGTCATGGCATTCCATCACCATTGAGACCACATTTCTTTGAGGCTTTTTTCAAACAGTTTGCTACCTTTTCTATGCTATTGATTATTAGTATGCTTTGATAGATTTTTTCCAAGCATCCATAGCTTTTTTGGAAGCACCTATTTTAGGATTTTAGCCATAGCAACAAGGAAGTGAACTGTTTGATAAAATACTTTGGTAAACATGTATGATAAATGTAGTAGCATGACAAGAGTGAACTATTTGAAAAAATGCCTCGAAATGTGGTCTCATGGTGATGGAATTCCATGACAATCCACAACAATTTGCTTTCATGGCATTCCACCACCATGAGACCACATTTCTTTGAGGCATTTTTTTCAAGCAGTTAATTCCCTTATCTATGTCATTGCTTACTATTATTCTATGATATATTTTTTCTAAGCATCCATAGCTTGTTCGAAAGCACCTATTTTAGGCTTTTAGCCATAGCAGCAAGGCAATGAACTGTTTGATAAAATGCTTTGATAGACATGTATGAAAAATGTGTTAGCATAGACAAGGCAGTGAACTCTTTGAAACATGCCTCAAAGAAATGAGGTCTCATGGTGATGGAATGCCATGACAATCAAAAGCATTTGATTGTCATGTGGCATTCCATCAGGTCATGAGACCTCATTTCTTTGAGGCATTTTTTCAAAGAGTTCACTGCCTTTCTATGATATTGCTTACTATTATGATTTTGATAGATTTTTTCCAAGCATCCATAGCTTGTTCGAAAGCACTTGTTTTAGGATTTCAGCCATAGCAACAAGGGAAACACTTGAACTATTTGACAAAATGCTTTGGTAGACATGTATGGAAAATGTGGTAGTATAGACAAGGTAGTGAACTGTTTGAAAAAATTCCTCAAAGAAATGTGGTCTCATAGAATGCCATGAAACACACAAATGCAATTGGAAGCTGCTCCTAGTTATTAGTTATGCAATATGAAGTAATTGCATAACTGCTTAGGTTGACTTTGTAAAAACTATATTGTAATTGAAATTTTTTCATCTATCAGCATCTAGTTATTAGTTATGAAATGTGAAGCAATGCTTTGAGTTTGAAAGATGTGCAATGCAATGTAATCAACGCGTTATGAATATAAACTACAAAAAATCTAGTTTTTACTAAGTTACCGATTCAGTTTTGGGTTCGGGTTCCGGTTCTAAGAACCCAGTTCCCGTTCGGGAAATTTTTTTTGGGGGGTTGGGTTCATTTTGGGTTCAGTAATACAAAAACATATAAAAATAAAAAATATATACATATTTGTAGCAGTAATCAAGTTCAAAATACACCACCATATTAATAGTCAAATAACATAGCGAAAATACACCACCACTTTCATAATCAAATATTAATTATTAGTGATACTCGAATGTCATGATACAAAATTATAAATTAAGGTTCAAACATAAAAATTTCAAGTGTTTACAATCAACCATTATTGATCATTGATCAATCTGAAAAGTGTGAACATTTTTCTGTGTGGAAGGAAAACAAGAAAACAGTGTTACATAATTATTTACATTGTGAAAGATCCAAAACCTTTTTCGTACAGATCATAGAATAATATCAGTGATTTTTTGGGTGTCCTTTCCTTGGAACAAAACTATCCTGAGCCATGAATGATTGACCAGGAGCTATGAGAAAGAAATAAGATAAATCATGCAACTTGTTACAATTTCTTTCCTTAGGAAAAAGGGTAAAGTTTGTTTTTTAGGGAGAATCTCCTTTAGAGTTTGAATTCATTGATAATTTTCAAGATAGACTTAGCCAAATATGTCATCTAGGTTTGAATCTTTTAGGTAAAATGTTCGCTTCTTAAAATTTTGTTCAAAATTCAAGATGCAAGCTTTCCTCCCTTAGGGAAGAGAAGGCCCATCAAACCTAACACTCTTATGTAACACTTCTTAAGTTCTTGTTGATGTAGTATTAGATGCAAAGTTTCAAAATAGGCATGGTTATATAAGTTCTAATCTCAAGACTATCATTGCATCAAATTAAGAATTTTCAATCCCTTATGGTCTAGACAAGAGAAGTATGGAGTATTGTTCCAATGCTAAAGTCTTATTCTGAATCCCTTTGCTATGACTGGTTCAAAAATGAGGAATTTTTCTTTTGTACCAAATGAGAAATATTCACAATATGTGCTAGGAAGGAATAAGTCCATAAGATTGAGTATGCAAGAACTGGGAATTGCAAAATTGGCTTATGTTTGACTTCCACACACATAAATTTTCACACTTTTCTATGTTCACACGTAAGTCAAAAAGTATATGTGCGTAAGTTGTAAAGTATACACTTGAATACACATAAATCATATCTATTGAACCATGAATTTATAGTACAAATATGGACACCATCGATAAAAAATATTTGTATTAAAAGAAAATAGCCATGTACGCATACATCAATATATGTCCATATAAGTATAAAATATAGTTACAAAATAGCCATATAGGCTTACGAGAATGCCATATAGGCATAAAATTTCAAATATATCCAATACAAAATATGTACAAAATTTCCATGTAGGCATACAACAAAGGGCTCTGCATTCAAAATTTATTTCTCTCCATGCTCTGGTTCAAATACAATTTTCTTTCCCTTTTCTTGGCGATCTGATGGTGATAAGTCTGTCACCCATTTCTGTTGTGCTCGAGGAGTGCTCTTGCTCCTCCTCCTAGTGTTTAGCTCCTGGTAAAGTATTAACTATTACAATAAGAAGTAAAGACATTAATATATAGAAATTACATTATAAAAATTGATATATTTAACAAAATAATCACTTACGGCCATCTCATGATCACTCTCCTTGATGGAAATATTTTCACACCGATGTTGAGGTGTGCTCAAGCCCTGTATAAACCATCCAAATAGGAATTAAACTATGAATAAATAATGGTTTTATTTTTCACTAGAACTAGTTCATCTATAACAACGAATGTAAATTGAAATTTAGTAATTTGCCTCATACCTCCCCTATCAGAGCCATCAAGGATTATATAGTCGAGGAAACACCAATATCCATTTCCCTTGTAACATTTGGAGGTGTTTATGTCACCAACATCTAAAAATAAAACAACAAATTATTCAATCACAAAAAAGTTACAATAGTGATCCACGTGATCACTTATAATGTTTGAGATCTAATGAACAAAATTTTGAGTACAAGTATTAAACTATATATTTCTAATTATTAGTTATCGAATTTGAAGTAATACTTTGAGTTTGAATTATGTGTAATGCAATGTAACCAACAATATGAATATAAACTACACAAATCTATTAAACTTAGAATTCATTAGTTAAGTTCTCTTTATTCTATATTACCTCCGTGAACTTTTGATCAAATCTACTAGGACTAGGAGGTGTTTCCTTGAAACCTCCAACATTACCCTGTTCAACATCCAAAATCACATATTAAAATACCATTCATAAAAAAATGCTATTAACATATAATAAATTTATAATTGCTTACTAGTTACATACCCCACTGATAGGTGTACTGAAAAAATAAGTAGGTGGATGACTAGTGTATCCAATCTCTACATTGTGACCCTACAATTTTATTAAAATAATAAAACTAAATTAGTTAATCTTGCATTTCACAGTCAAAATTTAATAAATTCAATTCAATGAACGTGCTGAATTTTACCTGAGTGTCAATGCCATATGCATCATGCAAAATGTCAGCTATCATCTCCATCCCTGTAGATGCATACAGATCAGGCTGCATAGTAGCATATGGATCATGTGTAGCACCCTCCTGAGTGTCGGTAGGGTCAAACAAACAAGTCACCCCACAAGATTGACACACATGGGTTCTAAGGCCACCACCTGAAGACTCCCCTGGATGGCGCAGTACAATAGGGCTAGTGTGATGGATGACACTATGAGTCAAAGTTGTGATCACCTACAATGTCTCTATGTCAGCACTATCCTTCGCAATGATAGGCATCACAATCTGCTCATGAGGCAGCCTAGCGAGAGGTCGTCTCCCTTGCCACATAGGATCCGACTATGCACCGGGCCTATCCTGAGCTGACCCCCCACCTCTCCCTGGAACTCCCTCATATCAAAATAATTTTGGATTTGGTTCAATACAAACTCATTGTATAGTTTCCTAAAAAAATATTGGGGGACTTCACAATTATTACATGGTGGGTAATCAAAGACCATATACCATCTTTCATAAAAATGGTTCTTAAGCTCTTGGTGGTGGCACCAATGAATAGTAAACATCTTTTCAATGAGGGTAATATTTTGATTTGTTTTATGGTCAGTGAATAGAGAGCACAAATCATCTTTAGTAATTTTTAAATCTTTTACTTGTTTATATGATAATTTTTCTGCATAATATGCCATGGCTATCTGTCTCCTATCTTGCCATCTAAATATTTGTTGGGTGATTACATCTACATTTTTTAACATATCTTTCAATGAATTTTCTAGAAGAATTCTTTTTGTGGTTGAATCATTTAGATCACTCAACCTATTGATAAGATCCTCAAGTTGTTTTCTATTGTTCTCAATTTCACTCCACAAATTTTCTTGAGTGCCAGAAGGGTATTGAGAGAATGGTGGGGAAGGTTGATTTTTTTGTTGAGGCTAATTTTGTTGTTGAGGTTGATTTTGTTGAGGATTTTGTTGAGGATTTTGCTGTTGAGGATTTTCCTCCTCTTCTTGTTGAGGATTTGTAGGATTCCCTACAATTTTTTTAAAAAATAATCAAATCTAACCTAAAACAAAAAAAATCAATTTCAAACTAACAAATTCAAAACAAATAGCAAACAATACTTACCTCCCACAATTCTTCATCATTGTGGCACCATATTTGAAAAGAAAATCCAACTATTTTTGATGAAATTTGTAGAAATCCTTCCTCCTAGAATGCGAGCATGAAAGTGAGGGTTTTTGGTTGCGGGCAAAGCTGAGAAAAAATAAAAAGAAAATGATACAAATTTCACATTTTTTTCTTTTAAAATCACATAACACGAGGGTGTTATAACACACTCGCGTTATCTCTTTTCAATTTTTTTTCCCATTTGGCCACAAAAGTGCGACCAACTTCATGCACCCACCTTGGAATCTGTATGTATCTTTTCTATCTTGACCTATCCATCCTTTAACACCGATCGAATGAAATGATATCTCAGTTGTATGTATTTAGTTTTAGAGTGCAAGACAAACTTCTTTGCAAGATGTATAACACTATATATTTATGTAAAAAAATAATTTTCATCTTGTTGTTTTCCCAACTCTTCAATAAAAAATTTATATCCATATCATCTCTTTTCCCACCTCTATTGTAGCAACATACTCTGCCTCCATGGTGGATAAAGCAACCACCTTTTGCAACCAAGAAATCCAACTCACTATTGTCCCACCAACTGTAAATACATAACCTATGGTGTTGCACCTGGTATCTATATCCCTTGCTAAATTTGAGTCAACATATCCCTTTAAATCAATATTAGAGCCCCCAAAACATAAACATTTATTGGATTCACCTCTCAAGTACCTGAGAATCCATTTTACCATATTCCAATGCTCAACACCGAGATGAATCATATACTTGCTAACAACTCCTACAACATGTGCAATATTTGGTCTTGTGCATACCATGGAGTACATTAAACTACCTAGAGCTGAAGCATATGGTACCTTGGACATTTTTTCTTCCTCGTCTTCTGTCTTTGGGCACATATCCTTAGTCAAATTGACATGACTAGGCAAAGGTGTGCTGAAAGTTTTTTCATTCTCCATATGAAATCTCTGCAACACCTTTTCAACATAATCAGCCTAAGATAAAAACAATTTTTTGTTTTTCCTATCTCTTGTAATCTTCATACCAAGGATTTTCTTTGCTGCTGCCAAATCCTTCATAGTAAATGGATTTGCTAACTATTGTTTTAACTCATTTATGTGATCCATGTTAGACCCTGCTACAAGCATATCATCAACATATAGACATAAAATAATGTAGCTATCATCATCCAACCTCTTAAAATAAACACAATGGTTTGAATTACATCAACTATAGCCATGCTTATCCATAAAGCTATCAAATTGAATATACCATTGTCAAGGTGCTTGCTTCAAGCCATATAATTTTTTTTTCAATTTGCACACCAATTTCTCCTAACCTTTGACCTCAAATCCTTGTGGTTGTTCCATGTATATTTACTCTTCCAAATCACCATGGAGAAAGCCGGTTGTAATATCAAGATATTATAAATATAAATCTTCAGTAGCTACAATACTTAAAATAGTATGAATAGGAGTCATTTTAACAACTAGAGAAAATATTTCATCAAAATCAATACCCCTTTTCTGTGCAAATCCATTTACAACTAATCTGACTTTAAATATTTTCTTACCTCCATCCTCCTCTTCCAGCTTATAAACCCATTTGTTTGGTAAATCCTTTTACTTGTAGGCAACTTGCATAATTTCCAAGTCTAATTTTTTGGCAAGGAGTCCATTTCTTCTTACATTCCATGCTCCCACTGAACCTTACTATCCACCTACATAGCTTCATCATAAAATTTTGGTTCACCAGCATCAGTTAATAAAATAGAATACAAAGAGGGAGAAAATATTTTTGGAGGTCTACTTATCCTTGAAGATCGTCTAACATTCACTGGAGTTTGTGGTATTTGTTATTGTTGTTGTTGTTGCTGAGCATGAGGAACCACTAGAACATCATTGTTTGGTGTATCATCCTGTACTACATAATCATTTTATTTCTTCTCATGATGTTGCAACTAATCTTTGTTCAACAATTTCTCATTGAATATGACATCCTTGCTTCTCACAATTTTTTTATTTCCAAAATCCCAAAGCCTATAACCAAATTCATCAATACCATATCCAACAAATATACATTTCTTTAATTTTGCATAAAGCTTGGTTCTATTTTCAAAATCTACATGTGGAAATGCTTCACAACCGAAGGTCTTGAGAAAAGAATAACTCACCTTCTTTTCTATCCATTCTTCCTCTAGAATACCACAACCCAAAGGATTAGAGGGACCTCTATTGATTAAATAAAAAATAGTGTTTATAGCCTTTTCCCACATGTTTAGAGGTAGCCCAACATGCAATCTCATAGTCCATGCATGCTTCTTTATTATTTTGTTCATGCGCTTAGCCACTCCATTTTCTTGTGGAGTCCTTGGAACTATATTCTACCTATAAATACCATTAGATGAACAATAATATTTAAAATATTTTCCACAATACTCACCACCATTATAAAATTTGAGACATTTTAACTTTTTTCTTGTCTCATTCTCAACCAAGCTTTTCCATTTCTTAAAAGTTTCAAATACATCATATTTCTTCCTAAGAAAATAAATTCATACCTTCCTTGCTGCATCATCAATAAAAGTGTCATAGTACCGAAAGCCACCAAGAGAAGATACTTGAGCTGGTCCTCATACATCTGTATGCACAAGCTCCAATTTCTCATCTCTCTTTTGCTTCCCATCCTTGAGAAAAATAACTCTCTTGTGTTTTCCATACATAGAACTTTCATAGAAATCCATACTAACACATTTCAGACCTAGTAAAACATTCTTTGAATGAAGTACTTTCATACCTTTTGCACTCATATTCCCAAGTCTATTATGCCATAGTGTTGATTTAGAATCCATAGTAACTATCTACCTGCTGAACTGCAACAACTGTTCCTAAACTTTAATTTTTATTTTCAATAGCTAAAGTAGAAGGAATAGTATGACTTGTACAAAGATATAAGGTGCCTACTTTCACACCTTTTTCTACCACTAAGGAACCTTTTGTAACCTTCTAATTTCTATCACTAAATGTAACAACATAACCTTCATCATCTAGTTGCCCCCCTGAAATTAAATTTCTTTTCAACTTTGGAATGTTCCTTACCTCATGTAGTAGCCAATGATTCCCATTCTACAACTTAATCCTGATTCTTCCCTTCCCAAAATTCTGATAGGGTTCGTTATCTCCCAAATAAACCAGCCCAAAATCCCCTTGGACATAATCAAGAAAATAACTTCTATGGGGCGTAGCATGAAATGAAGCCCCTGAATCTAACACCCAAGAATCATCAACATTATCAAGGGAAAGAATCAAAGCATCCTCATCAGATTTATTACTTACCACATTTTCCTCTTTATTTCCTTCCTTTTTGTCTCCTTTATTTTTTTGAGACCAACAATCTTTCTTTAAATGACCTAGCTTACCACAGTACCAACAATCCCTCTTGTCTCTAGATTGAGACCTTTTGTCCTTTTATTTTCCTCATGACTTCCCACAACTTCTAGAATTGTTTCCTCTCTCCTTTGTTCTTCCCCTGCTTTCTACACTCAAAACACTACCTAATGTGGATGTTCCACTTGAGCTTTTCCCATGGATTTCTTCACTCAAAATAACACCAACAAGGTCATCAAATTTCAATGTGTTTGAACCAGAAATAGAATTACTGACAACCATTACCAAGCCATTCCAACTTTCTAGAAAAGAACACAGAATCAAAAGAGCCCTAAATTCTTCATCAAGCTTTATATTTATAGAAGTTAATTAACTGGTAACCATATTAAACTCATTTAAATGATCAACAACTGACCCACCTTCTACCATTTTCATATTAAATAAACGCTTCATGAGAAATACCTTATTTGAAGCGAAAGGATTTTCATATAAATTTTCCAAGGTTTCCATCAACTCTCAAGTTGTCTTTGCTATTTAAATATTGAATGACATTGATTGTGCTAGGCATAAACAAATGGCTCCCAGTACCTTTCTGTCTAGAAGATTCCATTCCTTATCACTCATTCCTACCAATTTTTGTTATTCCTTCCAACAGTCTCCATAAATCCTTTTGATAGAGATAATCCTCCATCTAAATATTCCATAACTAATCATTCTACCCATTGAATTTATCTACCTTCAATTTACCCTCATCTGCCATTGCTCCCACTTAACCGTGAGACTCCCACTCAACCATGAGAATTTCCTATAGACAATAATCAAACACAACCCTCTTTGATACCACTTGTTAGGGTTAGATATAGATATATAATAGTTAAATGAATATTTGATCAATAAAATAGATAAATAAAACACACACAAAATTATAGAAGAAACAAGACAACACAGAGAATTTAACATGGTTCACCCAATCCAGGCTACATCCACAAAACCGCAACCATCCAATGATTTTATTATCTAGTGCAAAACCTATTAAAATCTCATGAATAATCACTTTTTCTACATATTGTAACACCCATCCCAACCCCTTTTAACAAGCATTTTGGAAGCTTCCAAAAATTAGGGTTTTTACAAAGTCATTTTTTTCCTTTTCGGTGATTTTTTCTTTTTCACTAACGACGCGAAAAAAATGATTTTTTTTTTTTAGATTAATTCCATAGATATATGTTGAAGTGTATAGTATAGCATGATTAGTTGCCACATACCAACACAAGAATCTTTAGATTGCTATATTTTGTACTCTCTTTTAAGGGAGGGAATCAAATCTAACAAAACCTAATCATTACTAAGACATGTCCTATGAGTGTTTTGTGTGATGACATTGATATTAAGAGAATTTCTTTGATTCTTTCATTTCTTTCAAAGGAAAATAACCAAGAGAACTAGCCATTTATTGTTTATTAGGCTCTATAGGGACATAGATACCTTGTTCTCTAACACCACATCCTTTTCCATTTTAACCAAGTTGTTTCAAAATCTCATAACCTCTTCCATAAAGCTTTTCCATTTATTTCAGATTTGGTGATTGTTCATAATCAACTTCATAAAAGTTTGTTGTGTAACTTTCTTCTTCTTCTAAAGTGGTTGAAGTGGATTCTTTTGAAGGTTCTTCTAAATTTTTTGTTGGCATTACCACTTTTTCTTTTCCCTTATTAGACTCTTTTGTTGTGATATTGTATTCTCCATGAATGTTGGTGTTAAATCCAATGATTCCAAATCACCCACCAATAACATTGTGAATGGTTTAGGGTACTTATCCTTTTATTATTCTTTCATGTGTTCTACTTGTGTAGTTGGTGTCAATGTTTTCAAAGGATTTTCCTTGTCTTTCTTGATGAGAAAACTATGTATTTTAGGGTCATCTTTGATTGTATAAACCTTGTTGTTGTATACATACTTCATTTTATGATGAAGAGTAGAAGGCACACCATTCATTTCATAAATCCATGTCCTACCTAAAAGAATATTATATGAAATATCATGAGGTATGACATTGATAGTAGTTTTTAATGTGGCATTTCCAACTGTAATAGGTAATGCGATCACACCAAGCAGTTGTTTTCCTATGTTTTCAAACCCATGAATGTATAAAGAATCAGGTTGTATCTTAGTCTTATCCACTCCAAGATTACCCATGAGGCTTACACTACACACATTAAGAGATTATCCATTCTCAACAAGGGTTATCTTTATTTCTTTCCTATTAATAATGGCTATGATCATGAAAGCTTCATGTTATTTTTTCACATCCAAAGGAGGGAGCTCACTTTGGTGGAAAATAATGTTTGCATTTATTCCTTGAATTAGGCTTGCTATGTCATTTGGTTTCACATTAGGAGGCATAGGAACTTGTTGTAAATCACTTTGAATCATGTTAAGATAATGAGGGAGGCTTGAATAAGATCCCATAAGGATATCTTAGTAGGAGTATTCTCACTGATATATTTGACTCCAAATTCCAACAAAAGTTTGTTAGAATTTCGATGAACTTTCGTCAGAATTATTTTGTCAATTTTTTGACGAACTTTGAAATGTTGAAATTATGACCTAGCCAATGATGTTGGGTTAGAATTTTGACATTTCAAAGTTCATAGGAAAATTGACGAAATAATTCCAATGAACTTTCGGCGGAATTTGGAGTCAAATGTATCAATGTCTTAAGTTGCTCAACAAGATCATACTCCTTTCACTTTGTAAAGGAAAACAAGGAGCACTAGGCAAGATAGGTTGAGGTAATGGTAATAAAATGGGAGTGGTTTATGATTGCTTGTTGTTCCTTGTATTATATGTGTGAGAAATGGAATTGCAACTTTATTGCTACAAAATATTGTGTTGAGGTGGTCTTAGGATAAGCATGAATTCATTTTGAACTTGTGGTTGTTGTGAGGGTGGATAGAGCAGAAGTTGAGGATTAGGTGGTCCAATAATTAAAGGATTTGTAGGAGGTTTAAGAATTAGAGGACTTGAGGGAGTTTTAATATTCATAACCTCAACAAACTTATCCTTATTTTCATGATCTCTTAGTGAATTAGAGTCTAATGAGTGAATTCTTTGTAGAATCTTGTGATTTCCCTTTTTGTGTTAGGACAGGGGTCCTAATTAAACAACTCTTTTGGGAGAAAGATTAAAAATAGAAAAATAACTCCAAAAAGTAACTTGCAACTTGGATCTTGAAGATTAAGCTTAATGGTGAAATCAAAATGCAGATCTGAGAAAGGGAAAATAATATGTACCAATCACCAAAAGTGCTTTTCTAAAGCTAACTAAGGACTCATTTAGCCTATGGCGAATGGGTCCTAGCTAGGGCTCTATAAAAAATGATTTTTGGGCTCTCTTCCCCTATGTTTGTACTCCCACATTCCAAATTTTTGCAGTAAAACAACTAGAGATAAATACTTTAGGTGAGTTTCCATAAAATTGCAACAATGATGACAACAAATTTATCTTTTACAACTTCAATTTGTTTCAAGGGTTCTTCCACCTAAATCTACAAACACAAGTTGAGAGGGAAAAATGTTTTTCTTTTACTGAATGGGGATTTACCTTGGTCAAACCCCATTTTTTGGTAATTAAACCTTGAAATTAAACAATGAAATATGAAGGAATGATGAATGAATAAAGCAATGCCACAACTCACCAAACCCTTGAATGAACCTTGGAATGTAGATCTGCAACTTGCATGAAGTTTCTTCAATGGATGTGGATCTTTGATCTTTAAACTTGATTTGAAAAAATTCCTTGAATGTTTGAATGGATCTTGAACACTACATAAACATATTAGCTCCAATAATATGCATGATGCAAGAAGACTTTGACATGATAATAGGATCTTGATTGCTATAATAATTATCCAATAAATTTTCTCTTCAATGCCTTGAAATTCTCTTGAAATTCTCTTGAACAACTCTTGATATGATCTAACTTGATCTCATGAAAATTTCTTAGATCAAACTTAGTGAAATGACCTTATATTTATAGGTATGTAACATCAGTTTCCTAAAATTCAAATAACACAAGCCAACATGAGAATATAGGTTTGAAATCATTAAAACACTGCCAAAAACATAATTAAAATTTAGGTCCTAGGTCTAAGTGAATGCCATGTTTTCCTCTTTAGAAATTTCAATTAATTAGGGGGTATGTGCAGGATCATCATGGAAAAAATAGGCCCTTAAGTGGCAAAAAATTTAGAAAAAATAAATGTTAGGCAACTTGACATAAAAATCTGAATAAGTTATCTATATTATTTCAAAAATATGTAACAATAGAATCTGTAGAAAATTGAATGTAGTTTCTAAACTACTAGGTTTATTTAAAATAAATAAAATCTATTTGGTGAAAATTTGAAATTTCAATACAGTAGTACTTAAATTTCAAGGAAAAAATAAGTAGGTGTCTGTCGACCACCCTAACCATAATAAAATGATAATACTTTTTATAAGATTTTATATATAAGTAGAGGACTCATGTCTTGATGTGATGCATTTTTTTTGTAATTTTTTCAAGTAAATAATTAATTATGCATTTTTATTAAAACTTTTAAAATATATAAAAAAATCATATGTCTGACCACCTTAACTCAGTCAAAACTTCATGAAATTTAATTTTTCTTTTTTTAATCCTATAGTATATGAAGCATAGAATGTGACGCATGTTTTGGATTCAAAAAATGTGATATCGTTTGAAAGTTATAGATGTTTTTAATCAGCCTATTGATTAGGACTTTAGTTGTAATTCTAATAGAAAATGAATAATAATAATTTATTAAATTCAAAGTAAAGCATAATTTATATTGGTGGAAGGTGGAGAATCTCCTCTAAAAACCCTTTTCATTTCATCAATTTTAGGTAAAAAAAAGTTGTCAGCCACATACCCTACAAATACCCATAATATTGCCACTTTTTGGCCCATCATGATCCTGCACATACCCTAGGGATGTATTTGTATTAAAGAGACCAATTAAGGAAAAGTAACCTCAATTAAATAATAAAGTCCTAGATAAGTGTGAAAGTGTAAAGATACACTTGACAACATGACAAATAAGGCACAATTAAGTCCATTTTAATTAATAGGGCCCTAAAATTAATGTGAATATGTAAAATACATATTAAAAAACTAAATTATGCCACATATTACAAAACTAAATTAAGGCATAATTTAGTTCATTTTAATATTTAATTCTCTAAATTAAGTGTGAAAAAGGGATATTTTTTCCTACACTACATCTATTATAATTTTTAATCATGAAATGGAGATAACAACTAAAATAAGAACACCACACACAAGAGAACACCAAATTTTACATGGAAAACCCAATGAGGAAAAAAACATGAAAAGGATTATCTCACAATATAAGTAATTGTAAAAATTGGTGTAGAAGGATCACTTCCAGAATAAGACACACTATCTAGAAAGTCTCACAACCCAAGCTCACTACTAGAGTAGAAAGAAGAAAAGAACAAAGAATGTTACACAATGAACATGATCTCAATGCAATAGAAAATCCACCACAATATCTCCAACACACTTGCATCCTGTATGAATTATTGCAAACACCTTCTACTTACAAAATCCAATAATATAACACTTTGAAGCTCGCATTTCTCTAGAAAAACTTGTACTACCACTTCCAACTCTATTCCAAACACTTATACACTCTTTTTTTCATCTCTTATCAACGTATCTTGCATTTATACTATCCTCAACTGGAAAAAATATTCAAGTTAGGTACACAAACCTTTCATTCTACAAATTTAAAATAGTTTGGCACTAAGCATTCTCATGATGGATAGGAATGAAAGTGGACTAACTAAAAAATTAATTGCGACCTAAAATAAATTTCACACACCATGCTACACCTTCATTAATGTTTAGACCTCTTTGAATGTAGTGTAAACATTAGGCCAGTCGTTACCCATGGAAACACCATTAAAATTTAAAGTACACACTTCCCCAAATCCAAAGATGACTTCAAAACCACACAAAATGGCTCAAAACATTCTAGAGTTATCCAAAGACCACCTGAGATCCAAAAAATTCTTCACACCAACTCACACCTTCAGAATGTACAAGCCTAGTACATCCAAACCATTCTTCCACACATTATAACTTGAAATACCAATTTATAGAACACCAAACCACAAATTCTCTTAACATAGGAAAGTGAACAACACCATCAAATATTTAGAACTACAAGTCTTCAAGCCCAACTATAGAGAAACATGAAGCAAGAACATTTCTCCTAGATACTTCTATATAAAACACTGCAAATCCAATTCATGCATTAATGAACATATCTTTCATTATACCTCAATCTAAAAGCCCAAATTCTTGATATATTATGTTTAAATACCTCTAACCAACATATCCAAACCACATAAGGGTATGTGCAAGATCATCATAGAAAAAATAGGCCCTTAAGTGGCAAAAAATTCAGAAAAATTAGAGTTAGGAAGCTTGACATAAAAATTTGAATAAGTTATCTATATTATTTCAAAAATATGTAAGAATAGAATCTGTAACAAATTGAATCTAGTTTCTAAACTGCTAGGTTTTTTTTTTTAAATCTATTTGGTGAAATTTTGAAATTTCAATGAAATAGCACTTAAATTTCAAGGAAAAAATAAGTAGGTGTCTATCTGACCACCCTAACCATAATAAAATGATAATATTTTTTTATAATATTTTAGACATAAGTAGAGGACTCATGTTTGGATGTGATGCATATTTTTTTGTAATTTTTTCCCAAGTAAATAATTAATTATGATTTTTTTTATTACAAATTTTAAAAAATGTAAAAATTCATATGTCTAACCACCTTAACTTTGTCAAAACTTCATGAAATTCAATTTTTCTTTTTTTAATCCTATAGTATGCAAAGCATAGAATGTGATGCATGTTTTTTATTCCAAAAATGTGACACAGTTTGAAAGCTATAGATATTTTTCAATCAACCTATCAATCAGGACTTTAGTCATAATTCAAATAGAAAATGAATAATAATTATTTATTAAATTCAAAGTAAAGCATAATTTATATTGGTGGAAAGTTGAGAATATCCTTTAAAAACTCTTTTCATTTCATCAATTATGAGTAAAAAGAAAGTCGCCAGCCACATACCCTACAAATACCCATCATATCGCCACTTTTTGGTCCATCATGATCCTGCACATACCCATAAGTAGCTATTTAACCTAAAAGAAATATAGAGCGCAACTAGAACATATCTACAACATTAAACACCATTGCAACACCCTATTTTCTCAATATCCTCAACATCTTCATCATAGCTAGGAGCTTATCAAAGAAAAGCTAGAGGTTGAAACTAGTAACTTAACTGATGATCACATAATGCAACTAATGAAAGCAACAATCTCTCTACATCACAACTCAATCAACACTAATGAAAACACAAACCTATTGACATCAATGCAAAAACCTTCATATTTGCAACAATCTCCCCCTTTATCATTGATGGAAACACAAGATGTGAAAAACATCAAAGACAATGTCTCCATACTCTCTTTTTTTAGATTAGATAACCTACATAGCATTCCTATCATTTTTCCCTTTGTAAATAATTTTCTCTCCAACTAACACATGCTTCACACTCCCCTTATATAGATAGATTCTTTTCTTATGACTTTCTCTCCCCCTTTTCTTCCTTTTTTTTCACATGAATTTCTCTCCCCCTTTAAAATCAATGGCAAAGGATAAAATTTTTACATTTTTATCCCCCTTTGACATCCACCAAGATACTTGCAACTACTATGAATACTCCGCCTTAGGAGTACACACCAACCAAATCAACAACCTTTTCTCAACATATACTGCATTAATATCACTACCTACTCCCTCAAAGAGGTATCCATCAACATTAGTCTATACAAAGAATGAATCGATAGATCCACTAGATGAATGCATCTTCATATGCTTCTAGTTCAAGAAAAGAGGGGTAATAACCCCCAAATTCTCCTAGAGATACTCAAAAGTGTCTTTAGAAAGAGCCTTAGTGAATATGTCCTTAGAGATACTTAATTAATATATGCTTTGTCCTTGAATGCATCAATGAATTCTTTGATATATTTATTTCAATTGTATTATCATAAAAGATTGAAAATGGTTCACCATACATCACTCTAATATCCTTCAGTGTTTGTCTCATCCATAATTTTCACCTGTGTGTAGCAAGATGCCACTGCAATCTACTCAACCTTTGTAGTAGATAAAGAAATTGAATCTTGTTTCTTACTCAACCATAATACCAATCTACATCCAAAAAAGAATGCATCACCACTAGTACTTTTCTTGTCATTAATACAACCAACCCAATCTACATTTGTATAAGCACTTAATATGAAATCAATATCCTTATGATAACACAAGACATAATCCAAAGTACCCTTCAAATATCTGAATATCCTCTTTATTGCTACAACATTTGTTTCTTTAGGATCCTCTTAAAATCTAGTGTCAAGAAAAACTACATGCATGATATCTATTCTAGTAGTAGTTAGGTATAATAGTCCACCAATCATAGATTTGTACTTGCTTTGATCTTCTTTTCTTATTTTGGAGCCAATAACCATAGGAGTACATACCGATTTGGAGTCATCCATTCCAAACTTCTTCAATATTTCTTTAACATACTTTTATTGTGAAATGAATATGCCCTTTTCTATTTGATTGATTTTTAGCCCAAGGAAGAAATTCATCTCCCCAAACATAGACATTTCAAAATATTTTTGCATATATTCTACAAATTTCTTACATATGTCCTCATTTCCTTCAAAAAATTATGTAATCAACATACACAACCACTATCAAGATTTGATCCTTCTCAATTTTGAAGTAAAGATTACTATCTATGGTACCCTTGTTGAATCCTTATTCTATTAAATATCTATCCAAACTTACATATCAAGATTTGCTTCAATCCATACAGTGCCTTCTTCAATCTATATACCATGTTAGGTTTGTGTGATAACTGAAATCCTTTTGATTGTTCCATGTATACTTCTTCTAATTCTCCATTCAAGAAAGAAAACTTCACATCCATCTAATAAACCTTAAAGTCTTTATGTGCTACAAATGTCAAAAAAAAATTTATTACTTCCATCCAAGCCATTGGGGAAAATGTCTCCTCAAATTCTATTCCTTCAACTTGTAACCCTTACACACAAGCCTTTCCTTTTTTCTCACTACTCTATTCTCATTCAACTTGTTTTTGAATTCCCACTTAGTTCCAATTATGTTCTTGTTTTCAGGTCTAGGAACTAGTTTCCAAGTCTAATTTTTATCAATCTACATAAGTTCTATTTCATTTATCCAATGTTCATCTTTGCATGCTTCAATCACTATTTTTGGTTCAATTTTAGCAAGTAAACACATATTTACCTCTTGCTCAACAACTCTTCTTCTAGTCAACACTCTTTTGTTTTTGTCTCCAATGATCTATTCTTTGGAATGGTTTCTTTCCACATACTCAGGGGTTCTAGGGGTCTTTTTTGGAGCTTCTTCCTCTTCTTTTTTCAATTCTCTTTCCTTATCTATTTCTTATTCTCCACAAGTAGGCTCATCTAACTCATATCCATCTATCCCAATTGATTTTTGCAAGTCTTCATCAATCTTGACACTTGTACTCTAAAAAATCCTTCTTATCCTTTTATTGTAACATCTGTAAGTTTTTCTTTTAGTAGAATATCCAATGAAGATAACTTCATCAAACCTTGCATCAAAATTTCCTATGTTTTCATCATCTCTTCTGACATAGAATTTTCTTCCAAATACTATAAAATACTTGATGGTAGGGATCCTTCCATACCACAACTCATAGGGAGTTTTTATGTTAGATTTTTCTTGAGTTCTATTAAGTATGTAAACAACAATATGCATTGCTTCTCTCCAATACACTTCTAATATGTTAGCTTCTCTCATCACAATCCTTGTAGGTTCTTGAACAATCCTATTTTTCCTTTTAACTACTCTATTCTACTAAGGAGTCCTAGTGGTATACAAATTCCTCTTTATTCCATTAATCTCATAAAATATGAGTTCATTGGAGGTCAACTCTCCACCTCTACCAAATCTCCATAATTTGATATTCAAATTCATTTCATTCTCAACCATAGATTTAAATGCCTTAAATCTATCTAGAGCTTGAAATTTCTCTCTAAGAAATGTATCCCATGTCATTCTAGAGTAATTATCAATCAATCAAAATAATAAAATATCTATCACCTTAAATAATTCTCACTCTTGTAGGACCACAAAGGTCTATATGTACCAATTCCAACAATCTAGTGGAAGATTGTTCCTTTCCTTTGAAAATATTCCTAGTTTGTTTTCCAAATTGATAATCTCTACAAACATCATTGATAGGCTTTGTAATCCTTGGAAGATCTCTCACTACATGAATTGAACTAATTCTGACCAAATTATCAAAATTGATGTGACACATGCTCTTGTACCATAACTAGTTATGATTAACTCAAGTCATAAATCAATGGCCATCAACACCCTTGAGCTGATAGATATTTCCATTTATTCTCTTTCCAAATATAATTATAGTTTTGGTCCCTCTTCTAATATCACAACTATTATCCTGAAACATAATATTTTATCCTTTTCTACACATTTTTATAACACTCAAAAGGTTATGCCTTAAGCCTTTGAAAGAGTAAACATCATCAGTATTATGCTTTCCATCAAAACTAATTAAACCAATTCCAAAAATATTAGTACCCAAATCATTTCCAAGTTTAACAAGTACTCCATCATATTTTTCAAGTTTAACAAACTTACTTTTGTCTTCAGTCATGTGATTTGAGTATCCACTACAAATAACCCAGTAGTTTTTATCCTGTATGGCATGAAAAGTAGAAACCCAGGTACCTTCAATCCTATCCTTATTCTCTAGAGCACTTTCCTTCATACATATTTTAGATTTAGTAGAAATAGGTTCATCTTTTAAAGCCAAAAATAAAAATTATTCTCATTAGCATCTTTATAATCAAATTCATCATCAAAGATATTAGCATCTTCTCTAACATATTATCTTTTCTTCATCATCTTACCCCTATTCTTATTTTTCACAACTCTATTGGACATCTTGAAGCATAATGACCTATATTTCCAAAAATAAATCATTTGAAAGATAATTTAAACTTGTACATATTGGTTCCCTTTTTCATTATTCTTACAATCTATCCTGCACATCATCAAGATCATCTCTATCTAAATCTTTAGCTTTTTCTAATTTTCCAATCTTGAAAGCTACTCAATCTTTGCATAATTTTTCAAACCAATTTTTCTCATCTTCAATGTAGTTAGTGTTCCATACAACTTATCTCTAGTGTAAGTATTAAAATATACACATTCCTCAATAGTAGAAACATTTTCACTATAGTTTCATCAGGAAGAGTTTTGAGAATTTTCTTTACCACTTTAGATTCTTTGACTTGTATGTCGAGACCTCTCATTGCACTCACTAGTTCGTTAACCCTCTATATCAAGCCTTCACAAAGTCTCAAATTGTGCCTTTAGATTTTACAACTTAGCTTGTTTAACATTTTAATCTCCTTCATAAATAATTTCTAGCTTATCCCAAACTTCTTTAGCAATTTTTAGATCCATAACTATCACTAATTCAGTATTTGCAAGACTAGTCAAAAGGAAAAACATTGCCTTACCATCTATTTCATAAGCTTTAATTTCATCACTTGTGCACAATCCATTTTGAGGTATAATGTAGGTATTCTTAAATCATTTTTCCACTTCAAATCCAATAGAAATTAGATAGCCTTCCATCTTCACCTTCTAGAACACATAGTCTATTCCATCAAACATAGGGATATCCTTCTTATTGACCATCTCAGATCTACCTCAAATAGTCAATATTTTCTCTAAGGAACCTTGCTCTAATACCAATTATTGAATGAATAAGATAATTAAGAAGGGGGATGAATTAGTTGTAATCAATTAAAACATCAAAAAACTCAATAGTAATCAAATACACATGCATTCATAAAACTCTTAATTTGTTATAATGTTTAATCATGAAATACAAATAAGACAATCTAAAATAATGACACCATCCACAAGAGAACAACATATTTTGCATGAAAAACCCAATGAGGGAAAAACCATGGGGAGAATTAGCTCACAATATAAGTAATTACAAAAATTGGTACAAAAGGCTCACTACTAGAATAAGACACATTGTCTAGAAAGGCTCACAACCCAGGCTTGCTGCTGGAGTAGAAAGAAAAAAATAACGTAGAATATTACATAGAGAACATGATCTCAATGCAACAAAAAATCTACCACAATATTTCCAACACTCGTGCAGCCTTGTATGACTGATTGTAGACACCTTCTGCTCATTGCATCCAGTAATCTAACACTGTGAAGCTTGCACTGCTATGTACAAACTCAAACTACCACTCCCAACTCTATTCCACACACTTACACACTTTTTTTCATCTCTTATCAGCTTATCTTGTATTTATACTATCCTTAACTTGAAAACCATATTCAAGTCAGCTACACACACATTTCATTCTACAAATTCAAAATATGTTGGCACTAAGCATTCCCATCGTGGATAGGAATGAAAGTGGACCAATGAAAAACTTAATTGGGACCCAAAATAACTTTCAAATATCACACTAAACCATTAATATTAATGCACCTTCAAATATAGTGTAAACACCAGGTCGACTGTTACCCATGCAAAAATAATTAAAATTTGAAGTACACACTTCCTCAAATCCAAGGATGACTTGAAAACCACAAAACATGCCTCGAGACATTCTAGATTGATCCACATACTACCTAGGATCCAAAAAATTCTTTGCAGCAACTCACACCTTCAAAATGTACATGCCTAGTATATCCAAATCATTCTTGTACACATTGTAACCTGAAAGAACAACTTATAGAAAACTAAACCATGAATCCTCTTGACATAGTCAAGAGAAAAACACCATAAAATATCCTTCAGAACTGCAAGTCTTGAATCCCAAGTATGAATAAATGTAGAGCAAGAAAATTTCTCCTAGACACTTTTTTACAAAAAACTACAAATATAGTTCATACACTAATGAACATATCTTTCACTTTACCTTGATCTAGAAGCCAAAATTTTGGATATATATTCTTTGAACACCTCTAACCAACTTATCTAAACCACATAAGTAGATCTTCAACCTAGAAGAAATGCAGAGCACAACAGGAACATATCTTCAACACTGAACACCACTGCAACACCCTGTTTCATCTATCAATTTTCTCAATATCCTCAACATCTTTGTCATAGCTAGGAGCTTATGAAAGAAACACTAGAGATTAAAACAAATTTATTAACAGATGTTAACATAATGCAACTAATCAAAGCAACAATCTCTCTCCATCACAACCCAATCAACATCAATGACAACATAGATCTGTTGACATCAATGACAACACCTTCATACTTTCAACACCCTTGTTCCATTTTATTTTCTCTTATGATGTGATAAGATGTGGATTAATAAAAAAAATAGAATAACCTTCTTATTATTGCAAATGAGATAGAAAAATGTCAACATAAGGGTATGATAGGGATTCATGATAATGAAGGATGAGGACCTCTAATTATATATTTTTGAAGAGAAAAAATCAAGGGCTAGGATAAATTGATGATGAATGGCTAAGATTGAATGGAGATTATGGTTAGGCTCAAAGATGTAGTCATGTGACAAATGTAACGTGAGGGATAGGATATAGGTTTAAGATTGGGATAAGGAATAACTATTTATGTGAATGGATAGGATTAAGAGGTGGGATATGAGATGAGTGGCTGAGAAGAAAAATTAGTTTACATTTTGGGAAGCTATCTATGTTCAATGAATCTAGATAAGGAGTTAATTAGACATGTGAAGGAACACTTGTCACATGATTGAAATTTTGGATTATGATCCATGTGAAAAATTTAAAGGGATAGGATTAGATGGACACTGATAAAGGATATAGTGGAATTAATTAAACAAATAATAAATTTTTGGTTAACTAATGGGATCGAGTGAAGGGAAAATAGTGAAATAAATATTATTTATTTCATCAAGTGTTAGGATAAAGTGGGGCAAAGAATGAAATTAATTAAATAAATAATAAATATTTACTTAATTAAGAGCTTATGATTTCCAATAGTGGCATGGTATGATGGTTAAGTTGTGTTGTTCTTGCCATCAAGTTTCAAACCCCATTGGGGTGTAGTTGTTGAGTGTTTATGTTGGGGATGAAGTTCCCAATTTGTCACCTCACTAGTTCATAGATTTGGGTCAAAAATGTATAACCCTCTTAATAAGAAAATTAATAGCTTAGGGTGGGATAAACTTAGGTGTGGTTGGGTAAGATCAAATTTTAGGAGTCTACATTTTCCCCATCTTTAATATGATGTTGTAAAATGGAATTCCATGAAAGAAGACTAAAGCATAGTGGATACAAAGGGTTAAGGACTAGTGGCATGATGCTCCAGTGACTAGAATTCATGCATTATATTATGTTACTTTTCTTCATTAGTTCTTTCCCAATACACATGTCATGCATCAAGGGTTAGACTGTGGACCACCTAATACTATTCCTACTATTGAAAAAGAAACATTGACTAGAGTCTAATGTTTAATAATCTATTATATGTAGTCAACATTGATGTGATCCAATAAAAAGAGAGAACTAAGATATCCAAAAGGTATAGACCAAATTATACAAATTCATATATACACCCATAACATCATATATCAATAAACTTTATTATTTTATGCATGTCTTATAATTCAATCACCATGCTCCATCCATATATATATCCCCTTATTCTCATATATATTTAATTTTGTATTATTCCACACTCTTTCAAACTCTTATCTCTTTCGCCTTTTCATAATATCTTTCCATCATATCATTTCAAAATAACACATAATTATCTTATTCTTACAAATTCACCATTTTCTCTATAATATTTATACTTTTATAACTTATTTAGGTATATTAGAGGTGTTTTTAGGCTATCTAAGTGGTATATGTAGACATAAAATTGTCTGAATGTATCACACATTCCTAATTTTCTATTTTCTATCATTTTCCTCAATATCTCCTAATTCATCAATTTTAATTAAATAATTTCTAATTATTTGATTAAACTCACTATTTTCCTCTATTAATGGAATAATTAATATTATACAATTAATTCATTATTTTGAATTATTTAATTAAATTCATATTTCCCTCCTTCCACATTAATTAAATAATTTTAATTATTTAATTAAATTCCTAATTTTCTTCAATCCCACCTAATTATTTTTTTGATTATTTTATTAAAAATTCTAAATTCCTCTCATCTCACAATTAAATAATTTATTTATTATTTAATTACTAATTTTTCTCCAACTTGTGCATTTTTTCTCCAATTTTCACATGGAATACTCCATTTTCAAAAAGAGAATATTATATTTTCAAAATTTATCCCTCCATAAAATATTCTAAACTAATTCCTCTGAATTGAGGATATATTTTTCAATTAACTAAAGCTCTCCTTAATCCTCCACCCTTGATCTTTTTCCTCCAATCTCTATGTTGATCCAACCTTCAAGAATTCTATAAAATAAGCATTTATTTTGCATCAAAATCATTAACAATCTTCATGAGCTTGAGCATTCATCATTTTAAGCATTTGATCATTTATTTTTATTTAATATATTCATCATTAAGCTTTTGCAACATGGTTTATGCACAATTGAGAAATCCACATATCAAATTTTCACAATTCAACAATGGAGTACTAGGTTTACATATTTCTTTTAAGTAATTTGATCTTTATATGAATTATGTTCTTGATTTATATTTTACTCATTTAAATATGTCATTGAAATTTTAGTTAATGGGTTTAATTGTCTTAGTTTTGTGGGTTCTTTGTAGTATCTAACCCTAATTGTTCAATCTCATTTCTAATTCATTTCCCATTATTCTCATTACATATTTTGGTACACATGGTGGAACCCACATCCTGAATTTGATGAGTTGTAGGTTACAATAACACATTTGAATCAAAAAAATCCTTCGAATCTTTTTATAGTGGATCTTTTAACTAAAATTGATACTTCCACACAAATACAATGATGCTTCTACCATGACTCGGTGATTTTGATAGATTGATATCATTTGTAGTTTTTGATGAACTATAGGTTAAAATAAAACTTTTACTCTATATAACAACACTTCTATTGTGACTCAGTGCTTTTTTTATGACTTGATGCTTCCATGCATTTGACTTCATTTACAATGTTTATTTTGACTATTATAGTAGTGAATTTTATTATTTCTTTTTTTGACTTTTTTACCCTAACTCTAATGTGTGCTTGATATTTTAAGACTAACATTTCTATGCAACTTTGGTATACATTAGAAGAAAATGAGATATTGAAACTACTAATGAATCTTCTTGTAGGGTTTCTTTATGCTTTCAATTTCTCTAAAATGAATGACACATTTGAATTTGGGTTTTAACTAAATAACTTGCTTCTCATGTGTGTAAGTTCTTAGGTACATATGCTCTCTCTTCTCACCTAGTGTGAACTTGGAGATAAAAAATACCTTAGAACTTTCATTTTTTTACCTTAGGATTTAATTGTCCACATATTCTCTTCCCTCACAACTACTAATATTGATCATGTGAATAAAAAAAAATGTCATATTCCATTTAATTCAATAGGATGCCTACATGGAGATTTCATCACCTCAAGGAAGACTTCAACTGAATTTATCAATGGGTTATATAAAGGGGGTAGAATGAAAGTTGTACCCAAAGGTGTGACTAGTGTCCTATAAACCAAGCCTCATGATCCTTGATCCACCAAGATGCGTATAGGCGGGGAAGAGAGGGGAGACCCCCTCAACTAAGGAATCCTTGGATGGGTCCACTATTCATGGAAAAAATATGAGCCTTTTTTATTAGAAGACTTTAATACCATCAACCATTGGTTTAATAGGGTGTATAGTGCATTATCATGCTCAAAGTTACTCATAATGTACTCTTATTGAGGTGACATAATTCCTTATTAGGACCTAGTCCTTATAAGGAATGGGGTACTAAGGTGGTACATGACCTTATAATACCCTATTTACCCTCTCAATTTAAGGAATTAAACTTTGATGAGTGAGCCTCTACCAATTCAACACACCTATATTACTAACTTGGTTGTTCTATTTGAAGTGATTTCATTATTCAATACCTATGATACCAAACAACATTCTCTTATTGAAGAAGTCTTGTGAAATAATCCTTGTTACCTTGGATTCAAACATATATGCTATTATTTGTTATTTTATATCATCTTTTAGAAAAAAAAAACTTAACTCAATTCAAAACCCTATACATACTATAGGTTAACTTGTAGAATCCTACCTCTGTGTCATAGTAACACTTTTCTGTCATAGTGATGAGCTTGTAATTCTACATCACTTTTGATTGCAATGTGATGTTTTTTCTAGAGCATATCAATTCATTTGAATTGGATCTCAACATTTTTGTGAAATTCAATGCTTCTTATTTAAAACTTGTTCTTTGTTAGTCTCTAAAATCATAAAATTTGCATAGTGATACTTTTGGCATAAGCCCTCACTTTTGACATACATAGTTACACTTCTGCAAAACCTTGATGATTTTGAGAAATTATAGTGAAATTTTTTATTTTCAATTTTAATTTTCTTGAAACTTTTTCTAAATAGGCCTATAATTCTAAATTTTCATCCAAAACAAAAAATAAAAAAATTCCACACTTCATACCATCCTTTAACTATGGACTTCTAGAATCACATCCTTAGTTTTATACCACACAACAAATTTATCCATAATCATGAACAACCCATATATCAACAACCAATACTATAAATAGTATTATTTTAGATCTCTCTCCTTATTTTCTAGTTTACCTTTCACTTAAAAAATTGTCATTTTCAAGTAAATTGTTGAATTGGCATCAATCCTTGTGAACAAGATAGCTTAGTAGTATTTTTCTACTCCTAATTTTGTAAACTAATTATAATCTTCCTTTTCTTGGACTCATTAGTCTAGGATGAGTAATGATCATCCTTAACATCCATCAAAATGAGATTTGATCAAACATTTTCTTCTAGAGCCTCCATATCCTTCATCCATCTAGCAAACATCAACATCAAATTTTAGTCTAAATCTACTTATTATGTCCTTTTACAATTCCATTTTGAAACACCAAAAGATTCATCTCCAACACATCATCCAAACTTACATGTCATATTTCTTAAGGTCATCAAAAAATTTATTCCTATAACAATATCTCAACACAAATGAATCATTAAATCCAATCCTATTAGATCAAGTGACACAATGCCCATGAGCACTTCCAAAACAACCTTTGGAATGTCTAGCAACATTTTCAATCCTTGAGAGTGTCAAACCTATTGGAACACAATGATCTACTAAGAGGGGGGTGAATTAGTAGATACTAAAAACTTTAGCCCTCAAAACCTTTATGTAGATTACTTAGCTCCATATACCTTGGGCATATTTCTTACTCAACTCTTACTGTGTAGATTGAAAAAAAAAGATGCAAACATACACATGCAAATAGACAATCAACCCAAATACCCAAAACACTAGATATACATGGAAAAAATGATATGGGAAAAACCACGGTGACCAAGGTTGCTTGAGTCTACTACTCAAATCCAACGTCACAAAAGAAAACTCAGTTACAATTTTTTAGGGATACAACCCAAGGAAGCATCAACTACCTAGTTTAGAAGCAACAAATTCAAGGAAGCAAAAACGCCCTTGTTGATGGTGTTTTCTGCACAGCAACAACTCAGACAGAATGCAATATTCTATCTCTCTTGAAAGGTTATTTTCAATAATAGATCACTGAAAATCACCCCAAGGTCTCTCGGGTGTTAGGTCATAACAATGCATAAACAACTCAGATAATAATGTGAAAATGCTAGTAATCACAATCGGACCTTACTACAAGCAAACCGTATCTTCCAACTTATCAGATTTTTGCAATATGACGATCCTTAATCCTAAATCTAACCAATTGATAAAGAAATAGCAAAAGAAAAGGGTGCGAAGGTATGATGAAATTTAAACTATCCCTAAAATGAGCAATGCTAATGACATATATCTGGAATGGACCAATCTCAAAGAACCAATCCTTGATCAAACCATAGTGCAATATCACAAGAACGGTGCAATCTTCTAAGGTATATAGATTTTCAAATCATAGACATGCATCTACAATCGAACTTGAGCACATAAAACTGTATGGTCCAGGTTGACTTCACCAGCCTACTACAATCAGATAGTTACTGGGAGTATAGACCAGAGATCGCTACAAACATTCCAAATATGAAATCAATAAACACCATTCATCAGACTAAAACTATTTAATTCTAAATATCAAACCCTAGATTTCCAAGCAATTTGAAAGATAGAACAATAGAACCATGCAAGATGAAATAACACAATAGATTGCACCAGGAAAACCACAATGTCTTCAATTGTATTGAACCATCAAAAAATACAACAACTCCGCTGTTCTGATACAATATTTGCTTCAAGGAAAATACTACAAAATACTCTAACTATCGCTCTTGCTTATCCTTATTACTATTTAGCTAACCAATGTCTCACCCTTACAATGAAGCAAGAATGCCCATTTATAGCAAATCCCAAGATATGTCGGCCCAGCCAAACATTTACAAAATAATGAAAACCCGCCAAAATAGGTCGGCCAAGGAGAAAAACCAAACAAAGGCACACATTAAATGCCATCATCTAGGTCGGCCTTGACACAATATTCAATGCAGTCCCATCCAATGCATGCCTCGTGATAATAGGGAAGCACAAATCTCAAAATAAGCATTAACTGCTACTTCCCTTATCCTTTCTTTCCAAACGAACTCTACACCCTCAAGAATGTTCCATCCAGCTCGGTGACAGGTGGCAAATGTAATACCCTAAGCCAACATTTAATAGCATCAATCTCCTCCTTGGACCGCTCAACATTTTTATCCCAATCTTCCCTGTGGGCCAGATATTTATCCATCACTACCAAGTAGGTGGCTGCATCATCAAGCTGGTGGCCAGTTACAACTCCTTCTGCATCTGGGGCATAAACCTCATGCCACCACTCCCTCAGCTACTCAAGAATTAGGTATTTCGGGGCTATCTTCCTCCTGTCGGTCATCACCTCAAAGAAAGCAATGCATCCATCGTATACTGCAGTGAGATCCCCATCAATTGATTTCTTTCTTTTCAAAATCTTCTTCATGGCCTTCTGCCTAATCTGCAGTGCCTCGAACCACTCCCAAGGTTCATCCAACCTGGAGAAAGGAAGGATTCCATCTACCAGCAATTGATCCCTACCATGTCCCATGATAACTCTTGATTTCTGCAACAGGAGGTCCATGTCATCCTTGTCCTGGGACAATACATACTCTAACAGCTCCTTAGCCCGGACTGCATCCTTTCCTATCGATATAATGTTCTTGATGGCATCATCTCCTTTCGTTTGTACACTCATCAACCAATCTATTGCAGCTTGAGTTGAGGTTTTTATCTTCTCAATTTCGGAGATTGTTTCTTTGGGCAAAAAACTGGGAGTGGCAGAAGAAGAAGGATGGAAGGATTACAGAGGCTTCATTACCTCTTCCAAACATTTCCTTAATCTTTCATTTTCCCTCTTTAATTCACGCTTGGTCTGAGTCTCCCTCTTCAATCTGTCAACAATCATCACACTGGACCCTTCAAACTCCTCTATGTCTTGCTCCATGGATGCAGGCCCAAGGTTAATCATTTGCACATTATAATCCTGACCTGTAACATCCTCTCTCATTTTATCTGTGGCAGGAGTGGCAATGTGGATAACCCTGTTATGGGCTTCATCCCTTTCCACCTTTGAAACTACCTTGGAAGCCTTCCTTTTCTTCCCCTTTCCAATCTTTGACATCATTTCGTCCCAGTCTAGGGGAGTATCCTCAACAACCACCTGCTTCTTTCTTGCAAGCTCTCTTTCTAGCCAGTCCGGGGCTGCAGGGTCCACCCGGATTTCCTCTGTTTTGGTATCCTCCGGCTACTCTGTCACTTTTTCCTCTTCCTCTGTAGTTATTTTGTCTTCTTCCTTCTCAAGTAGCTGCTCACCCTGGTTTTCTTCTTCAAGCTCCGCCTTTGGTTGCATTGGTGATGGGGTTTTAACAGGAGCATTTTCTTTCTGCTAAGGGGATCCGTCACCCCTGCCATTCTCTGGAGAATCTTCATACTGCACCAGGGGAGAAGGAAGCTTTTCAACCTCTTTTGCTTCGAGCTCCGCTGCCTCACCAAATAGAGTCCCCTCCTTGAAGGGCTCCACCTCTCCGCTAGTTTCATGTTCCTCCGGAATTTCCTCTTCATGTGTACTTGGTGGAGGAGAAACAGGCTTGGATGGTTCTACGGTTGATACTTTTGGTGGAGGATCTGCCTTTGGCACAGTGTCCTTTGGGGATGGAGTCCTGGATCTCCTTGTGTAGACTTTAGCTTTCTCTCCTCCTGAGCTCTCCACATCAACAATTGGAGGCTCATCACCCGAAGCACCCTGATCCTTCTTGTTTGCAGTTCGAGTTGTTCTTGCCTTCTTCGGTGGTAGAGGAGCATCTTCCTCTTCTGCCTTTTCCATTTCCTCTTCATCAGAGGACATGCTAATTTTCAAGGTCTTCCACCTTCTCTTTCCTTTTGGCTTCCTCTTCACCTCGGGTTCTCCTTCCTTGGAACCTCTGACCTTTATCTTGAACGGTGAAGTTTTTATAGCTTTCCCTTTGGGGTCATCTTCCCTGGATTCCTCAGAAGTCGACATGGGATTGTGATTACCCATCAATTCGAAAGTACAAGCTACCTTGGCACTCTTCAACTCCCAAATTTTATGTTTTATCCAAGAAGAGGTGAATTTCATGATGGGAGCCATTAAGTCTTCCAACTCTATAACCTCATCCATATTCCAATCGATATCCCCGACTGACCTGTCCTTTATAGCTTCATAGGCATGGTCCTGAACCAGGTTTCCGTCATCATCCAGTTGATCCAGAATCAACTTGACATTATACTGCCTAACTGCCTCCACAGGGAGCCTGGAGTACCTCTTCTTTCTGGCCTCAAGATCATCTTTGATGTTGGCCCAATAATCCTCCAGGTCGTCCTTATGGCGGTATTCCCTAGTGGCCCTCTTCTGTTCTTCTCCACTTATGTCAAAGTTCATCTTTTGGAATGGAAGGAGAAACCATATGCTGCTAGTTCTTCTCCTGCAGTGTGGGCTGATTGGATGGAGGGGCACATTTCCGCCACACCAATTCCAAGAGGGAAGTCCCCACCAAAGCCTATCTTGTGCTTGTATCTTTTTACCACAGCATCAAATTCACAAATTTTCCTCACAACCTCCAACAAAACAAGGTGATCAGTGGGATACCGAGGCAACCTGTATGGAGCAACTGGGCATCCATCAATTCTGAGGTAGGTGAAGGTGGGAAATTGGATGAACCAAGCTCCATAGTTCTTTATCAATCCGTTGGCCCCATCCGATAGCCTCATGTGTTCAGCATTCTATAGCATCCGGGTGATATGCATCGTAAATGCATCGTTAGCCCTGCTGTAATATTTATGCCCAAGATGCAATTATGGATATACCTCATAACTGATATCATGTCCAAGTGTCCCCCTCAGATTCATACCCTTATATGGATAAGAGATGGCCAACACATACATTACATATGAGGACATAGTGAACTTATTTGTCTCCAGGACACTCCTCAATTGCTTGTCAATTTCTGCACTGATAAGCCCTGCCCAGTGATAATTGGTCCCTTGCTCGATCTTGGTGATCATGTGGACCATCCAGCTTTCTAACACCCTGGAAGTCCTCAAACCAGCCACCCTGCTCAAGAATGTGATCGCATCATAGATGTCTGACTTGAACTTAACCCTGTGCAACTGCTTGGGCAATTTTGAATAGTGGGACTTGGGTTTCTCCAGCCATGAGTTGACTATTTGTTGAGCCTTGATGGGCTCATTCTCATAATATGTCTTCGCTGTATCTATATTCAAAGCACACACTGAAGGAAGATCAGGCATGCTGAAATCTTGTGCAATGCAGGCAGGACTAAAGTTCGCCAAAACTCTTCTCTCAGTACTAACCACCCTTTGTGTATCAAAGTCATACTGTCTATCGCACTCGAGAATTAGCTCATAACACTGGACCGCCGAAGGGAAGCCTACCACATGCACTAGTCCAGACCTCATCATTCCTTGCCTCAAGGCTGACAGATCTTTCTCAGCCGTCCGCTGCTTCAACTCCTCATATTTCCAAGCCCCAACGTTGGTATAAGATACTTCGGCCCACACAGAAGACACCTTGCTCTTGGGAAGCTAACTCTTTATATCCAGTCATAACCGTTCTGCTTCAAAGATGGATGACCCTCCTGTGCCACCCTTAGGTTTTCCGACCGCAGCTTTTCTCGACTCAGCCTGCACTCACAAAAGACACCATTAGTACTTAATCATTAGGCATAATCTAATCAAAGGTTAGCATAAGATCATATAAAACCATTAAAATTCATCACAACTGCTAATCCTTTGAATATCCATAAAAACAAAACAATCCAGGAAAATACCGTTGGGGCAAAATTTCAGAGAAATCCGACCCAGATGGATTCCTGTCGCCAAAGCATCATTAGTCAAATGGCTCGTTAATACGGATAAAAGATCAAAAGATAATGATGGAATTCACTCATTGTCCACAAGAAATAAGTATTTAACAATCATTCCATTAATCCTATCATCGAAACATTTAAAAAGACAAAACTAGACAGGAAATCTGAAAAAATCCGGATGGAATGGATTTTCGTGGACAGCTGGAAATGTTCCGGTAATTACCCTAGCCCGTGGAATAAGCCCAAACCAGGAAAATCCAAAAGCGAAGGAATTCCGTGAGGACCTCCGAAACCCAATAAATGATAAAACATGAACCAAAAGCTAGATGATCATGGGATCTCCTCTACCTGAGTTCTAATGGTCTCGAAACTAACAATAATCAACAAAACTTAGGACGCAAAGGATTTCAACTTCTAAAAAGTTCTCAAAGGATGAATCCCTATGTCAAAACGATGATGCCCTAATTTGAATAACCAAACCTCCGCCATTAAAACCAGGGGAAACTTTAAGGTTTAAAATATCAGCTAGGGATTTACCTAAAGCACCCAAGTCTTCATAGGACGAGGGGGGTCAGCGTGATACAAGGACAAGGTCGCTCAATCACAACAAATTCTCCGTTCCGGGCCAAACACTAAAGAAAACCCTAACTTCGCACAATATGGCAGATTTCACACTAAGAAGACAAATAATCCAACCCAAAACCCCATCTAAAGGATACATACACAACCTAATGGATAAATAGAGCTCACAGGGCATGAATGATAGGGTTCTACAACAAAAAACGGGTCAAACCCCAACTCTGTAGAAGCGGAATCAAGACCTAGCAAAGGCCGACCCAAATGATCACCACGCAAGCAAATGAAAGAGCAATGATAACATACCATGGATCGATGCAGATGAAATTCGAGCTGGAAAAGATGACCACGCAGTAAACAAGTCCAAGCAATGACAACCCAGACACTGGCACCCAAACAATCCTCACGCACACAAGTTGAGATCGATCATCAAAGCTCCAATGGAAATTTCTAATCGCCAGAGCAAAAGCAAGTGAATAGATGAACTCAGAATGATGCTTGGAATGCCCTAAATCCACCCTTATACTCGTCTGAGCAAAGGTACCTTAGTCATTAATGCGCGACAAGACACTTCTAACAAATCCGAAAACCCGGGCCCAAAATGGAATTCTGAAAAATCTCAAGATACGCAGAAACACAGATTTCACGAAAATGCAGAAACCGGGGAAATGATGAAGACTGGGATTTTGGCAGAGTCTGGGAAAATACGCCGAAACTGGAAAATCCCAGATCCAGGCAGAAACCCATAATCGGAGAATCTAGCTAGGAACGGACAAAGAACCAGGGCCTGGGAAAATCCGCCAAAGCTGGAAAATCCCAGAATCAGGTGAAAACCTGGAGTTTGCTTAAAAACTCAATTTCAATCAATTCAAGCCTCAAGGCAAGATCAAAGCTAGCAAGACCAACATGTCAAGACCCTAAAATGATAAATCCAATAAAACCAAAGGTCAAAAGACACCAGAAAGAGGGTCCCCACTCCAAGTGGGGCGTGTGTGCAAAAACTGCACAAAAAATGGCGACTCTGTTGGGGAAATGCTCCGGAGCATTTCGATGAAAAACTAGAATCAAGAACCCAGAACTCATGGTTTCAACTCAGATATCTAGCCACTACCTTCCACGTTAAAAAAAAAAAATCTCTAACCATTCAAACATTCCTATACAGGGGTCCAAGTGTATGCACATGCATTCATTACCTACCCTCAGTTGCAACAAGAACCAAACTTGGTATGAACAGGCTACGTAAAGATTCTTACTCTAAAAGTAACCTGGATAGAGCCTCGCTGCCAGTCAGGCATCCATACCCCCGACGAGGTTATCACTGTGATCCTCCTGAACATAGCTCTACTATCAGCCAGGCGTCTATAGCCCTAGTAGAGATATTCAGATCCCCCTGATAAGTTGAATTCAAACCTCTCCTCTCTTTTTTTCCTCTTTTTTTTTTTTGTCTTCTGATATTTCTTTTCTTTTCACTCATTTCCTTCAACCTATGAACAGTGAAGTTCACATCCAGGGCTGAGAACCACAGTGGCACTAGAGCAGAAAATGATTTTTCACCTATTCAGACCTTATAAGGACCTCTTACAACTTCAGGTATATTAAGGATTAAAAGTATAAGACCCCAATATATTCCTGTTAAAACTGACTAGAGAACCTCTGCCTTAGCATAAGGATAAATGACATCAGGTAAAGAGTTCGTACCATGGTGTCCTGGAAGGATAATCATAGTTTGTAAATGAGATACCAAGAACATTAGATCTACTTTATCACCATTACCATACAGATGCACCCATGATCCCTAAAAGAGAAAGGACCAAAAGAAAGAGCAACGCAAACCAAAACAAACAAGCTAAAGCAAACCTACTCTAACCAGAAAGGAAAACCCAACCCAACCAAACAAAACAAGCAAAGCAACCCAAACTAACTATGTATAGAGCAGGGAGCTGAAAACAGCTCAAGACTAGAAATAATGTTTCAAATACTGCCCATTGACAGGCAATGGGATATCTTCTCCCATGAGAGTACTCAGACGGAAGGCATTATCTCTGAGTATTTCAGCAATCTGATATGGGCCAAGCCATAGTTTATCGAACTTTCCATGGTTCCCTTTCTAATCATGAGGCTTATCCCAGTATAAGACAAGGTCAGAAATCCTAAAAGCCTTAACTTTAGCCCTCCTATCAAACCATCTCTTAACTACCCCCTGATGTTTGACAAAATTCTCCAGGGCATTGTCTCTTTTCTCCTCAAGGTGCAACAGTTCTATTAACCTAGCCTCCCTTCTATCCCCTTCATCATAAAATTGATTTATAAACTATAAATTTGGGATCTTAAGTTGGATAGGGAATACTGGCTCCAGACCGTACACTAAATGATAAGGAGATGTTCCAATGGAAGACTTAATCCTGGTACGATCTGCCCAAAGGGCAAACCGAAGCTGGGTATGCCATTCTTTTGGGTTCCTCTTTAAAAGCTTACGAATGACAGTCAATAGGTTCTTATTAGAGGACTCTGCTAAGCCATTTCCCTGGGGGTAATAATTAGAAGCAAACTTCACAATAATGACATGATCAAAAGCCCAGTTCAAGAATTTCAGAGATGCAAAGGCGGGACCATTATCACAAACAATAGCAATAGGACATCCAAACTGATTAAGAATGGCTGACTCTAAGAAATCAATCACTACATCTGATGTACATTGTCTACAAGCAAAAGCTTTAGTCCATCTTGTAAAATAATCAGTGATAGTGAGAATGTACCTGTGTCCTGCAGAAGATGGTGGATTGATGGGGCCTATGAAATCCATACCCCACTGAGCAAAAGGTCTTACCTCAGTAACAGATTGGAGAGGAAGTGTTGCACACCTTTCTCTTGTTGCTGCAGTCTGGCAAGTGTGACAGGTTCGTACATGTTGATGAACATCTTTGAACAGCGTAGGCCAGTAATATCCTACCCTCAAATTTTGATTTGCAGTGGCAATTGCAGAACCATGACCAGTACCATATTTCTCATGGAACTCGTTCATCACTCTCTCAGCTTCCTGCCTCTCCAGGCACCTCAAATAAATGCCTTCATAATTTTTCTTGTACAAAAAATCTCCTTTTAACATGAAACCGTCACTTTTCAACCTTAAGGCTCGCCTCTAAACTACACTAAGATGACTTGGAGGTCGTTGATTCAGCAGATAATACACTATGTCATCATACCAACCATCTGGGGAAACCTCTTCAATATTATAGTTCTGAACAAACAATTCAGGGCCTATCTCTGCCATAGTCTGGGTGAGTCCTTGCCCCCTTACTAGTTTCATGGGCTGGATCTCAATGTCATACTCTTGAAGCATGGTCACCCATTTAGCTCTATGCTCACCTAGTTCATTTTGCATCAGCAGTAACTTAACTGCAGAATCAGGAACAATTGCATACACCTTATTTCTGAGGATATAATGCCTAAATTTCTTTACTGCTCTGACCAAGGAATATTCTTGCTTTTCCACACTTGGATATTTCAACTCAGCATCCTTCAATGGTGCACTCATAAAAGAAATGGGATTCTCATTCCCTTCATCAGACTTTTGCGTCAACATCCCAACACATGAATGGTCTGAAGCAAAGGAATAGATATAGAAGGGTTTGCTGTAATTAGGACTTACCAATACTGGAGCATCAGCAATGGCTCTTTTGATTTCTGCAAAGGCTTCCTTTGCTTCTGTAGTCCATTCTATCTTGGTATCTTGTTTCAACATTGTATTTAACGGTTTCACAATTTCAGCAAATCTAGTAATGAATTTTCTGACCAAGTTGATCTTACCAAAGAAGGATTTCATCTCCTTTTTACTGGCAGGTGGCTGGATCTTCAATATGGCCTCCACTCTCTCAGGATCTATAGCAATTTCCTTTTCTAATATGACATGTCCTAACAGCTTGCCTTCTGTAACTCCGAAAATACACTTCTTAGGATTCAAGGTATGTCGAATTCTCTGCACTTTTGAAATACCTTACGCAAGTCTAAGATGTGATTCCCTCTATTCTTCGAAAAAATAGTCAGGTCGTCCATGTAAATGATGATGCATTTGCCTATGATATCCTTGAAGGAAATATCCATAGCCCTTTGAAATGTGGCTCCTGCATTGATGAGTCCAAATGGCATCCTTTTATAGGCAAAGGTACCCCACTTAGTCGTGAAAGCAGTCTTGTGTCTTTCCTCGTACTGGACCATCACTTGATTGTACCTTGAATAACCGTCCAGAAAGGACATCATCTAAGAACCATTGACCACTTGAAGCACCTCATCCAAAGAGGGAACTGGATAGTTAATTTTTTCTGACGATCTGTTCAGATTTCTAAAATCAACGCAGAGCCTAATTTCTCCTTTCTTTTTCCTTACTGGAACTAAATTCGCCACCCATGTTGAATGCCTGATAGGAAATATGATTCTGGCAGATAGCAATTTTTGAACTTCCTTCTGTATGAGTGGTTCCAACAGTGCGTTGATAGGTCTCTGTCTCTGTCTGAAAGGTTTGGCACCTAGCTTAAGGGGTATAGTATGAGTTATGATGGATGTGTCATAGGTCTTCAAGTCCTTATAACCCCAGGCTACTATATCTGGAAAGTTGTGTAAGGCTTTAATTATACCTTGTCTTTCTTCTGGAGTGCACACCTTGACAATGAAAATATTCTTGACATTATCCTCAGTTCCCACATTGTAAGTGTCACACTGTCCACTAATTGATTCTTTATTTACCTCTTGTTCTTGATCTCTGATCTTGTCCATATCAAAAATCTGCTCCAATTGTACCATTCCCCTTGGAATAGTATTGGACTTCAGATTCAGCACACCTTCTAGATCCAATTCTGCTTCCTGATGTTCTGTTTCATCAATGATCTGTGAAGCAAAAACATCTGTATTTGTGATGAAGTCAAGAATATGTTTATCATCCTCAAACACCTGAAAGTTAGTCACATTGTCTGGGACTGATGGCACATGAGTCAATTCAACAGTAAACTTCTTCAATCCTGACAGAGATAGAGGCTGTAGAGTGCTCGCTGCTTGAGCCAGAGAATCAATAGTTTGATTCCTGTTCCGTGGGATCAGTTAAATATTAAAAGTGTCAAATCCCTCAATGAGGTCCCACACTCTATGCCTATAATTAGTCATTCTTCTATCGTGGCATGCATATTGCTTTCTCACTTGTTTGACTACTAACTCAGAATCACCAAAAACTTGTAGAACCTTAACTCTTTTTTTAAGGGCCATAAGAAGTCCATGAATTAATGCTTCGTACTCTACCACATTATTTGTGCAATGAAATTGAAGCCTATGGGCTGCAAAGAAGTTTTTACCTTTTGGACTGATCAGCTCAAACCCTGCTCCAGCTCCATGCTTAGATTTGGATCCATCAAATTTGAGAGTCCAGCATTCTGCAGGGGTATTTTTCTTTGTCATATCTTTTAGCTTCCTAGTATTAGAGGACTCTTCAATTGCTATAGGAGGTTTGTCTTGGTATTTTTCTTGCAAATCACCCATCTTTTCCTTCACAACCTGAGTTGAACTTAGACATTTCTGGACTTGTTCTACTACTGTCTGGCACAAACAACACTCCAATTCTGAATGGGAAGCATTATGGACTCTACACCAATTTGGTAAGAGTAACTCCTTAAAGCTTGTCCTCCTTCCCAGGTGAGTTTGATTCTCCATACACTATTTGATGAACTCTTAGAAACTACTTAATAAGCTGATCTGGTTATCCTCAGGTTCTTCTTCTTCTTCCTCCACTGATTCTATCAAGATTTCAACAGGGCTGGACCCTGTTTCATCATCAGTAGGCATTATATGCAACATCAATACCTCCTCTATGTCTGACTCTTCGTACTGAGTGGATAACATATAATTTCCCATACCAACTTCTGATATTAGAACTTCTGTTGAAGTCTTTTGGTATTCTGTAATCATGTACTTCATTCTGGGCTCTCTTTCAATTTTGATTTGATTAGGCACTCCTTTCCAGGGAAGCCACATGTGAGAATGATCAGTGGGCACATACCCGTTCAAAGCCTTTGTGAAATCCCTTCCTAGAATCAAACCATATGCATCAGGGATATCAGCTACCTGGATATTAATAACCTGCTAAATTCTTGGGTCAGAAGCTATCTGCATATGAATCATATTTAATTCTCCCACCACATTTACTTCAGTTCTATCTAACTGAGTCACCTTCTTCTGAGAGTCAACAGGTGTAATTCCTAAAGCTCTACAAACTCCAAATGGCATCACGTTCGTGGAAGCACAAAAATCCAATAAACAATTATGCATATTCTTACCAAATATTCAGACAGAGATCAGAAATGGTGGAGTTTCTGTCTTTCCTTGGAACAATGTTGGCTGAGTATCTACCTGGGCCACTTGAGTCTTGTCCTTTCCTTTATCTCTAGGAGGCAAGTTAGTTCGATTGGGAGCCTGGTTTTGTGTCCTCACAAGCTAAGAACTGGAAGTTTGGCTAATATTCTCACCAGAAGACTTACCCAAAGACATTGACTGTGCATCATAGGTACCTAAAACAGCCTTCCTAATTGCAGGAAACCTTAATAACTCAAATGCTGAAAGATTTACTTTTAATTTCTTGAATTCTTCAGCAACATAGGAATCCATCTATTCCTCACTCATATCAGTAGAAACCTCCTTAGACGGTTCCTCTACCTTGTCCTTGCTTGCTTGAACAACCTTTTCCTTTTGTTGATCAGTCTGAACCTGTCTTTCCTTTGAAAGATACTGCTTGGAAACATGTGGATAAGATGGATTATTGCTAGCATTTGGATTTGGAGGAGTACTGAAGTTGTTAGGAGGAATGGAGGTGGTAAAAGGTCCCCCAGGCTATGGACGTCTATGAAGCATATCTCTCAAACCCTGTCTCTGAAACATTTGTACTTCTTCAACAAAATTCTCTTCCTGATCTAGTGGACCATTATCATTTAGTGCTTATTCATTGAACAACTGAGCCACTTCATCCCCATTACAAATTTGATCTGTTTTCTCTTCCTGAGACTCAGGTTGCTCTGGTACATTATCCTCACTGGTCGGAAAGGGAGCATGATTTAATACCAATACAGGAGAATCATAGGGGTTAGAAGGAACAATCTCCTGTCCATTTGCACTATTTTCCACCTCATACTGAAAAATGGAGGCCACAGTTTGGAATTCTGGACAATCCAATTCTGAATACTGACTCGTCTTATGGAGACTACACCATCCTGATAGGGCTGCTTCATCCAGATATACGCCACTAGGAGGCTTTTCTTGACTGACCAGCTGATTTGCAGACTGGTTGATAATTTGATTAATTGGTTGATCTAATGGGGTGGGAACTCCTCCATTATTAGATCATGTATTCCAAGTCCTGTTCTATCCTTGTGATGACCTCTTATCAAATCCAGATCCACTACCTTGGCCTCTATCAAAATTCTATCTCCTATCACTATTGAATCCTCTATCATTATTGTAACCCCTGTCTTGATTATATCCCCTGTCATTGTGGAATCCTCTCTCATTACACTGACCTCGGTCAAAATTCTATCCTTCTTGAAACTCCCTGTTCTGATTGGATTGCATACTCTTTTGGGCAGCTTGTAGCTGACTGTTCTGATTCCTTAAGTAGGTCACCTCTAGATTTAGCTTCTTTATCTGCTCAGCCATTTCATCAATCCTCTCCCTACTTGGATCTCTATAAGGCGGTTGAAGTGGATTACTCTGAGGAGGAGCAGTCATCATAGCAGATCCCACAGACTACTACAACACCTTAGAATTCTGCAAATAAGTAGGGAAACTATTTGACTGGAACTGATACAACGGCTGATTAACTTGCTGCTGAGGGAAGTTCGTCATGGGGGAGACCTGACTCATGGGATGACCAGGGTGTGGTATCATAGGTAATTGAGGGATTGGATTCATGATAGGAGTATGATTAGCAAGCACATGGTTTACTGCCTGAACGTAGTTGGGATGTGCAACTGGTCCTAGAGAAGGCAATGGTCCAGTCAAGTGTTGTCTCAGATCTGTACTAAGCTTGACCGCTTCTGTATAGGCATCAATCAGGGTACCTGGAGGATTAGGTCTCCATTTCAAAAGGGTTGTTGTTAGGCTATCCAGAGCTTCATAATAGACTCCCAAGGCTGTGTCATCATCTAAAACATATGGATCTTGAAGTCTGGTAAAAGCCCAGTGGAACCTATTATTGAAATTGGATATAGGTTCATTAACTTCTCTCTTAACTTTGATGAATTGCAGGTATAACTCATTGGCACTGATGGGTATTCTGAACTTCTGTAAAAAGGCCTTTTCAAGGTCATTCCAATTAAGAATCAAACCAGCAGGGAGATGATTGTACCAGTAAAAGGCTTCTTCTCCTAGCGAATAAGGAAACAATCTACAGGCAACATCCTCATGAACAATCCCTCTATCTTTGAGACAGGTTTGGAAAATCCTTATGTGTTCTTCTGCAGTCCTATTTGGGTTATTAACATGGAATTTTGAACAGAAATGCTCAGGGTTTTTGGGCATAGCATTGTAAGCATGAAAGAATAAGGGTGATGGATTATTAGCAAGGAAAGCCATTGGTAAGAGTGGGGGTGGCGGTGGTGGTTGGTTTATGACAGGTTGAGGCTGTTGAACGGGAACCGCTTCAGGGATGGGTATGGCCTCAACTTCAGGATGTGAAGATATGGATGATGCTGGCGAAGGGATGGGTGATGATGATTCTCCCCTTTCTTGAGTCCTTCTTGACCTATTGGGGAACTGTAATTCCTATAAATCTTCCTCTCCTGTGGTAGATCTGGTATTCCTCCTGTACCTCTCTGGAGAGATGGCGTTCAAGAAATGATCCAGTGTGCTCATTCAGGCCCTCCTTCTAGCGCCAATCTGTTGATGGTGTTTTCTGCACAACAACAATTCAGACATAATGCAATATTCTATCTCTCTTGAAAGGTTATTTTCAATAATAGATCACTGAAAATTGCCCCAAGGTCTCTCGGGTGTTAGGTCATAACAATGCATAAACAACTCAGATAATAATGTGAAAATGTTGGTAATCACAATCGTACCTTACTACAAGCAAACCGTATCTTCCAACTTATCAGATTTTTGCAATATGATGATCCTTAATCCTAAATCGAACCAAATGATAAATAAATAGCAAAAGACAAGGGTGCAAAGGTATGATGAAATTTAAACTATCCTTGAAATGAGCAATGCTAATGAAATATATCTGGAATGGACCAATCTCAAAGAACCAATCCTTGATCAACCCACAGTGCAATATCACAAGAACGGTGCAATCTTCTAAGGTATATAGATTTTCAAATCATAGACATGCATCTACAATCGAACTTGAAAACGTAAAATTGTATGGTCCAGGTTGACTTCACCAGCCTACTACAATCAGATAGTTACTGGGAGTATAGACCAGAGATCGCTACAAATATTCCAAATATGAAATCAATAAACACCATTCATCAGACTAAAACTATTTAATTCTAAATATCAAACCCTAGATTTCCAAGCAATTTGAAAGATAGAACAATAGAACCATGCAAGATGAAATAACACAAGAGATTGCACTAGGAAAACCACAATGTCTTCAATTGTATTGAACCATCAAAAACTACAACTCCCTTGTTCTGATACAATATTTTCTTCAAGGAAAATATTACAAAATACTCTAACTATCGCTCTTGCTTATCCCTATTACTGTTTAGCTAACCAATGTCTCACCCTTACAATGAAGCAAGAATGCCCATTTATAGCAAATCCCAAGATATGTCGGCCCAACCAAACATTTACAAAATAATGAAAACCCGCCAAAATAGGTCGGCCAAGGAGAAAAACCAAACAAAGGCACACATTAAATGCCATCATCTAGGTCAGCCTTGACACAATCTTCAATGCAGTCCCATCCAATGCATGCCCCGTGATAATAGGGAAGCACAAATCTCAAAATAAGCATTAACTGCTACTTCCCTTATCCTTTCTTTCCAGACGAACTCTGCACCCTCAAGAATGTTCCATCCAGCTCGGTGACAGGTGGCAAAGGTAATACCCTAAGCCAGAATTTAATAGCATCAATCTCCTCCTTGGACTGCTCAACAGTTTTATCCCAATCTTCCCTGTGGGCCAGATATTTATCCATCACTGCCAAGTAGGTGGCTGCATCATCAAGCTTGTGGCCAGTTACAACTCCTTCTGCATCTGGGGCATAAACCTCATGTCACCACTCCCTCAGCTGCTCAAGACTTAGGTATTTCGGGGCTATCTTCCTCCTGCCGGTCATCACCTCAAAGAATGCAATGCATCCATCGTATACTACAGTGAGATCCCCATCAAATGATTTCTTTCTTTTCAAAATCTTCTTCATGGCCTTCTGCCTAATTTGTAGTGCCTCGAACCACTCCCAAGGTTCATCCAACCTGGAGGAAGGAAGGATTCCATCTGCCAGCAATTGATCCCTACCATGTCCCATGATAACTCTTGATTTCTACAATAGGAGGTCCATGTCATCCTTGTCCTGGGACAGTACATACTCTAATAGCTCCTTAGCCTAGACTGCATCCTTTCCTATCGATAGAATGTTCTTGATGGCATCATCTCCTTTCATTTGTACACTCATCAACGAATCTATTGCAGCTTGAGCTGAGGTTTTCATCTTCTCAATTTCGGAGATTGTTTCTTTGGGAAAAAAACTGGGAGTGGCAGAAGAAGAAGGATGGAAGGATTGTAGAGGCTTCATTACCTCTTCCAAACATTTCCTTAATCTTTCATTTTCCCTCTTTAATTCACGCTTAGTCTGAGTCTCCCTCTTCAATCTGTCATAATCACTGCACTGGACCCTTCAAACTCCTCTATGTCTTGCTCCATGGATGCAGGCCCAAGGTTAATCGTTTGCACATTATAATCCTGACCTGTAACATCCTCTCTCATTTTATCCGCGGTAGGAGTGGCAATGTGGATAACCCTGTTATGGGCTTCATCCCTTTCCACCTTTGAAACCACCTTGGCAGCCTTCCTTTTCTTCCCCTTGCCAATCTTTGATAGCATTTCATCCCAGTCCAGGGGAGTATCCTCGACAACCACCTGCTTCTTTCTTGCAAGCTCTCTTTCTAGCCAGTCTGGGGCTGCAGGGTCCACCCAGATTTCCTCTATTTTGGTATCCTCCGGCTGCTCTGTCACTTTTTCCTCTTCCTCTGTAGTTATTTTGTCTTCTTCCTTCTCAAGTAGCTGCTCACCCTGGTCCGCTTCTTCAAGCTCCGCCTCTGGTTGCACTGGTGATGGGGTTTTAACAGGAGCATTTTCTTTATGCTCAGGGGATCCGTCACCCATGCCATTCTCCGAAGAATCTTCATACTGCACCAGGGGAGAAGGAAGCTTTTCAACCTCTTCTGCTTCGAGCTCCGCTACCTCACCAAAGAGAGTCCCCTCCTTGAAGGGCTCTGCCTCTCCGCTAGTTTCATGTTCCTCCGGAATTTCCTCTTCATGTGCACTTGGTGGAGGAGAAACAGGCTTGGATGGTTCTGCGGTTGATACTTTTGGCAGAGGATCTTCCTTTGGCAAAATGTCCTTTGGGGATGGAGTCCTGGATCTCCTTGTGTAGACTTTAGCTTTCTCTCCTCCTGAGCTCTCCACATCAACAATTGGAGGCTCATCACCTGAAGCACCCTGACCCTTCTTCTTTGCAGTTCGAGTTGTTCTTGCCTTCTTCGGTGGTAGAGGAGCATCTTCCTCTTCTGCCTTTTCCATTTCCCCTTCATCAGAGGACTTGCTAATTGTCAAGGTCTTCCACCTTCTCTTTCCTTTTGGCTTCCTCTTCACCTCGGGTTCTCCTTCCTTGGAACCTCTGATCTTTATCTTGAACGGTGAAGTTTTTACAACTTTCCCTTTGGGGTCATCTTCCCCAGATTCCTCAGAAGTCGACATGGGATTGAGATTACCCATCAATTCGAATGTACAAGCTACCTTGGCACTCTTCAACTCCCAAATTTTATGTTTTCTTCAAGAAGAGGTGAATTTCATTATGGGAGCCATTAAGTCTTCCAACTTTGTAACCTCATCCATATTCCAATCGATATCCCCGACTGACCTATCCTTTATAGCTTCATAGGCGTGGTCCTGAACCAGGTTTCCGTCATCATCTAGTTGATCCAGAATCAACTTGACATTATACTGCCTAACTGCCTCCACAGGGAGCCTGGAGTACCTCTTCTTTCTGGCCTCAAGATCATCTTTGATGTTGGCCCAATAATCCTCCAGGTCATCCTTATGGCGGTATTCCCTAGTGGCCCTCTTCTGTGCTTCTCCACTTATGTCAAAGTTCATCCTTTTGGAATGGAAGGAGAAACCATATGCTGCCAGTTCTTCTCCTGTAGTGTGGGTCGATTGGGTAGAGGGGCACATTTCCACCACACCAATTCCAAGAGGGAATTCCCCACCAAAGCCTGTCTTGTGCTTCTCTCTTTTTACCACAGCATCAAATTCATAAATTTTCCTCACAACCTCCAACGAAACAAGGTGATCAGTGGGATACCGAGGCAACCTGTATGGAGCAACCGGGCATCCATCAATTCTGATGTAGGTGAAGGTGGGGAATTGGATTAACCAAGCTCCATAGTTCTTTATCAATCCCTTGGCCCCATCCGACAACCTCATGTGTTCAGCATTTTGTAGCGTTCGGGTGATATGCATCGTGAATGCATCATTAGCCCTTCTATAATCTTTATGCCCAAGATGCAATTCTGGATATACCTCATAAATGATATCCTGTCCAAGTGTCCCCCTCGGATTCAGACCCTTATATGGATAAGAGATGGCCATCACATACATTACATATGAGGACATAGTAAACTTCTTTGTCTCCAAGACACTCCTCAATTGCTTGTCAATTTCTACACTGATAAGCCCTGCCCAGTGATAATTGGTCCCTTGCTCGATCTTGGTGATCACGTGGACCATCCAGCTTTCTAGCACCACGGCAGTCCTCAAACTAGCCACCTTGCTCAAGAATGTGATCGCATCATAGATGTCTGACCTGAACTTAACCCTGTACAACTGCTTGAGAAATTTTGAATAGTGGGACTTGGGTTTCTCTAGCCATGAGTTGACTATTTGTTGAGCCTTGATGGGCTCATTCTCATAATATGTCTTCGCTGTATCTATATTCAAAGCACGCACTGAAGGTAGATCAGGCATGTTGAAAGCTTGTGCAATGGAGACAGGACTAAAGTTCACCAAAACTCTTCCCTCAGTACTAACCACCCTTTGTGTATCAAAGTCATACTATCTGGCACACTCGAGAATTAGCTCATAACACTGGACCACCGGAGGGAAGCCTGCCACATGCACTAGTCCAGACCTCATCATTCCTTGGCTCAAGGCTGACAGATCTTTCTCAACCATCTGCTGCTTGAACTCCTCATATTTCCAGGCCCCAACGTTGGTATCAGATACTTCGGCCCACATAGAAGACACCTTGCTCTCGGGAAGCTGACTCTTTATATCTAGTCGTAACCGTTCTGCTTCAAAGATGGATGACCCCCCTGTGCCACCCTTAGGTTTTTCGATCGCAGCTTTGCTCGACTCGGCCTGCACTCACAAAAGACACCATTAGTACTCAATCATTAGGCATAATCTAATCAAAGGTTAGTATAAGATCATATAAAACCATTAAAATTCATCACAACTGCTAATCCTTTGAATATCTATAAAAACAAAGCAATTCGGGAAAATATCGCAATCCAGGAAAATACCGTCAAGGCGAAATTTCACATAAATCCGACCCTGACGGATTCTTGTCGCCAAAGCATCATTAGTCAAATGGATCGTTAATATGCATGAAAGATCAAAAGATAATCATGGAATTCGCTCATTGGACACAAGAAATAAGTATTTAACAATCATTCCACTAATCCTATCATCGAAACATTTAAAAAGACAAAACGAGACAGGAAATCCAGAAAAATCCGGATGGAATGGATTTTTGCGGACAGCTGGAAATGTTCTGGTAATTACCCCAGCCCGCGGAATAAGCCCAAACCGGGAAAATCCAAAAGCGGAGGAATTCCGCGAGGACCTCTGAAACCCGATAAACGATAAAACGCGAACCAAAAGCTAGATTATCACGGGATCTCCTCTACCTAAGTTCTAATGGTCTCGAAACTAACAATAATCAACAAAACTTAGGACGCAAAGGATTTCAACTTCTCAAAAGTTCTCAAAGGATGAATCCCTATGTCAAAACGATGATGCCCTAATTTGAATAACCAAACCCCCACCATTAAAACCAGGGGAAACTTTAAGGTTTAAAATATCAGCTAGGGATTTACCTAAAGCACCCAAGTCTTCATAGGATGAGGGGGGTCAGCGTGATACAAGGACAAGGTCGCTCAATCACAACAAATTCTCTGTTCCGGGCCAAACACCAAAGAAAACCCTAACTTCACACAATATGGCAGATTTCGCACTAAGAAGACAAATAATCCAACCCAGAACCTCATGTAAAGGATACATACGCAACCTAATGGATAAATAGAGCTCACAGGGCACTGATGATAGGGTTCTACAACAAAAAATGGGTCAAACCCCGACTCTATAGACGCGGAATCAAGACCCAGCAAAGGCCGACCCAAATGATCACCACGCAAGCAAATGAAAGAGCGATGATAACATACCATGGATCAATGTGGATGAAATTCGAGCTCAAAAAGATGACCACACAATAAACACGTCCAAGCAATGACAACCCAGACACTGGCACCCAAACAATCCTCACACACACGAGTTGAGATCGATCCTCAAAGCTCCAATGGAAATTCCTAATTGCCAGAGCAAAAGCAAGTGAATAGATGAACTCAGAATGATGCTTGGAATGCCCTAAATCTGCCCTTATACTAGTCTGAGCAAAGGTACCTTGGTCATTAATGCGCAACAAGACACTTCTGAAAAATCCAAAAACTTGGGCCCAAAACAAAATTCTGGAAAATCCCAAGATACGCAGAAACACAGATTTCACAGAAATGCAGAAACCGGGGAAATGATGAAGACCGGGATTTTGGCAAAGTCCGAGAAAATATACCGGAACCTGAAAATCCCGGATCCAGGCAGAAACCTGGAATCGGAGAATCTAGCTAGGAACGGACAAAGAACCAGGGCCCAGGAAAATCCGCCAAAGCTGGAAAATCCCGAAATCAGGTGAAAACCTGGAGTTTGCTTAAAAAGTCAATTTCAATCAATTCAAGCCTCAAGGCAAGATCAAAGCTAGCAAAACCAATATGTTAAGACCCTAAAATGATAAATCTAATAAAACCAAAGGTCAAAAGACACCAAAAAGAGGGTCCCCACTCCAAGTGGGGCGTGTGTGCAAAAAATGCACAACAACCTTGATTTAGGAGCTACAACTCCAAGGATGCAACAACACCCTAATATAAGCTACAACTCAGTATAATGATTAACAATTTCATATATGCATAGATTTGGTTCTATAAAACCTATGATGCAACATTACATTTAGTTCATTGTTGCACATACTAAAACTCACACTTTGATGTTGAATCTACACTCTTAGCAATATGCCCCTACTTTGTAATCTCTCTGCACATAGAAGAATCAATGTTCTATCTCACTGCACTATACACTCTCTTCACCATGAATGAAAACACCTAGAGGATATTTTGTATTACAATCTAGGACCTCACAAAATGCATTCTCTATCTGCTCTATCGCTCTCTCTTTTTCTCTTCTATACTTAGAACATTTTCCATTCTAACTTATTGTGCTACACACTCTCCCTCTCTTCCACTACTACACACTTAGCAATGTATACTTCTATTCAACACTCTTTGCACTATCTAACTTCACACACACAATAGATACAACTTAGACAATTCTCAAATTGTCTTCCTTTTTCCTTAACTCCCCTAATCTACAATCTCTTCCTTGATATTTTCACCACAATTAAAATCTCCTCAAATCTTCTACTAGGTTTTCTTCACTTGCAAACTTCACAAGCAAGCTACCTGTACCTCGAGCTCCACACCATTGTACAACTCATCATTAATTCATCTGATAGGGTCTATCAGATATATTCATTGTCACTCTACTATTGCATCAAACTGGTTGCACATTTAATTCAGTTATAGATAATTTTCCTCATTCTCTCTGTCGAATCCTAAAATATGATTATGCATTCAATGCATTATTTTGTTCATTCAATTTGATTTGATCTCAATCACCTATTAGGGTTTAGCACATGTCTTTCTCTACACCATACCTATACATCGAGCCTCACAACATTAAATTTTGTCTCAGAGAGTTTTCTAAGAATAGCATTCTGCAAAACCCTAACATCAAATCTAGATTAAATTCAATATGTTGTCCATATTATCATATTCGATCTGATCTTATCTTGAACATATATACAATTTATATCACCTATTTGGAGATCAAATATTTATTCAATTGGTCACTAGGTGTAGTTGGACCAATTAACTCTCTGTTCTATGTCAATTTCCAGTCAAAACCTTGTTTACATGGACTTAGCTCTTGGAGATCATTTCTTTTCAATTTTGATCATTGATCTTCTCCTTTCACACCTTGATCCTATGATCCTCATTTACTATCATGTCTTTAAATCCTAGCCATTGGATAAGTGGTCATTCAAATCTCTTTTGTTGATCTTAGAGGCATACAACATAGAACACAATCATTAAAGTCTCTCTTTCACAAACTTTTATTTTGCAACAAGGATGCAAAGAAATGAATCATTGATTGCCAAATATCCACCTTCATGATGCATGTCATCAATCAACACTTTGTCTCTTACATGGTGGGTCACCGTCTTCATCGTTTTGTTAGAGAGACTCATTCACATCTCCCTTTGATAAATCAAAGTCTCTTCTACATACATTACTTTATTGAATAGAAGAACCATCATATTGCTATCATCCACCTTATATGCTACCTTCAATCACTTCCATTCATCACTGTACATACATCATCTTCCACTATGTAGTCCCACCAGACTCTTCAGCTATCACCATTTAATCAACACAGGGATAATATACACCATTCATCATTGACCTTGCAAGTCCTGATTGGGTCCCACTAACATCTCAATAGGGTATGCAAGTGACTGCCACATGTACATCACTGACATTAACATCTTTTTGGGTCCCACTTAGCATTTTTCCTTATCGCTTCATCAAAGAGACATCCATAAATGTCCTACTGATACACTAAAGTCACATCAATGAGATAAACATTGGGCTATCAAAGAGACATTAAATTCACTATCATCGATATGGTTTGGCACACCAATACCATTTGATACTCCAAACAAGTGGTCCCCACACCATTGTGTCACCACACATCACCATCCAATATCACTTTCTGCCATGTGTCCTATCATTCTCTCTCTGACTGTACCATCAATGCATGTCAATCTTACTAGGTGTCATAGTCAGGATTTCCTTCACATCACCATGTCAAAGATACCTTCTTCAAGGTCTTGGTGATATGCCATTAACTCACTGATAATATGGCTATCGGTCTATAGAAGAGACATGGACAAAACTATTCCTGACACCGTATTGTCTCATCGATAAATCTCCATAGTGCCACCATCTCTATGTCGAAGAAACATGGCCTATTCTATTGTCAACCACACACTATCATGTCAACAAGAAGAAAATTGACCCATTGAAGATACATCTCCTAATATCTTGTTGATCACACACTATCACTCTAATAAAGTTCTTAATCCTTATCGCTTCATTAGTAAGTTGCTAAAAGTCTAAACAAAATAACCTCTAGATGGAGGTTGTGAACTTTTGCAAACCCATGACATGCCAACATATAGTTGTCTCTTCATACCTTCAAGACACCACCAACCTAAGAGATGAGGTTAGTCCCAAACATGACTAAGCTACTAAGTTAGAGGGTTTCAAAAATTGAGAACCCCATGACATAGTTTAGGAAAACTTGGAATCTCATGATAAGAAAATAACCCATTCTCCACTAAACTATTTGGAGATGTATAATATTTAAGTGCTAGGTAGAGGGGTTGGTCACCTCCACAACTGTAGAGACATAAGGTGCACCTAACACAACCAACAACTGCCAATACTAGGTCAACATCAAAATATAATAGTTTGAGGATGCCATGACTACAACTCTAGGGTTTAACAAGTAAACCCTAATTATGTCCTATAGAAAATAAAATTCATTTTTGGACATGTTATTCATGCTCTGGGCCTGCACAATACCTTTATGGAAATCTCTTGAAAAACACATCACAAATCTACCACTCAATTCACCATCAAATCTAGTACTCTCTCATCTATCTTCTTTCATCATGCCAACAAACTCCTTTTCTAATTTTCACTTTGACATCAATGAGAGCTATATGCAATTCTACACAAGATTAGAAAAATTCTCCTCTAATCCTCTTATGACATTAATGACAATATATTCCAACAAAACCCCCTAACGACAATCAAAATATAAAATTGTCATTATTAAAGTTATCAAAAATAAACCCAAGAGATTTGGAAAATTCAACAATGAAAAACTCCTAGAGATACAACAAGATCTCTCTATGGCTAGAGCACTTGATTCCTTACTATATTCTAATCCTAATTTGTATTTCCTCAGACTTGCACAAGTTTATGCTAAATTACCTCCAAAATATAAGATTTCCATACTAAGGGAGCATTCCCTTATAAATTCCACAATATCTTGTGTCCCTATGCATGAGAATGTGCCTATAGTACATATTATCATTGAGAAAATACCACCACCTACCATAGAAACCACAGTAAGAGATCCCAATTACATTCGGTTGGCAACATCAAGGCCCACAGATTCAGCTCACAAGCCTAAATAAACATGTTAAAAATACAACATTCCAATATGCTCCAATATGCAAGCAAAATCTTATAGTTCAAATCAATCTTAATCTACTCAATCCACTACTTCCTGATTATTTCCATTCTAATGATCGATTACAAGCTTTATATCATATCCACAATTTTGGAAACATTTGCGTCGGCCAAAGATCATCACATTATCCAAGGAAAGAAAATGTAATGTGAGAATGGATAGGTCAGCCTCAAATTTGAATTAATCCATCAACAGGTGCATATAATGAAGTTTGGACCTATAAGGAAGGTTGGGGACAATCCATGGAACATTTAAAAACACACTGTCAAGATTCGCAAGTCACAGGGATGATCCACAATGATCAAATTAGCCAATAGGCTTGAAAACTATTTTGATGCTAGTTCAAGAAACTACCATGAATTCTGGAAGTGATAACTTGTCAAAAAAAGATCCAATCATGCTCAAATTTTGGAATAAGGAAAATGAACATGTCCACGATGTACACAAAGGTCCGCAGGGTCTAGTGAGCAAAGATGATGAATCCACCAACATGAACCAAGCAAGAAAAAAAATGAAAGAAAAATATTTTTGGTTGATGCAAGATTGCCAAGAACCAAGGATGCTCTTGCATTAGACATTTTGGGTTAATAAAAATTAATTCCCTCACTTTGTTGAGGCTAAAGGAAAACCAAGAAGAAACCTCAACTAGTCTGTCTTTCCATTTCACAAGATATTCGTTGTACTATCTTCCACGAGTCTTCCTCCCATCTCTGACATCCAAAACTTCTTCAATCTTATCTAACTGCTACTTAGGAAACTAATTTTCCATTCTTACTTCAGTGTCTTCTCTGAATTCTACTTCATGGTACTAGTGTAGGCCTGTAATGTTGAATATAGGCGATATACCCTTGATATTTGGTAACTCTACTTCATATTAATTTCTTGAATCAAATTTCCTCAAAATTATACAATGTCCAAACTTCCTCATTTTCAACTTACTGTATGTTCCAACTAGAAATATATCCTTCCTCAAATACACCATCACTTCATCTCCAACTTTGAATTCCTTATGTTTTCTCTTTTCATCTTCGTTCTCCTTATACTTCCTATTCATATCTCCCAATTGTTGTTTCACTTGAGTATGCACTTTCTTCATATGTTCTACAAATTCGTCTACTTCTGCACTCCTTTTACCTTCCATACTAATATCTCTCAACTCTGATATACCTCTAGGATGAACTCCAATAACAATCTCAAAAGGTGTCTTTCCTGTACTCATGTTCACTGAATTATTGTAAGAAAACTCTACTTGTGCAAGGACTAAATCTAAACTTTCAGTCTTATCTCTAACCAAACATCTCAAAAAATTTCCAAAACTCTAGTTTACTACATGTTTCTGTCCATCAGTCTATGGGAAAAATGTAGAACTAAACTTCAAATCTTTCTTTAGCTTCTTCCAAAGTGTTCTCCAAAAATATCCAACAAATTTTGTATCCCTGTCTGAAACTATACTCCTATGTAATCCATGCAATCTAACCAATTCTTTTAAAAACAAGTTTGTTACATGTACTGCATCTATTGTCTTCTTACAAGGTATGAAATGTGCCATCTTAAAAAATCTATCTACCACAACAAATACTGAATCATTACCTCTTTGTGTCTTCGGTAAACCAAGTATGAAATCCATGTTGATATCTTCCCAAGGTTTCTTTGAAACTGTCAAAGGCTTATACAACCCAACATTATGACTAATCCATTTTGCAACTTGACAAAATCTATAACTCTACACAAATTTCCTAACATCTTTATGAATCTATAACCAAAATTAGGTATCACTCACCAATGCCACTATTTTATCAATTTTAAAGTGTCCTGCCAAACCTTCAATATTCTTTTCTTTCACCAAGTTATCCCTCATTGAACTCTGGGGTATGTACAACTAATTACCTCTAAAAAAAATATCCTCCTGAATGAAATAATCCAACCATTAACTCCTATCCTCTGAAACTGGTTCTTTACAAGGTCTCCAAGGATCTACAAAATCTAGGTCTCCTTCATACAAGTTCTTCAATTCATCAAAGCCTAATACTTCCACTCTCATCTTTTCCAGTAACTTCCTTCTCCTACTCAAAGCATCAACAACTCTATTTGACTTCTCACTCCTATGCTTCAAAACAAAAGTATAACTCTGGAAGAACTCTACCCCTCTCATGTGTCTCTAATTCAACTTACCTTGACTATTTAAATATTGCAATGCTTGATGATCTGTATACAACACAAACTCCTTAGGCAACAAGTAATGTGTCCACTTCTTCAAGGCTTGAACTATGGCATAAAATTCATGATCATACACTGAATATATTCTCCTAGCAACATTCAATTTCTCACTAAAATAAGCTATTGGTCTTCTTTCTTGACTCAATACTACTCCAATTGCATTTCCACTTGCATCACAGTCTACTTGAAATACCTTATTGAAATCTGGTAAAGCCAACAAAGGCTACTTAGTCACCTTCTGTTTCAACAACTCAAAACTTTGCTCTGTTCCAGATATCCATCTAAAATACTTCTTATCTCCCATCATTGTTTCTGTCATAGGACTGTAAATAGAACTAAAATTCCTAATGAATTTCTGGTAGAAACTAGCCAATCCATGAAATGATCTTACCTCTCTAATGTTATCTAGTTGAGGTCACTCAACAATTTCTTTCACATTGTCAGGGTCCATCTTCAATCCATCCATAGAGATTACAAATCCCAAATATACCAATTCCCGCTTAGTGAAACTACACTTCTTAATGTTAATCAACAACTGCTCTTCTCTCAACCTCTGCAAAACTTGTTTGATATGTAACAAATATTCTTATCTACTCTTACTAAAAATCAAGATGTCATCCAAGTAAACAATCAAAAAAATACCCAAGAATTTCTTCAATACCTCATTCATCAACCTCATGAAAGTACTTGGTTCATTTGTCAATCCAAAAGCCATCACCAATCACTCATACAATCCTTCATTTTTCTTGAATTTTTTTTCCAACTCAACCCCTTTTCTAATTTTGATATGATGATATCCGCTCTTCAAGTATATATTTTTAAAGTATTTAGTTCCACACAAACAATCCATAATGTCATCCATCCCAGGCAAAGGAAATCTATACTTCACTATGATCTTATTTATAGCTCTAGAATTTGTACACATCCTCCATTCTCCATCCTTCTTAGATGCTAGCACAATAGGTACTGCACAAGAACTCAAGCTTTCTATGATCAAACCTTTTCTTAAAAATTCTTGCACTTGTCTATTCAACTCTTCATTCTCTATCGGTGTCATCCAGTGTGCTAGTTTATTAGGAAAACTAGCTCTAGGAATTAGATCCATGCAATGACTAATACTCTTCACAGGTACATTGTCTGAAATGATCTCTTCATACTCTTTCCACAACTCCTTTATCTCATATAGGTGTTCTTGTATATGTTTCAAATCTCCATTATTCTTAGGAACTAAGGTATAGAACATTTCTCATGTCTCAACCCAGACAGGAACCTCCTTCCATCAGCCAAACAAACTCTAGTACTTGTACAAACCTCAATTGTAGGAACATCTTCCAATGGAAACAAAGGTTGCTTCATCCCATTAGCTACAATGGTATATATGTTCTTCTTTCCATCATGAATATCCTGCCTATCATAATACCATGGCCTTCACAACAAAACATGGCACACATCCATATGCATAATATCACACAAAACCTCATCATGGTAATTTCCTATCTTCAATTTCACCAAACATTGTTCACTTACTAGTATCTTATGCTCATCTTGAATCCATGCTATCTGATAGGGCTTTGGGTGTTTCAATCCTTCCAACTTCAATTTATTCACCATCTCTCTAGAAACTAGGTTCTCAAAACTTCCACTATCAACAATCACCTTGTAACATTTACAAGCTACCTTGCATCTAGTCTGAAAAAAATTATTTCTCTGCAACGGTTCCTTTTCTACCTCTCTTTGATATAATACTCTTTTGTTCACCAACACTTTTCCATATTCTAGTTTGTTAGATGATCCAACATGATCTTCCTCAACAAAGGTTTTTCTTTTATTGTTATCTATCTTTCTACTTGGCTCTCCTTGATTAAATTCAAATTCTCTATGTCCTTCTCCTCCACATTTAAAACAAGTTCCTTTAAATACTCTTTTCTCCTATCCCTTATCATCTTTTATATAGCCTTCATTCTAGTGACTGCCATATCCTCCTCTTCTGTAAGAGTTTCCATCACCTCTATGATATGAATTGTCATTATTACTAACCTCCTTATCCTTATTCTAATCTATAAAAGAGCCTCTTTCTCCTCTAGTAAATGTTCTTCCTCTCTGAAATCTTCCACCTCTTCCTCTCTGTCTCTGCTCATGTCTTTTGTTCAACTTCTCTTTAGCCTTCAAGGCACACTAATATGTTTCTTCCACACTCTATAACTTAATCAAACTGATCTCATCCTATATAGAGGACCTCAAACCATTCACATATCTAGCTACTTGCTTAATCTCATCCTCTGAATGTCCAAATATGATATTCAACTTATAAGTCTCCTCAGTATACTCTATCACACATGAATCTTTCTGCTTCAAAAATTTCAACTTCTTGAACAAACTAATCTAATAATCTACAGGCATAAAATTTATCTTCAACTTGTTAACCATCTAATCCCATGACTTGATTTTCTCCTTTCCTCTTCTTTTCCTATCATTTTTTAGATGTTCCCACCAAAGCGATGCATGTCCTTTCAATTTTGTACAAGAAAAATTCACCTTCTTATCTTCAGTGGTACCTTCAAATTCAAAATAATTTTTCATCTCTATTATCCAATCAAGAAACTTTTCTAAATCCAACTTACCAATATAATCTAGTGGACTAAAATGTGGTCTTGTAGTCACTTTAGTTAGGGCTCTTATGAACCTCTCTTCTCCCTGATCAAGGCCAGGTTCTTCTCTTCCTCTTTCCTCTTGTACTTCCACCTCTTCATCATTCACATCATCAACTAGTCAACCTCTTCTCTAGTTCATTTCAATTGCATCCAATCTGACAAAAAATCCTATCAACATCTCCATTAAAGTAGGGTCTGCATTTGCACACACTCAATTTCCTCTACCATTTCTTCTTCCCACCATCTTTACACAAGTCCTCTACAGTTGTAGGTCAAATCCTAAATTTTCCACCCTAAAACAAATCTATAACAGGACTTCACAAACTCTGACAATCTCGCAAGGAATGAATCTCACTCTAATACCAATCCAATGCAGCCATGGTAGGAGGGTGATTAGGGAGAACAATCCAGACCATGAAGCAATAGTAACACAACGAAAGAAAAAAAAAATGGAGGAAAATGTAGATGCAAATATTCTCATTAACAGAGATCCCAATTACATTCAACTAACAACATCTAGGCTTAAAAATTCAGCTCATGGGCTTGAATAAACATGCTAAAAAATACAACATTCCAATATGTGAGTGAAATCTTATAGTTTGGATCAATCTTAATCTACTCAATCAACTACTTCCTAATTACTTCCATTCTAATGATCAATTACAATATTTGTATCATATCCATGATTCTGGAAACATTTGCATCAGACAAAGATCATCACATTATCCAAGGAAAGAAAATGTAATGTGTGCATGGATAGGTCAGATTCAAATTTGAGTTACTCCATCAATAGGTACATAGAATGAAGTGTGGACCTATAAGGAAGGTTGGGGACACTCCACGAAACATTTAAAAACACACCATCAATATCTACAAGTCACAAGGATGATCCGTAACAATCAAATTAGATGATAGGCTTGAAAACTATTTGGTGTTGGTTCAAGAAACTTCCATGAATTCCAAAAGTGATAACTTGCTAGAAAAAGATCCAATCATGCTCAAATCTTGGAATAAGGAAAATGAACATTTCCACAATGTACACAAAGATCTATAGGGTCTAGTGAGAAAATATGATAAATCTACCAACATGAACTGAGCAAGAACAAAATTGAAAGAAAATTATTTTTGGTTGATGCAAGATTACCAAGAACCAAGGATGAGCCTACATAAAATTCTAAGAATTTTGAGCTAGTCCTTGCATTATATGATTTATTGCCTCTTTTCCTTAGGGCAGGGTTTAGGATTTTGGTGTAAAATCCCTCATTTTAAATTTTATAGTCTTTAACCCTTAGTAATTTTAATCCTTTATTGACTTGTCACACACAATTACCGGTTACTTGAGTTATCACTTGAGCCATCAAAATCATTTTATTACTGTCCCTTTGGTCTAGGTTTTTTGATCACTGATTACTCTTCCACCATTTTAATATTTCCTATGGTTGGGTGAAATATTTGATGATTAAATTGACTTAAGTCTTAAGTCATTAGTTCCAAAGGGTCTAAGTCCCATCAATCTAATTAGGTCCCTTTCGTTAAAACTAACATTTGTACATGTGCAATAATGAGAGCTTTCAGATCAAAAGGATTCAATTCTAGCTACTACTCACCAGCCCCATGATATTTAAATAGTGGTTTTTAAAATTCTATGGGGTCAGTGGGCTATTAACATGTGTTCCACTGCAAGTGTGGGGCCCAATCTCCACTATCATGCCCGTGGTTTCAAGATTTTATATCAACAATCATGATGCGATGTTGAGATTCAATCCCAACCATTCCCCACTAACCCTGTGGGATTAAAATAATGCTTTATAAAAGGAAACAGGGTTGGTAGACTAATGACACATGGATATCTATCACCCAAATCTAATCTTGAGGCATGTGAATACTTTTTTGCAATGATTAAAGATGAAAAAAAGGTTTCAAAGTACCAGGGATTTTAATGATTGTGATTCAAAGTCCAAAAATTGATCATCTACTCACTCGTGTTGGCATTCTTTGAGCATTAGTGGTTGACATGCTCAAGTTGCTTGATAAATGGGAGTTTCTAGTTACATTTTTTGCACAATTTCAATTAGAAATTTAGGTATTAGGCTTAATTCCAAGATGAAGGTGATGTGAGTGATTGTGTCAAGGAATTGTAGAGGCAGTAAGTTATTCTCTCCTGGGTAAGTTAATGTTTGTATTCTTATAGGTTGACTAGTTATCAATTGGTTGGTTTGGAGAAGCTATCATAGGCTCTATAAGTTTGTTACCTAGGGTTTGCATGGTAATTTTTTCTTGAATTTCATATAAGTCTATAAGGTTTAAACATTGTTTGGGTTGTCTCTATTCTACAAATTTTGTGAAGTTTATTTACTGAAAATGAGTAAGCCCAATGTATTTTCCTCCCCATTCAAAAGGTCTAGAGACTCAATTTGCTTGAGTCTAATAATGATATCTCTAATAATGAATAAGATGCACCTGGAGTTCTTATATCTTCAAAGGAAAAGGGCAAGAGGAGTGCTTGTAGTAAGAAATATGTGCAGAAGGGTGTCAAGAGAACTTATCATTTAAGAAGTGAGGTTGTTTTTGGGGAGTCAACCAAATTTAAAGAAAAGGATTCAGTGAAATCTGTGAGGGAAGCAAAAATGAGGAATAAGGATCACTGGGCCTACATGGGATGACATAATTCTCCCATTGAAATCTCAGATAGCCCCTCAACCAATGAGGTTGAAACAGATTCAGGCTACCGCTAGTACTTACTTACCATGCCAAATCTGATGGACTGTAATGAGGATGAAGTGGTGGTTTCTCTGGTTTCTACAAAGACATAGAGTGGATGTGCATATTCTGGTGTTGAATGAGAAGGATAGCATCTTGGTCTTGGTTTTTGTTTGTGATGATAATATGTCCTTGGTGGCATTTTTTCCTTCTCAGCATATGTTTGATTTTTTTCCTTGGTGCAAACTTGGAGACCTTTTGGTTGGTATGATTGATAATCATTTTGTTTGATGTGGATGTGGAATTTGGAGACTACTACAATGACTAAAGATGCCTTTTGGTGGGTTGTTTCTCCTTCTTCAAGAATCATGTGAATTTTTTCATTTTTCTTTCCCCTACTCTCCAAATGATTACATGTAACTATTTGGGGGAATATCTCAAATTCAAGTGAAATTATTTTTAAAATGCAAATGAAATGTAATTGTGATTTAGTCGGTTGCTTGTTGCTCCCTTATTCTATAAAAGGGATTTCAATTCTAGTTACAGGGATTTGAGTTTTAGGTCTTAGAATGGTCTAAGTGGAAAACAAAGCTCATGAAGGAGAAGATTGTAAATACATGAACTAATGAATAGATTAGGAAGAAGTCTAGGGTATGAGTTATTATGTAATGATTTTAAAATAGTTTTATAGTAATGGAAGTTATAGAAGAATGTGTCAATTCTAAAGCATACACTCTCCTATGTAATTTTCTTTCAGATTATGAATGAAATGGTTAAAGATCATTTTTTTTTCTTCAATTGTTTTAATTGAATGAGTGAGTTTATTTCTACTTCAATTCAAAGAATTGATTAAATGCTAAGGTCACAGGTTGTGAGGAAAGAGCATAGGATTGATAAGTAGTTGTGTTTTAGTCATAGGGAGTTGAATACTACAAATTAGTATATCAATAGTCCACAAATTACTTAGTTAAATTGATAAGGTATTACTAGTTATTACAAATGTGACTCCATTATTCAAGAAGAGGCACTAGTCTTTTCATTAGGTTATCTTCAAGATAAATGAGTTATTCATGCATCTAACCAAGGGCTTGAAATGAGAATGAAAATAATCTAAAATACTTTTAATTATAATCTACCAGTCTGAAGAACCACCTAATTCCTAGCATTAGATAGTAATTTATTTAAATGTCAGCCAAATATTTAATGAATGTTGTTTATTTGTGCTTTATAGGAATTCATCTGTGTAGAAATGTTCTTGATCAAATAAATATCACATGAACATAACAAGGATCACCCTCCTAGGTTTCACATAGCCCAAAGAGTAGAATTAAGGGCCTTAGAATCCTTATTCGTTTGTTGGCTAATCCTTACCCTTGCTGAGTATTGGGTTTTGGAAGATCCATAAGTAAGTGGTAAGATTAAGTTTGGTTCTTAAAAAATCACCAACATATCCCTTACATATCCTCACTTATGAAAAACCAACCAAACCCAACCATACCAAATCTTCAAAATTCCAACATGATGAACTATACAAACAACCCATTCACAACACCTAATCCTCCACCTCATGTGCATCTTAATGTTCCAAAAATTTTACAAACATTGAACATGAAATGGATCACTAGCAACCCAACCAACTCAAATTACCCTCCCAACTAACAAAATTCCTTCCTAACTACTCCAAAACAAGATCTTACATTAGATATAGCAAGAAAAAATAACATTTCATATCTCTCACAAAAAACCACACCCAACCCATCCATTAACACACATGTCTCTCAACATTAAATCCATCAACAATACACACCTCAACCACAATGACAAACAATCAAACAAATCCATCAACAATACATATCTCAAACCTCACAATAAAATTACCTCAATAGAATGTACTCCAACCATAAAAATAAACCCATCAACAATACATATCTCTAAACCCATAACAACACATCCACTATCATCAACAACCTCACCAACAAAAAATTACTAAACATCCAATTTTCAAGAACAAACTCCCTGATAAAAATTCCATAATACTAAAAAACATCCCAAACATCAAAATACTCAACACCAAATTCCACAACATTAATATAATCCATACGACCCCAATCAAACACAACATGTCCTTGAACATCAAACCAACCCTCAACAACACATTCCTTACAACATCTACATCATCTTGACAAATAAAAAACTATTATATAACTCATCATCCATACCCCAATAAAACATATACAATCTACTCAACCAAACATAAAAAAATCCTCCTAATGACTTGGCTTCACAAATATAAAAAATTAAATAAAAAACAATAATGTGAAAATAGTACATAGAAAGAAAATATATTCTCTTGAGGACCTATCTCTTTATCTATTCAACAAGAAAATAACTATGACACCTTTATCTCAAAATTTCAAGATGCCAAAATTTGATGTATAAAGGAAGTAGTGATCTACATGAGCATATAAGGGAATCCTATGTAGCTTTCTTAGAGGTGTCATACAATGATACATATCTAATGTTCCTCTTTCCATGGATCTTAGGTTGAAAAGTAATTGAATGATTTTCTCACTTAGCTCGGGTATTGCAAAATTTCATGAAATTGTTGAAAAATTTGTAGCTCACTTATCCTATATTATAAAACATGAGGTTACTCTGACCAACTTTTACATCACAAAAAAAACTAAGGAGAAATATTCACATCCCTTTTATAATAGTGGATACATAAAGCAAGTAAATTTAAATGGCCTATGTCATAAACATTGCTTATCGAAATCCTTGTTCAAAATATCAACACAAAAATTGGCTTCAACCTATCTATGCAATGTTCCAATACATTTGAATAAATCATGGAAAAATGTCTCTTAATCAAAATATATATCATTGCTTAAGGGCTAGTCAAAATCTACAAAGATAATAAACATAACTCTTCCAACTCTAATTATAAACAATTTTTATGGGTGATATAAAATGCTACAAATGATGGTGTGGTAGAAAAGAAATTTTAGCAAAACACATAGCCCAAATCAAACAAGAAACAAAATATCCAAAACAAAAATCCTCCAATAGGACAACCACCAAGACCCAATAATACAACTTGATGCAAATACACTCCCTTAGGGGAACCTATTAGAATGGTATTAAACAAATTGATTCAAACAAACATCATCAAGCTTCCTGAGTTTTGGAAATACGAAACCATAATTCAAGCCATCACAGTACAATTACAATGACTATTGTGAATACCATCAAAAAAATGGACATAAGAGATCTAACTACATGAGACTTAAAAACTTAATTCAATATCTCATTGATCAAGGGGATGTAAACATTGACCAACACCTCAAAATATCTATAAATATTGATATAGGGATATACAAGGATCGGATCCCCAATGATGGTAAGGGAAATGATGTTGTTAAGGTAAGAGACTATTACAAAATAGGCCATTCCTATGATAATTCCATAGGGCATAATCAATATTCAAGAAACCAAATATTTTTCATCACCATACATGGTAGAAACACTAAGTGTTGAGCCACCACATCATGAGAGAAGGTTACTATCCAAGAATATCCCCCACAATCTAAATGCCTTACTAAAGTGCACCCAATATATTATTATCCAATTGATTATCTCAAAAAGAATCTTGCACATATTCTATCTTAGAAATTCTAATAATTTTCCTTGTGTACAAGGAAGTCTTATATAAGTCTTACAATCTTCTGTACCCACCAATATACATATAAAAAAATTCCAAGCCATGTTAGAGAATATTACATCCAATAATCACTTGGTATTTACTTAAAAGGATCTTCCTACTCATACCTATGACAACCATGCTTTCCATATTGAATTTCATCTATAAGCACAAAATATAGAGATTTTTGATAGATGGTGGAGTAGGCTTAATTATCTACACCTTCCAACTTGTTCAACAATTGGGTACTCTAAAGAAGTTATTGAGAGGAAAAAGGTAATCGATATCAGAGCCTATGATGATAATGAAAGATAATTGAATGGAACAATAATATTTCCTATCCAAGTTGGTCCTACTATCGCTAAAACCATATTTCAGGAAATAGACCTTGTTCTACCCTATAACATTCTATTAGGACACCCATAGATACATGTCATGCAAGCCATCCCATACACTTATCATCAATACATAAAATTCCTACATAACAAAATTGAGGTTACCATTTATGGTGATCCTAAATCCTTTCATTATTGTAAGAACTTGGAGGATAAATACTACAAGTTCCCAACAATGGTATAGCTTCACATTCCACTTCACACATTGATCCATTGATCCTAGCCTATTCATTCACATCTGATCAACTAATTATCAAAACCAAGGTCCAAGTGTGAGATAATGGTTGTGGTGATTACAATATCAAAAGGTCCTTATAGGTTGAACAATTTCTATCTTCTCCAAAGATATGTGGAAAGCCTCAACATATTGTCCAAACCCCTACCATTATCAAGTTGGAACCCACAATATTTTCCAAATGGGGTGAACTTAATAAAGAGGTTATAGTAAAAAAGCTTGTCACAAAATGGTTGTACCAAGATGAACAAGAAAAATATCCTCTTCCAATTGATCAAAATAATAAAGTATTTGAAATGATAAAGAACATGGGATTTACAAGCTATGGTGGACTTGGTCTACGTCAAAAAGGCATCTAAGAACTTATTGTTTTGGAAAGTAATGAAAATATCAAGGTATTATGTATGGTTCATAATACAATGTACCCCTAACATCAAAGGTATCTTTAGTGAGGAAGTGGTAATTAGTCCTATGGTTAATCCACCTAATGGTGATGCTATCAATGAATCTCCTATGTGTATTATTGACCAATTTTAAAATGCATCCATCTATATGATAGCAATCCTATCATTTGTATCCCCTACTTAAGAAAATTTCCTCCAACTTGTTCATTCTTAGCTTATCGATTGGGACCAACAAGTACCAATTCTAGAGATATTTGAAAATAATTAAGCTATAGCTGAGTTCATTGGAATAAGAGATGAAATACCTTTAGGATACCATAAAGTAGTATTTGACATAGAACTTGATAAAAAACATACTTTGGGGGAAACCCCAAATCCTTCAATCATAAAATTGAAATTTTAAAAATAAAGGAAAGATCACCTAGAAACTATTAATAGTTGATCACCTTCTATTTTTATGTATAGATTACTATCTACACTTCCTCTTTAGAACCCTTTCTCACACAAGTATCCATCCAACCTTCAATACCAAGATCTAGGAGACTTTTTGAGTCCATGAAGGGCCTTCTTCAATATACACACATAATATAGATTGTCATAACATTGAAACCCTTCTAATTGTTCAATGTAGACCTCTTCTTCTAGCTGTCAATTCATAAATGTTGAATTTAGATCCATCTGATATACATTGAAATTCTTGAATGTTGAAAGACCTAAAACCATCCCAATTGCTTCTAGTCTTGCAACTAGAGTAAATATTTCTTCAAAAATCTATGCCTTCACCCTGAGCATATCATTTAGACACAAGTCTAGCCTTGTTCTAGATCACTTTACCTTCTTCATTTTGTTTGTTTCTAAAAACCCACTTGGTTCTAATCACATTCTTAACTTTATGTCTTGGGACAATTTTCCCAACTTTCATTTGTTTTGATCTGGTTCAACTCTTTCTCCATGGATTCTATCAAACCTTTTTGTTTTCTTTCTTCTTTATAGGACTTAGACTCTATCTTTAATAGGAGAGAAAAATGTACTTTCTCATTTTCCTTCTCAATTCTCTTCTAGGTCTATACCCCACTATCTTTATCTCCTATAATCTGGTCTTTAGATTGATTATTTTGAACATATTTTGTTGGAGTTACTGTAACATTTTTTGAATCTTCATTACTTTTACAAATTGGTTCTTCTTCATCTTCTACATTCGGAGCACTAGTAGACTGAAGTGTTTCATGCACTCTCACATTTGCAATTTCTACAATCCTCTTTATCCTTTTGTTGTAACATCTACATGCTCTAATTTTCAAAGAATAACCAAGAAAAATACCTTGATCTGATCTAGAATCAATCTTACCCAAAAAAAATTCATCCCTTCTGATGTAGCATTTTCTTCTAGATATCCTAAGATGTTTGATTAAAGTCAGTTTTCCTCTCCATAATTAATATGGTGTTTTATTAGTCTTATGTCTGATCTAAACTCTATTCAAGATATATAATATAGTTTGAAGCACTTCTCTCTAGTACATATTTGGTAGATTTTCTTGACACGACATTTTTATTGCCATCTCCTATATTGTTTGGTTCTTCCTTTCTATAGTTCCATTTTTCTGTGGACCGTAGGAGTAGAAAATTACCTCTAGATCCCATGCTCTTCATAGAATTTTTCATGAATTTTATAATTGAATTCTCCACCTATATTTAATCTCAAAACCTTGATTTCTCTTTTGATTTCATTCTCTACTAATGCCTTGAATGCCTTAAACTTCTCAAATGCTTCTGAATTCTCTTTTAGAAAATTAATCTTCCATTCTAGAGTAATAATTAATAAGCATCATGAAATACCTATCTCCTTATAGACTCTTTGTCCATATAGGTCTACATAGCTCTATATGGACCTATAAAGGAGGGGACTTTCTACTCTTGAGTCTCTAGGATAATGAAGATTCTATAGGGATCGAATAGCCCTCGATTACCACAAAGTACAAGCTCAAGTGACAATGAAAAATAGAGAACTTCATAATAGCTTAATTAAATGAAATACTAGGCTAAAATGATAAAGTTATAACTTAAGAGAATCTAGTAAGGAATTATGGAATATTGATTATATAAATGAAAGGAAAAGACTTACAAATTCTACCATCAAAAGGATAGAATCATAGCCAATGGATGAAAACATATTGTAGGGACATATATTCTCTAAGCTATCATCCATGTCAAGTCAGGAGGTAAAATTATGAAACCTACAATTACCCAACTCTTTGAATTTGAAAACTTGCACATAGGAAGGATAAGGAAAAAATGTTGGGGTTGTTTTGAGGCTTGCCTCAATCAAACCCTTGCTTTTGTGTTTCCTCCTCCATGGATATCCATATAGATAGAAACAGGTGACACATATAATGTAATAGATGAGGCACATGATAGAAATAAACCCTGCTATGGAGGAAAACCCCTATCATGAATAAAATAGATAAGAAAAGTATATATTTTCAAATAGATGAGACAAAGAGACAAGAGAGCTTTACAAATAGTACAAGGCTCCCTCTTGGCTTGATAGACAAATTGAGAATTTGGTAGAGCTTTGTTGTAGAGAAGAGATGTAGAAGAGAATAGAGAAAGACAGAGTGTGGGAATGAATGAAAATGAGAGCGAAAAAAGGATTTTTACAAGGCTGCATGGGTGGGAAGAGTAGTTACACTCGTGATTTTGCTCCAATGACATGTGTCATAGGAAAAGGTCTCAAGATTCCCTAATTTGAAACTCAAAAATTTTAGGGATGCTTGCACATTATATGGATTTTTGTGCACTATGTAGGAATACAACTCAAAAATTTATAAGAGATTAAGTGATGGATTGCTAATGCTTCTACAATGTCCCTTATGGAGTTGAAATCATGAAATTATGACTCAAGGTTTTTTCATTAATGTGGTAAGGTGTCATAAATGTAGTAGGCTAAATGTAGAAGTGTAAAATTTCCATGGGGTGTAATTTCATGACACTATATTTTCCCTCTAGTTTAGTGAGCTAACTTTTTATAGAGAAATCAACTGCACTAAAGTAGAATATAATACATAAATGCAAGATTTAAAATTCAAAAATTTCATAGATTTTCATGGAAAAGGATACTCTAGGGGCCACAAAGGCTGAGTAGGTGGATGTTTGAGATTCCCCTAGTGTTTGAGCTCAATGAGAAACTACAATGCCTATCATGAAGTTTCATTTTGCAAAACACAAATTTAGGTTAGTTTCAAAATTGAAAGAAGCTACCATGACAAGAAGAATGTTTAAGAAAAAATTGATAGTTTGGAAGATAAATATAATGAAGATTTGAATATATACCCCCTCCTATCTTTGCTACTAGAAAGGTGGGGTAAAAATGAGGGAAGAAACATTTTTACCACAAAAAATGGGTAAAAAGATCTATATATGCCCCAAGTGGGCCCATAGAAGAGTCATTTTAACTATTCATGATGAGGATCTTATTGAGTTTTGTGAGTGAAGAATAAAAATATGCCTAATAGACAAAATTATATAGCCTCAAGGATCGAGTAGCTCTGCTTAGTAGTAACCATGGGTGACCAGCCAAATGAGGTATGGAAAATTTTAACCCATCTCGTTATTTTATTGTATTTTATTATCTTTTCATTTTCCCGTATAAGTAGAGATGTCCAACTAACACAAAGGAATCTAACTAGTGTGTCATTATCCTAACAGTGCATCAGGGTCCTTCATGTGTGCTATTGTTCAACCCACAGACTATCATTAGGAAGCATTCAACCTCAAATGCTAGCATTCCATGTAGACATATGTGTGGCACACCTCCATCTCAAAGAATAATTTAAAAGAAAAATTTGTGGTAGAGATATAATTTTCTTTTAATTACGAAAAAGAGCCGATGTGGAAATTTGTTTCTTCTTTAGGAGTGGTCGAAGATTTGTGAGCATGCTGACGAATCACTATTAATAGTGTTGTGAGATTGGAACAATGAGATGCATCTAGATGACTAGGATTTTCTATGATAGGTTAGCCTTTGGTTGGTATACATTATGCCAAAGATCTGTTATCACAATCCAATGTTGATGGTGCTCATGGAGTGCTAGGATGCAGATACCTCTAGCTTCCACTTTCCAATGGGTAAGATGGCCATCACCTTGGAGGATTCTTACCACATCAATAGGCTATTGTTATGGGGAGGATAGGTTGTGTATGATGAGTGAAGGATAGTGGAGGATGTTTTGAATGTACAATAGTACAACATTAGGTAGGTGGTCCCAATGAACACCACAAGTCACATCTATAGGAGGTGGCTTGAGCAGGGGTGAGTGGTGATGCAACTCATCCATTGAGTGATAATTGTTACAACTTCCCTTCATGTCACGATGGATGGTTGAGGCTTGCGTCTACATGATGGACTCATCCATTGAATTAAAATGATGGAGGAATAACACATAGTCTTTTCCTAGGGTCAGATTATGCTCGTGCATCTCTACCATGACCTCAAGAAATATGTGCACTATGAGTACCACATCCTCACTATCTACATGCTATAATAGGTGTGGACGTTTGATCATATTAGGTGCATGAGGTCGGTCAACTTCCCCTAGGGCCTAGCACATGGTACACCCATGGAACATGCATATTCTATAGTGCAAGACTGGTGCTATGGTGATGTTGCATTTTAGCAGTTACAATTTGATTATTTGCAAACATAGGATATTAGATGGCACTCTTATAGGAAAATTGGGATCTAACCCATTAACAAGTGGAACCTACAAAATATTTATCTTGATCAAATCCTAGCGGGTTGGTCATATCACATCATCATCCCCTACTACTCGCATCATGTGGGTTGGCAGTTTGGGCTAGTATAGACCATCCAATTGATGCTCCTATGTATGTATGATTAGTGAGGATTATAGTTCAAGTAGGGGATTTTCCTCATTTGAACATCATGGATGTCATTATTAGTGATGATGAGTTATACAATGATGATCATCCCCCTATCCTCATAACCGATGATGTTGGTATTGTCCATGATTTTTTAGTGTGGTGGGTGATGGTCGGTTAGTCCCTAATTTTCTTGATAGATTCCCCCATAGGTAAAGCTAATGCACAAGGGTCAAGAGGCAAGGATCTCAACAATAGTAGAGGGAGAGGAGGGTCAGGTGATGACTATAGGTGTCTTCACGCCTAGTACGATTCCTTGTCTCATTAGCTCCTCCTTTGATCTAGGTTTTTTACAACCTTTAGTTGAAGCAATGGGACTAAACATAGTACCCCTTGATCCACACTAGTAGGATAGGGACCCAGGTACAAATGTGAGATTTTATTTCCTTTCAATTCTTTGATGTCATTTTTTTCATGCATGTATATGTTTTTATATGATCTAGTACTAATAGTGTCCACTTTCTATATGGTTATAGTGGATACATTGGAATAGATTACCTTCATTAAAAAATGTGGCCCCAACCATGTAGATTTAGGGGACTATCTTAGACACCTATAGCTAGCATTAGCAGAGCAATATTCCCACCTTTTGGATCTTGTATCATGTCTAAGGATGGCGTATGAAGAGGAGTACATTGAGGCAATCGAGAGGACCACAAACCTAGTTTCTATGATCAAGCAATGAGATCAATGATTGATGAAGATCTACACTGCCCTATCCATGTGAGACAAGTCCATGACACAAGAAGTGAGTGTCATAGTAGCACATGATTCCCTATAGAGCCAACTTAATGACCTCAGTAGGAAAGTGGAGGAAGTAATGCTAGCCACTGATCCTTAGGTGCAATAGATCTAGGGGGGGCTACCATGAGCCCGTGAATGGGATTCTTTGTTGCAAGAGTAGATGGTGAAGCTATGAGAGGATACAAGAACAAGATTAGAGTAGAGATTTGAGGGCTAATAACATGAATCATGTCTTTGTCATGGTCACATTGTTCCCATTCAGTCATATCCATCTAGCATTATCATCTTCTAGTGTCAAAGGGCTCAATGAGCCATGCTAATAGGGGATTGAGGCCCATTTTTGCATTCTAGATTTTGTATACTTGATCATATCATTTTTTACCTATAGCATTATTTTTGGTGTATAAACACATAAATATATAATCACCACATTTTGATATAGTGGTGTGATAAATATAATTGAAATTTTGATATATATATATATGATATTTTTTTTGTAATCATGGTGTTCTTATGTGTACTTTTCTTTCATGTATGTCTATGTGATAGACTATGTTTATGGATGTATGTTTAGATTAGATGTTATCATCATCTAATAAACACACATTAGATGTATTCTTAATTAAATACAATGATGATGCAATTGTGCAACCAAAAGACTTAATTAGATCCAATGTAGGGATACACAACATATTAAAATGCATATATATAATTTATGATTAAAGAAATTAATTACATACACTTGCTCACATTATAACATAAATTGATAAAATTGTGTTAGTGGAGAAATTTCATGTCATAACAAACTAAAATACCTAAGGGATGAGTTTCATGCATATGCCACATAGACACTATGCATAGTATCGATGAATATGCATTATATTTATTGGTCTTTTAGAGGTGTTCCATCCATAGTTGAGAGTCCATAGGAACTTGAACCATACACGAATATTATTATGTAAGGAACTAACCAATTAGGGTTGACCTTCCCCTTTTGATTAGGTGGAACATTTTCATTCCTCTTATTCTCATAGAGAACAACATCACCTACCTTGAGAGTTTGAGAAAGAACACATTGATTGTAATGCTTAGAAATAGATCATTGACAAGCTTGGAGAGGTTTGAGGGACTAAAATTAGTGGTCATTGAGAAACTCAAGCTAATACACATGATTAGAATGGTAATTTTCATCATTAATCAATCCCTTAAGGGAAACCCATAAAGATAGACTTCCAACCTCTAAAGGAATGAAAGCCTCAACACCATACATGAGGTTGTATGGGGTAGTACTTGTAGCCATACAAATACTTGTGTGATAGTCCCACAAGGAACATATTAATTGAGCATGACAATATTTAGCATGTTTATTCACTATTTTTTTGAGAATCAACTCAATATTTTTATTAGACACTTCAACTTTTCCATTAGACTAAGGATAGTATGGTGCAAAAAAGTGGTGTTGAATATGAAAATTATCAAAAAAAAGGGTAGAAGGCAACTTGAAATGAGCAATGATATTGTTTTGAAGAAAGCTATAGATCGCTTCAGCGTTTATGGATCAAAGTGGGATAACTTAAACATATTTCATAAAATAATCAATAGTGGTAATTATGAAGGTATGTCCTTTAAAATAAGGAGGTGATCTTTTTCCAATAATATCCAATCCCCATTTTGCAAATGGCCAAGGAGAGGTCATATTTTGGAGCTCTTTTGTAGGAGCTTGAATAATATTGTTGTGTTGTTGACATTGAGGAAACTTATTGACAAAGGAAAAGGAATCCTACTTCATTGTTTTCCAAAATTATCCCATGCAAATAATTTTATGATCCAATTAGTTACCACCAAAGTGTCCACCCCTAGAGCTTGAATGGGCTTCTTGAAGGGAAAGGGGTATTTTAGGCTTAGTGAGACACCAAAGAAGAAGACTATTATAAAATTTATGATATAGAACATCAAACAGTATAATATATTGAACTACAATTTTTCATATCCAAGAGAGCATTTTTAGTCACATCATCAAGAAAATTTCTACTATCTAGATAATTATAAATATGAGAATACCATTCCCCTAAGTCTACATGAGCATATTCTAGACCATTAGATTCACATTGATATGAGATAGCAAGAGAGAAGAGAATGTAAACCATAAAGTGGTTCTCTTCTTCACCATTGTTTGAAGATACAATAGAGATTGCATTCAACATTGCATTTGTGTGTTAATTTTCTCTCCTAAGAACACTATCTATCATGAAAGAAGAGAAAAAATAAAGAAAGGATAAAGAAAAATCCCAATATAGAGATGGCTTACTCTACTTAGACTAATACATTCTTGTGATTTTATTTACAATAATTTAGGAATCACCATGAATGTTAAGATGTTTAATGTTTAAATCTATCATGGTACATAAGCCAACAATAAGGGACTTGTACTCACTAATGTTAATAGTGAAATGAAATTGCAATCAAAAGGATATAGGAACTGGCTTCCCTTTGGGTGAGATTAATACTACACCTACCTTGGAGCCAACTTGACATTTTAATCTATAAAATTTAATCTCCATATAGGCACATGGTCTATTGTATAGAGTTTTTCATCCAAAAATAAATGTATATTAGAGAAGGACTGAGATGAGGGAGATTTTTTAATTTGATCAGCAACATTACCCATTTTGGAATCCTTGATTTATTTCTAAGATACAAACTTGATGTCAAATGTAGAGAGCAACATTACCCATTCTGGAAACCTTCCTAAAAGATTGGATATAGTAAAAAATATTTTAAGAAAATAACTTTTCAAAATCACATGGGTTTCATCATGAAGAAGATAATGTCATAACTTGAGCATTGTGAAAATAAGAGCAAGACATTGTTTCTCCATGGCATAATATTGATTTACATAATCAACTACAATATAGCTGATGTAATAGACCAATATTTCTTTACTATCATCATCATGTTGAGCTAGTAAAGCTACAAAGGCATGAGGTGATGCAGAGATATTAAAAAAAAGGGTATATCTTGCATAGGCGACATCAAGATAGGAGGATTGGATAAATAACTCTTGATTGAATCAAAAATATTTTTTGCACTCATCATCCCACCAAAAGTGGACATCTTTCTTCAATAGATGTATGAATGGAAGGGTGCAATCACCCAATTGAGATACAAATCTATGAACTACCAAAATATTCCCTGACAAACTATGTATTTAAGAGATACTTTTAGAATGATGCATGTTAACAATTGCAACAATTTTATTTGTGTTGAATTTGATTCTATAGTGGGAGATGATAAATCTTAAAATCTTGATGGAATTTATGCTAAAGATGCACTTAAAAGGATTTAGTGTAATACCCCTCTTTTTTGCTTTTTGGCTGGACAGTATGTCCTTGTTTGCTGGGATGTGCTTTTTGGTTCTCAAGATACTTTATCATGTGTGTGTTATTTGATCGTTGTTTATATAGCGATAGTCTATTTGTGTGATGTGATGTATCTTATCTAATGATTTATTTGACATGTTTTAATTTGGTGTAATGATTATTAGTTATTGTAACACGCTATTGCATGAGATATTTGTCTATGATGGAACTGTCAATCTATGATGAGTGTATTGGTGAAGGGGACGAGATCACATCACTCACTTGCGAGTGCCCTATGATTCAGCAATTTCCTTTTCATGGTGTGTTTGTTATGTTATATATATGCATGTTCGATATGCTCTTTGTTCGCAGGTTGATAGGTACAAGACATCGACTCCACCTAATTTCACAGGTTTGAGCGTGTCCATTGACCAACGGTAATTGATTGGGAGATAGTAGCTAGGTTTTTTATGCCAAGTCATCACCCTAGTCATAGTGTGTCATCAAGTTGTCATTGGATTTATTTGTTTTAATATGGTCCATTTCTCCTTGGTTATTTATTTAATTTCATATTATAAAGGTTATTAAATGGCAGGTGTAGTTAAAATGATGATTAAATATATCTAGTTGCAATATTGAAATGTTAGTTATTTTATTGATTAATTTAATTTAATCAATAAAATAATCTAATCTTAGATTAGATTTAGTTTATTGATTAATTAAGTTAATGGTGATAAATTAAATTAAGTTAATTGTTTTGGCATTATTGGATATTAAGATTTAAATTAAAATAAAAATGGAAATCATGTTTGGATATTTAGAGTTAAATTAAAATAAAAAAAGAAAAAATATGTTTTAAATTTCAATTTTTGAAAATTAATAGGTAAAAGAATTTCTTTACAAAATTTTGAATTCTTTTGTGAAAAGAAATTTTTAAAATGCATGAAATTTCAATTGGAAATTAATTCTATTATAAAATTTTAAAAGAATGAAAATATCCCAAAATTGCAATAAATTTGGTGGATGGATATTTTAGGGGTTTGACTAAATTTGGGGAAAACTCTATGTGAGAAAATACAACTTCATATAATTTTTAATTTTCGATTTAGTGAAGAAAGTTATGTTGTGGCTTTGTTTGGATTTGAAGAAGAAGGTTGAATTTCTTGGGTGGGTTGGAAAAAGATTTGGAAGCACCATTTAAATCCTTCAAGCTTTGGAGAAAAAACCAAGTTCTTTTTTTTATTTTTGTTTTCATTTTGAAATGTTTTGCAAATTTTATTACGCTGTTGGAAAAATTTTAAATTCTGTTTGAATTTTAAGGAAAACCCATGTCAAAATTGTTTCAAAGCTTGCAAAAAAATTATGTTGAAATCATGGGGAAGAAAACCAAGAAAATATTTCAAACCATAGAAAATTAGAAGTTGCACAAAATAATTTTTGTTATGAACTTGAAATTAAGAAATTTGTACTTGCAATCATTTGGCTGTGTATTTTGTTTTAGAGAAAAAAATTGCACAAATTCACTGTAAAACAATGAAATTTGTAAACACACACACATATATATACTTGGTATATATATATATATAGGGGAAAGGACCCAATAGTTGTGATAGTAGTTTTTAATATAATGCCCAATAGTTGTGATAGTAGTTGTTTATATAATGCCAATAGTTGTTACTTGACTACCCATAATTAAAAAAAATGTATTCTTTTGATCTAAAAAGTAACCAATCATGTGATGCCACATCGGCATTCAACTATCCATGATGTGAATACACAAGTATTGGTAGCACTTTTTTTTTGGGCCTTTTTAGACACCTTGACAAAAAGCATGCTGATGTGGCATCATATTTGATGATCTGGGCCTAAAACGAAAGTCATAAGTAGGGGACTTGCCAAGTAAGTTGCAGTAAAAAATTGGGAGTGATTTGAAATTTCCACGTAGGACAATTAGAAGCATGAAGTTAGGGTGCACAACTACTGGGTCCTCTCCCCTATATGCTATATATATTGTATAAAATTTGATACTAGGAATTTTTTCTTTTTCAAAAAAATTTACCCAGATGTTATTTTTCTTCTTTGTTTGGGAAAAAACCCCAAAAATAGAGTTTTTTGTGCTCTATTTTTTTTTGTTTTTTTGGTTTTGCATATTAAAAAAAAAAGTATAAAAAATAATAAAATAAAATTTATTTTAAGGTTTTGGAGGGAAGTGGGGGCCTGCCCCCACAGTCGCCCCCATGGGGAGGCACTGTGGAGGCAACAGTGCTACCCACACAGTGCACCCCCACATGGGGGAGGTTGCGTGGGCAGCCTAGCCTCTCCCTTTGGGAGGGGCCGTAGCCCACATGGTTGCTTTTTTTTGTTTTTAAATTTTTTAAATTTTATTACATTTTTATATTATAAATATATATAATATAATATATATATTATATATAGTAATTTATATTATATATATATAATGTATATATATTATATTAATATATATTATAATATGATTTAAATAAAATATTGGTTATATATATATAAGTATATGATTATTATTTGAATAATTCCATTTTAAAACAACCAATTAACTTATTTATATATATATATTATGTATTTATAAATAAGTTAATTGGTTGTTTTAAAATGGAATTATTCAAATAATAATCATATATATATATATATATATATGTATATACGTTAAGTATATACTTTTATATATATATTTAATATATATGAGTATTTGAATATAGTTGATTTTAAGTTGATTATTCATTATCGTAGTTGAAATAAAGATTGATTTATTTTAATCAAATGATTTTATCTAGCAAGTTGATTCGATTATTTTGTATGAATGAGAAAATGGAATTAAGTGATTAGTGTTAATTCCTTAATGTTGCCAATATGATATTATTTACTTTTGAGTATTTGCAAATGAGGTGTTATTGGGTGAATTGGATTTAGAAAATCCTAACAATAGTTTAGTTATAATTGTGTTTGAGTTGGAAGGTGTATGTAAGTTTTTTATTTTAAAAATTAGTGCTATTGTAATTTAGAAATTAAGGTTAGTGCAATGATTAAATATTTGTCAAGGGTCAGGGTTGTAATTGAAATGAATATGGTTAATGTGTTTACAATGACCTCTTTGATTTGATGGAATCTTAAAGTCCTTGTAAAGGATTTGTTAAATGTCAAGATTATGTACGTGGTTAAGTTATATGGATTATAATTAGAGAAAATTTGATGATACTAAATATGTGTAAAGAAAAGGGTTATTTTATTATGATGTTGTTATAATGGGTAAAATGTTATTTAAAAGTTCTTGTATTCCATTGCCTTAAATGGTGAATGGGGAATGTTGTTTGTTTTCTAGATTGCAAGGAATAGATAAGGTTCATAAAAATTATATTGTTTAGAACTTATATGAATATTTAAAGGATTAAGTATATGAGGTATATATGGACTTTGGTTCCTGTTTTATGAAAAAAGATCATTATGTTGAAAGACATCTTTAGTTATTTAAAGAATGTGTATTTTTATGATTTTTGATTTAAGCAAATTCTTGTTGGTATTCTATGGGCAATATTGTTATCATTGTAAATTTATGAGTGTACTTTGGTAGTACTAAGTTTTGCTTCTAGAGGCCAGGGAACTCTTTGATTGAGTTGTTTGTTCTCTTTGGAGTGATTTGTTTATGTAAGTCTTCCAGATGGGGTTTTCATTTAATTGTGTGGGTTGTCGTAATATGTTAGTCAACTATTGTATTTCCTTGGGTAGGGCATATAGTTGTATCCGGATGTTTTACCCAGTTTTCATGAATGGGGATGGTTTGTGCCTCGTTTGGAAGGATTGGTTTATGTGTTTGTTGCCTCCAGTATTTGGAGAGGGTTTTGACTTTTGTTGCCTCTTGTGTTGGAGTGGATTTTTATTTTATGTTCCTCCTAGAGTTGGAGTGGTTTTATCTTGTTGGTTTGCACTTGGGATTCCCTTTGTGATTGGTTTTTTTTGGTATGTTGTCAAGTAGAAGAGTGGCTTCTGTTAGGGGCTAGAGCCCAAAGAGGTAAACAGGGAAACCTTCAAAGGTGGTTTAATCAAGTGATAACTAAAACAATATACTTATAAGTTAGGTAGTTTTTCACATTAATTAAGATAATTGTGCCTCGCTCATGGACACAAAGGCTTGTATAGACTTGGGATGAGACGGGAAGGCCTGGAATGGCAAGGTAATCTATCTTGTCCTTACGAGTGAGTATGGGTGCCAGGATTTAGTAGAGGCCACAAGGACAACTCATAGTGGGGATCAGAGCCTAGGAAGATTCCCAGAGGATATCCCATGACGAGCTGTGCGATGGCACTCTTTCTACGACATTAGTTGGTATTTTGGTTTATGTGTATAGTCTTCTTATCATACTCGATTTGTTTTATTTCTGGAAGAAATGTGACCTATTTCAATGATGTTGGAGTTGTAATTGTGTTATCCTTATAGATGCATGGTTCATGTGTCTAGTTGTGTCAATGTGAGTTATCTTGTGTCTAGGGGTGGATGGTCTTGTCTAGAATTCCTTGTTACTATCTCCTAGCATGGGGGGTGAGCCTTAAGGTATCACATGGTTGGGTGGAACGTGTACCTTAATCCATTGGGCCGTCTTCTTGTTTGTGTGGACGGGATTTCTAGTTGGAGAGCTCATGGGATCCAGTGCTTTAATTATTTATTCTTTTCTGTTATTATTGTAATTTATTATCCCTCTTGTATCGAGGTGGAAGATGTAATTTGTAACCTTGTTTATTGGATTTTCCTCATTCAGGGAATGAGTGTTGTAATAATATTGTAAATTATATTATTGGAAATATGTGGTATCTCTTATTCCTTTGATGTAATTTTATAATGTATGGAATGTATGTGTATTTAATTTGTTAAGTAATTAAATGTTATGTTTTTAATTTATGTTTCTTGTTTGGGTTTTAAGTAATCTCAGTCTTGTAACCTTAGAGGTTGTTGGAAATGGATAGTGATCTCGCATGTTAATTGTACTTAAAAAAAATAAATGTATGTTTGAGTAGTTAATTACAACTTCCTCTAGGGTTGTGTGGTGGGGCATTACACATGGTATCAGAGCCCGGGTTTAAATACTAGGTACTCTGGGATAATGTGGAACCCATTAAGCTTTTAGTTGCGTAGGTTATACTCTGGGCACTATGAGCCATGGCATTGACCTAGGTGCTTTGTTCGTTGGTTTATGTTTTCTTTTTTAGGCTGATCTCACTTGTCTACCCAGAAGTTGTTGTGAGGTGGTGTAGGTCCAATGGTGCAGGAAGCCAGTGGAAAGGATAGGACCCTCGGTGTAGTGTGCAATGCACCAATATCCTTCCTATTGGAAGAATGCATTATGGACAGTTGTGTAGCATGTGAATTTTTGGTGTGTTATTTGTGGTGGACGACAACTAGTTTTGTTACTATTTTTTCCCCTTGCATGTCTTCTTGATGAATGCTTTGATGGGGGTTAGTCAGGCCTGCAAGCCTACCAAGAAGTGTGTTTTGATTGGTCTCCTTCTTGATGTATGGCTCTTTAGTTGTGTAAAGAGTTGTGACCCTTGAGTGGTGCCTGAGTGTGGTTGTAGTGTGTTTTTTGGGTGTGTTCCAAGTGCTTGTTGGGGCGAGATAGTCATAGGACCTCTTTCCTTGAGTGCCTTAGTATGGTGTTTTAGAGGGTTGGTTTTTCCAACCTTGTCTTGTGTTGTAGAGGAATGATGCCTCCTAGGTCTTTCCTTACCCTTCAGGATTGGAGCGATTCCCTTGGTTGAGAGTCTTTTGAGGTTGGGATCAATTACTCCCCTCTATCCTATGTTGCGAGTGAGCATGTTGGACCTTAGCTTGTTGGTGGGTTGCAAGTGACATGTGTTTCCTAAAATTACCCTTGCTTGGTTTCTCTGCTCATGTTGTGGGAAGGTCTGTTTAACCTTGAGGGTGCCAAGAAGTTCCTTTGGTGTATATTCTCTTCTAGAGTCTTGTTGTTTTTCTTCACCATGCAAGTATCTGATGCATGTTTTCTTGTGCTTTACCTCATTGTGCAAGTGATTGCCTAATTGACCATATGTCATTTTGGAGTTGCTTTTGCATGTTATATTGTTTTGAAATTATGAAATATGGTAATAGAAAATGAATGATCATGTTGTTAGTTTATAGAGATTTGTGCATACTCTCATATGATTGATGCATTTGTGTGAAAGTGATTGTGTGATGATGAAACCATGATTGCATTCGTTCCTATGTTAGAACTATAAATAACTCTTGTCTTCTCTCTCTTCCCATTGGTTTAATAAAGATGCATGTCCTTGAGTGTGTGGTGTATTGAAACCCATGGTATGTTGTATCTTATGAGAAAATGCTTATGTATTCATGAAGTTTTATTTTATTCTAGGGGTATGTGCATGATCATCATGGAAAAAATAGGCCGTTAAGTGGCAAAAAATTCAGAAAAATTAGTGTTAGGCAACTTGACATAAAAATTTGAATAAGTTATCTATATTATTTCAAAAATATGTAAGAATAGAATTTGGAGAAAATTGAATGTAGTTTCTAAACTACTATTTTTATTTAAAAATAAATAAAATCTATTTGGTGAAAATTTGAAATTTCAATGCAGTAGTATTTAAATTTCAGGGAAAAATAAGAAGTAGGTGTCTATTTGACCCCTAACCATAATAAAATGATAAAAAAATTATAAGATTTTATATATAAGTAGAGGACTCATGTTGGGATGTGATACATATTTTTTAATAATTTTTTCATGTAAATAATTAATTATTTATTTTTTATTACAAATTTTAAAAATATAAAACTCGTATGTCGACCACCTTAACTTGGTCAAAACTTTATGAAATTTAATTTTTCTTTTTTTAATCCTATAGCATGTGAAGCATATAATGTGACACATGTTTTGGATTCAAAAAATGTGATACCGTTTGAAGGTTATAGATGTTTTTCAATCAGCCTATCGATCAAGACTTTAGTTGTAATTCTAATAGAAAATTAATAATAATTATTTATTAAATTCAAATTAAAGCATAATTTATATTGGTGGAAAGATGAGAATATCCTCTAAAAACCCTTTTCGTTTCATCAATTTTGGATTAAAAAGAGTCGTCAGCCACATACCCTACAAATACCCATAATATTGCCACTTTTTGGCCCATCATGATTCTGCACATACCCTTAGATCAAACCTTGGGTAAAGGACCTAAGTCTCCAAGTTGCATTCATAATCATGGAAAATGTATAATATGAATAGAAAATTTTTTTGCATTAAGTAAAAGTTTAGAGAAAAGGGATTAGTGAAACCATTGCATGTTAATGATAATTGCATAATAGGTGCGTCTTGTTGGTGAGTCCTATAGTCCCCAACTTTATTGTTAAGTCTTAAGAAATCATGAGAGGTTAAATTATTGTATTGGGATTCAAAATGAAAAATGTTAAATGAATGTTGAAGTGATAATGTTGCATACCTTGTCTTGAGTTAACATTGTAATGATATTGCACAATGTGTGGCCTTGTGATGATTCTCGGTGATGTGTATTGGTGCATATGTGTATTATGTATGTTAATCCATGGATATATGTTTTGGAGATTTGGTTGGTGGTTGCTTCACCATGTTGACTTAAATTGGTAGTGTACTTGGTTGGGTTGATTATAGCATAGGTTGCTATTGTTTTTATGTTGAGATATGGAGTGGGTCAGTTTTAGAACCACTGATTATGTGTGATTTTATGGAGTTTGTACTAGGGGTACTTGTAGGCTTCCAGGAGTAAGCCTGACCCTAGGGGGGAGGATGTAATACCCCTCTATTTTGCTTTCTGGCTGGATAGTATGTCCTTGTTTGCTTGGATGTGCTCTTGGTTCTCGAGATATTTTATCATGTGTGTGTTATTTGATCATTGTTTATGGAGTGAGTCTATTTGTGTGATGTGATGTATCTTATCCGATGCTTTATTTCACATGTTTTAATTTGGTGTAAAGATGATTAGTTACTGTAACATGTTATGATAGAACTGTCAGTCTATGATGAGCGTATTGGTGAAAGGGACGGGATCACATAACTCGCTTTGCGAGTGCCCTACGATTATGTGATTTTCTCTTCATGGTGTGTTTATTATGTTATATATATGCATGCTTGATATGCTCTTTGTTCCCAGGTTGATAGGTATAGGACATCAACTCCACCTGATTTCATAGGTTTGAGTGTGTCCATTGACCAATGGTAATCAATTGGGAGATAGTAGCTAGGTTTTCCATGCCAAGTCATCACCCTAGTCATAGTGTGTCATCAGGTTGTCGTCGGGTTAGTTGTTTTAATATGGTCCATTCCTCCTTGGTTATTTATTTAATTTCATATTATAAAGGTTATTAAATGGCGGGTGTAGTTAAAATGATGATTAAATATATCTAGTTGCAATATTGAAATGTTGGTTATTTTATTGATTAATTTAATTTAATCAATAAAATATTCTAATCTTAGATTAGATTTAGTTTATTGATTAATTAAGTTAATGGTGATAAATTAAATTAAGTTAATTGTTTTGGCATTATTAGATATTGAGATTTAAATTAAAATAAAAATGGAAATTATGTTTGGGTATTTAGAGTAAAATTAAATATATATATATATATATATGTTTTAAATTTCACTTTTTGAAAATTAATAGGTAAAAGAATTTCTTTACATAATTTTGAATTCTTTTGTGAAAAGAAATTTTTAAAATACATGAAATTTCAATTGGAAATTAATTTTGTTTTAAAATTTTAAAAGAAATGAAAATATCCCCAAAATTGCAATAAATTTGGTGGATGGGATATTTTAGGGGTTTGACTAAATTTGGGGAAAACTCTATGTGAGAAAATACAACTTCATATAATTTTTAATTTTCAATTTGGTGGATAAAGTTATGTTGTGGCTTTGTTTGAATTTGAATAAGAAGGTTGAATTTCTTGGGGTGGGCTGGAAAAAGATTTGGAAGCACCATTTGAATCCTTCAAACTTTGGAGAAAAAACCAGGTTCTTTTTTTTATTTTTGTTTTCATTTTGAAATTTTTTGTAAATTTTATTATGCTATTGGAAAAAATTTAAATTCTAGATTTCAATTTCAAGGAAAACCCATGTCAAAATTGTTTCAAAACTTGCAAAAAAATTATGTTGAAATCATGGGAAAGAAAACCAAGAAAAGAATTCAAACCATAGAAAATTAGAAGATGCACAAAAGAATTTTTGTTATGAACTTGAAATTAAGAAATTTGTGCCTTGCAATCATTTGGCTGTGTATTTTGTTTTGGAGAGAAAAATTGCACAACTTCATTGTAAAACAATGGAATTTGTATACACACACACACACATATATATACTTGGTATATATATATATATATATATTGTATAAAATTTACCTAGATGTTATTTTTCTTCTCTGTTTGGGAAAAAACCTAGAAAATAGAGTTTTTTGTGCTCTATTTTTTTGTTTTCTAGGTTTTTGCATATTAGAAAAAAAATACTATAAAAAATAATAAAACAAAACTTATTTTAAGGTCTTGGAGGGGAGTGGGGGCCTACTCCCACAGTCGCCCCCATGGGGAGGCATTGTGGAGGCAACGTCCCTGCCTCCAAGGCAATGGTGATGCCCACATAGCACACCCCCATATGGGGGAGGCTGCGTGAGCAGCCTGGCCTTTCCCTTTGGGAGGGGCCGCAGCCCATGTGGTTGCTTCCTTTTGTTTTATTTTTTTAAAATTTTATTTTATTTTTATATTATAAATATACCTAATATAATATATATTATATATAGTAATTTATATTATATATATAATGTATATATATTATATTAACATATATTATAATATGATTTAAATAATTTTTAATTTTTTTTTATAATAATTTATATATATAATGTATATATATATTTAGGTATATATATTATTTATTTATAAATAAGTTAATTGGTTGTTTTAAAATGGAATTATTCAAATAATAATCACATACTTAAATGTATATATATATATATGAGTATTTGAATATAGTTGATTTTAAGTTGATTATTCATTATCGTAGTTGAAATAAAGATTGATTTATTTTAATCAAATGATTTTATCTAGCAAGTTGATTCGATTATTTTGTATGAATGAGAAAAAAGAATTAAGTGATTAGTGTTAATTGTTTAATGTTGCCAACATGATTTTATTTACTTTTGATTATTTGCAAACGAGGTGTTATTGGGTGAATTGGATTTAGAAAATCATAACAATAATTTAGTTATAATTGTTTTTGAGTTGGAGGTGTAAGTTTTTTATTTTAAAATTAGTGCTATTGTATTTTGGAAATTAAGGTTAGTGCAATGATTAAATATTTGTTAAGGGTTAGGGTTGCAATTGAAATGAATATGGTTAATGTGTTTACAATGACCTCTTTGATTTGATGGAATCTTAAAGTTCTTGTAAAGGATTTGTTAAATGTTAGGATTATCTACGTGGTTAAGTTATATGGATTATAATTAGAGAAAAATTGATGCTATTAAATATGTGTAAAGAAAAGGGTTATTTTATTACAATGTTGTTATAATGGGTAGAATGTTATTTAAAAGTTCTTGTATTCCATTGCCTTAAATGGTGAATGGGGAATGTTGTTTTATTTCTAGATTGCAAGGAATAGATAAGGTTCATAAAATTATATTGTTTAGAACTTATATGAATAGTTAAAAGATTAAGTATATGAGGTATATATGGACTTTGGTTCCTATTTTATGAGAAAAGATCGTTATGTTGAAAGACATCTTTAGTTATTTAAAGAATGTGTATTTTTATGATTGTTGGTTTAAGCAAATTCTTGTTGGTATTCTATGGGTAATATTGTTATGATTGTAAATTTATGAGTGTACTTTGGTAGTACTAAGTTTTGCTTCCGGAGGCTAGGGAACTCTTTGATTGAGTTGTTTTTTTCTATTTGGAGTGATTTTTTTATGTAAGTCTTCTAGATGGGGTTTTCATTTAATTGTGTGGGTTGTCATAATATGTTAGTCAACCGCTGTATTGCCTTGGGTAGGGCGTATAGTTGTATCTAGTTGTTTTACTCAGTTTTCACAAACGAGGATGGTTCGTGCCTCCTCTGGAAGGAGTGATTTATGTGTTTGTTGCCTCTTGTGTTGGAGTGGATTTTCATTTTATGTTCCTCCTAGAGTTGGAGTGGTTTTATCTTGTTGGTTTGCACTTGGGATTACTTGGTGATTGCTTTTGTTTGGTATGTTGTCAAGTAGAAGAGTGGCTTCTATTAGGGGCCAGATCCTAAAGAGGTAAACAAGGAAACCTTCAGATGTGGTTTAATCAAATGATAACTAAAAAAATATACTTAGAAGTTAGGTATTTTTTCACATTAATTAAGATAATTGAGCCTCGCTCATGGATGCAAGGGCTTGTATAGACTTGGGATGAGACATGAAGGCTTGGAATGGAAAGATCATCTATCTTGTCCTTACGAGAGGTATTTGATTCTACATAAGTGAGTATGGGTTCTAGGATTCGGTAGAGGCCACCAGGACATCTCATAGTGGGGGTTGGAGCCTAGGAAGATTCTCGGAGGATATCCCATGATGAGCTGTGTGATGACAGTATTTCTATGACAACAGTTGGTATTTGGGTTTATGTGTATGGTCTTCTTATCATACTCAATCTATCTTATTTTTGGAAGCAATGTGACCTATGTCAGTGATGTTGGAGTTGTACTTGTGTTATCCTTATGGATGTATGGTTTATGTGTTTGGTTGTGTCAGTGTGAGTTAGCCTGTGTCTAGGGGTGGATGGTCTTGTCTCGAATCCCTTGTTACTATCTCCTAGAATGGGGGTGAGCCTTTGAGTATCACATGGTTGGGTGGAAAGTGTACCTTAATTCGTTGGGTCATCTTCTTGTTCGTGTGGATGAGATTTCTAGTTGGATTGCTCATGGAATCCAATACTTTAATTATTTATTCTTTTCTGTTATTATTGTAATTTATTACCCCTCTTGTATCGAGGTGGAAAATGTAATTTGTAACCTTGTTTATTGGATTTTCCTCATTCAAGGAATGAGTGTTGTAATCATATTATTGGAAACATTTGGTATCTCTTATGCCTTTGATGTAATTTTATAATGTATGGAATGTATGTGTATTTAATTTGTTAAGTAATTAAATGTTATGTTTTTAATTCATGTTTCTTGTTTGGGTTTTAAGTAATCTCAGTCTCGTAACCTTAGAGGTTGTTGGAAATGGATAGTGATCTTGCATGTTAATTGTACTTAAAATAAAAATTGTATGTTTGAGTAGTTAATTGAAACTTCTTTTAGGGTTGTGTGGTGGGGCATTACATTTAGTCTCACCTTATAGAGATGTAGTATTTCAAAGCTAAGGTGAGTATTTTCAACTTCATTGTGATGAATCATAGACTTAGAAATATGTAACTGACATAGTGTCTAAGAATATTATGAATAAAATCATGAAAGATTATATTTTGATGCAGTAGAGGAAGAAAAAATCACTCTCTCAATCCTTTTTGACAAAACTAAAAACATATCTTTCATGTCCTTGCAAATAGGACTCAACCACCATTCACAAACCCTTAATTCCAAAGAATTCAAACTAAGAACAAGGCCCAAACCACTTGTAGAGTCTTCAAAAAATCTCCAAACAACATTAAAATAATAGTCTCAAACTTTATTACAAAATTAACATATCAAATAAGTGAACTTCTCATACTAGACTATCTAACCAGCCTAAATGGGCTTCTTAACACCATTCAATTTAACAAGCAATATTAAAGGAATCTCAATGGTTCACCACTTGATTCAATGGCATATAAAACTCATCATTGAAACCCTTCTCACACACTTTCAAGACCTTTAAATATGAAGGATTACAACATATGAAAATTCTTCCCAAATTAGGACTTGCATAACAACTAGGCCATTTTAGACCCCATAAACAATCAACTCCATAATCCCCAAGCCATATTCACTTACTAACATCATAAAAAAGTGTTTATAATTCTACACAACATGATTAAACCATTTCCCATTCTTTATACATGCTTATTCATCAATCACTTTAAACCATCAATCTTGTTACCATAAATATGACTGTTACAAACTGTCTAAAATGGGTAGTCAACAACAAATGACTCAAGAATTTAAATTTCACCAAAAAAAATAGAGAAGGAATAAAAAATACTCCTAAGAACCTTTTAAATTAAACACAACTCATTGAAGGATTCAAGAACATGAAAAAAGCTTATAAAATTACACTGTGTGCAGTCTTTTACCAGTCCTTTTCAATAATTAACACACCTAGGGCTTATTGGTTTGCTTGCCTCCAAAATTTTTTTTACTAAACCAACACTTGAAAAACCTTTATATGGACCTATTTATTCTCATTATATCATAAACACTACATTCCCATATGTATTTTACCAAAACCTAGATCTTAGGCTTCTCAAACCCTGTTTTACCAATCTAAACACAATTTTACAGTCTTAGACTTTAATTTTCCACGCATAAATCTCATCCCTCTGACCTAAAAACCTTTAGATCATGTAAGAATATAAAAAATTATGTGAATTCACCAAAATTTAAGAGTTTCCACTAGGAGAAATGTGAGAACCACAAATTTTTAAGCCATTGTTTACCCTAACATGGGTTTTTACCACTTTTAAGAAAAAATACAATATATGATTCAAATGTTAACCAAAATGCATGAAACCAAGTGTAACTAGAAGGTGATTGAATAGTTTGTACCTTAAAAATAATTAGAAATTATTTCCTACTTGTAAAAGGCCATACAACATAAAAAAATAGTGAAAATCAGAATAAATATGCATTAGACAATGGTTTCCTTTATTTCTTCATCAATTCTTGATTTAGGAGCATCCTTGGTTCTTGAAATCTTGCATCAACCCAAAAATATTTCATTTTAGTTTTTTTTCTTGTTCGATTATTGTTTAGTTCAAGTTGGTGCATTCATCATAGTTGCTCACTAGACCCTGTGGATCTAAGTTTACATCGTGGACATGTTCATTTTCCTTATTACAAGATTTGATCGTGATTGGATCTTTTTTTGACAAGTTATCACTTTTGGATTTAATGGAAGTTTCTTGAACTAGCACTAGAATAATTTCAAACCTAATGGCTAGTTTGATCACTTGTTGATCTTTCCTGTAACTTGCAGATCTTGACAGTGTGATTCGAATCATTACATGGAGTTTCCCCAACCTTAATAATAGGTCCACTCTTCATCCTATTAGAACTATAAAATTATGAAAATTTTACAAGTTGTTTGATACCCCTAAGTTTCCAGATGAGTCCTCACCATAAAGCATAAAATCTTTCTCCATAACATTTTCCCATTTTTTCATATGGTCCAGTAAAATCCTTCTAGTCCTAAATATTTCATTGCATAACCCATATTGGCAAGAAAGGGTGAAAGGTCTCCTCAATCCATATGGCATCCTTACTAATGTGTGTCTTTTGTAGTCTATCGATGGGAGTGCAGGAATGTCATATCGGATGTTCATAAACACCTATCATCAAGATACAGTTTATTGTCTCAGCGATAGAAGAATCATATCGGCAAGAGAATCATTATTAGGATGAGTCATAATGAACTCATATATATCTCACCGACCAATGCATGAAAAAGAATTTCGGCCAAACTAAGGATATCAAAGTGATGTCTTACTGAAAGCGTCAAGTCTTGCTGATAAAGCAGAAAAGGATTCCATTAGAAGACTATCGAGATTAAGTCACATAGTCTTGCTGACGCAAATGTCACACCAATAAAGATATGCATCGACGAGAGAGAAGCCATCAGGATGAGTTCCACCAAATATGAAAGTTACACTAATGAAATACTTCAAGGAGAGTCTCACCGAATAGAATATATTGTAGAAACGGGTTTGGCGAGACAATTGGCATCGGTATGAGTCTCTTCAAGTTTAAAACTCTTGTTGATAGAACTTATTTCATCTGTAAGATTAATTTCATCGATGAGAAATATGAAAGTCATGCTGAAGTATGGTTTTATCGGCAAGAGAGTGAATATGTCTCAGCGACCAGAGAAAATACTAAAAGAATACATCTTGGTGAGATAGGGTATAGTCTATGCGACATCTTCTTGACACAAGGGGTCACAACAAAGCACAACAGATGAGAGGATATCTTTTGGTGAGACATTGTATTTCGATATGATGTCTCGACGAATGTTTGGCTAGTGTTAGCAAAAGCCCAAATTCAACTATTGGCCGACATGTGATTACAAAATGATGTGTCTCTTCATATACAAATGTATAAATATCCATTAATTGTAAATGAGAGGGGATTAGGTAGATAGTAGATAGATTAGAAAGGGATTCAGCAGAATAAAATTTCCACAAAACAAAGACTATAGTTGCATGATTTTAAAATGGAGATATTTATGAAAATCAGTTGATGTGGCAGCATATTTCTGGTGTCAATTGTATGTTGAATTTATTGAAAGTATTTCTAAAGTTGTCTCCACGATTGATGCTTTCTGGTTATTTAAATTGATGTAACAAGTTTATATTTAGTTTATCAGTGCACATTTTTTGTATCTATGTGGTTAATTGATTGGTTCTTTCAAGAAAAGATTATATCCTTTTGGTTGATCACAGTAATCAGGGAAATTCATCTGGATCATTAAGAAGAGCTTAGTAATCATAGTATTGCATGTTTATACAAGTTATAAACAAAACATATGCCAAACAATTTGAGTGTTTTCCATAAATAATTATTTCAAAAGAATCATTTTCCTACTTTTTGGAAAAGTAGGTGGTGACTTTGGTAAAAACTTGATGAAGAATGGATAGAAAATTTGTGTATGGAACAAAAGAATATTTTAAAAGGCAACAGTTGATAGGACTTAAAGAATTGAAAAACGAATGGTTGCAAGTGGAGAAAGAAATACTGCAATTGAAGAAAGAAACACTACAATCGGACCAACAACTGTTAGAATTCTACAATAAGAATGAATACACAAATACAGGAAGGAATTGGACCCCTCAAGTGCTTGATAATACAACTAGAAATTTTTACAATGGAGGCTATGCATATCATGCATAACAAAACACTTATTCACCACAACCATCGAAGCAAGTAAATGCTTATCCAGTCCCTCCTAGAAAAAAGATTGGTGAGTTATCAAGATTGTCAATGTGATTAATGTCAAGTGCAACATAATTCTAGTCCACTTGGAAATATCAGTCAAAATCTTTAATGAGGTACATATCAGAGCCAACAATCTAAAAATGATGAATATTTCAAAAATCTTTTGGATACCTTTCTTGACATAAGGAGATATAGAGGAGAGTCTGGGCACTCTTTGCTCTACAGAATGATGGATATTTGTAGGAAAATACCTATTGAGTTCCCATATAGTAGGTCTAAGATCATTCAATAGTTCATGAAAGTATATGAGCCAAACCCAATTTATTGGCCTGAATCTTGGATACCAATTTCTCTTGGTCAACTAGATGAATGGGCTAATATTGTAGATAGGAAAAAGTATGAAAACAATGGTGATATCATGGATGAGTATCAAGAGATTGATCAACACAACTTCAGCCCACATGAAGGTGTCAATCATAACTTGCAACGAAATGTATATCCAAGCCAACGGTTTGAGGAGGAAGAAGATGAATATGTACATACTTAAAGTGAAGATTCCATCACAATATCAGAATGTGGAATTTACCCCTTTGATGCATTTATTAGCATAAGGAGACATGAAGGAGAAGATAAATGTTCCCTATACAACAAGATGATAAATATATGTATGCAATTACCTCCAAATTTGTAATCCTTCAAGACCCATTTTTGTTGCACAGTTCATAAAAGTTTTGAAACCTGAATCAGCCTATTGGTCAAAATTATCAATATAGTATGCTTGTGATTGAGTGAATAAATTCATTGATGCCATGGAGAGGATAAGGTGTGAGAACACTATCAATGTTGAATCTAATGGTTGTATTTCTAATGAGTATAGAGAAATTGATCAAACAATGCATCCAATAGAAGATGAGACATGTACAAGTCAATATCATTCATATGATAGCCTACATGAGGAAGATGAAGATACAAGATATTTGTCTTGCATAACAAATTGTAACAGTGAAAGCAGTGCATGTTATGAGGGATGCTGTGAATATTCAGATTTTGATGACGAACCTAAGGATTTTGATCTGCAATCAAGGGATTCTTCCACCTCTTATGAAGATCAGGATGAAGAAGAAATGGGAAATGTTGATTCATTTGATAGTAAACAAATAACACATCTAGTTGCAGTTAAAAGCCATGAAGACACATTTGATGAAGGAGAGGTTTGTACACTTGAAAATGGTTTTCAATTTTTTTTCAATCCACTATATGATGAAAAGAGAGAAGAAGATCATATGAGATTTTTCCAAAGTATGCCAGAAAACCAATATTATATATTTTCAAATCCACTTTATGTTGAAGATGAAGTGTTTCTTGATAATCAAAGTGATGCACCAAGTTGTGAGAAAAATGAATATGAGATCAACATATCTGAGCCACCATTTTTTGATGATGAGAAGAATAAAGAACACAATAGCAGTATGGTGAATGATGAAATATGTTCACTCAATAGTGAGCAAATTTCAGATATGCTAGCTCTTGAATACTAGAGATGTACACATGAAGGTGATTCTTTTTTTTTTTTTTTTTGCGAGAATCGGGTAGCACGACCCCCTATAAACTGCAGTGCGCCTGGTAAACTTTTTAATGTGACCGGCGGCACTGGCGCGACACGCCCTCTGGTACCACGGGACGGGGGAGACTAGAACTCGTGACCAGCAGAGCCGCAACGGAATTACTTAGCCAACCGAGCTAGGGCCCCCGCCCCACATGAAGGTGATTCTGAAGTCCTATGTCCAGCTTACATTTTTCTTAACAGTGAAATTTCTTTGTGCAATAATTCATATGACTCCCAGTGCATTTCTCGAAATGATGGAGAAACCTTTGAAGTTGATAAAAAATTCACGTCCATTCAAGAAGAGGTATGTGATTTTGAAATTCCTAACTCATGTGGAGAAGACATTTATTTGCATACCAAGGATGATAAAAGTCCAGCATTGATTGGTTCATATATGCATGATATTGAAGATATGAGTCATAATCCAATGTTTTCCCCAAATGGTGATATGGAAGAGGTGCAAAAGGTTTCAGATATGTTTGTTTTAGACAGTGTTGATATGATAGAACTTTTTGTTTCTCAAGAGAAGCACTTTGATGGTGAATTTTCAATATAGTTGGGAGAGTGTTTCATAATACATAAAAGTGAAAAAGATAATCAAAAATGTTGTATTGAATATGCATGTACTTTGTATGTTGAAGATAAAAGATATTTGTCCCATGATGATGGAGAATTTGAACTGCAAAATGGTGAAGGGAATTTGAACCAAGCTAAGCATGATGCTTCTCTAAAAACTTTCAATAATAGTGACAAGGAAGGTTGCATGAATATCTTCAAGAAGAATCTGATGAACTCAATTAAAAACTAGGTGTTTGATAGAGGAAAGTATGGGACTTTATTTGGGATGGCTTTGAGCCATCATTTATGGTTTGAATTTTAGACCATAACAGCTCAAAACAAGTGAAGTTAAAACACAGTGGATTAAAGGTTTCCAATGCATGCACAACTTTTGCTAATACTCTTTAAAATTCTTTTCCATGCATAGTTGTTTAGGATTTTGTTCATCTCCATTTCACATTCATTTCCATTTCCATCTTGCTGATATAATTCATCATCTTGTGTCTGGTCTGCTCACCCAAAGATCTAGATCCCTGCAATGATCTCACAATCATTCATCCCCAGACAGAGCCACTGTTAGAACTATAAAATTCTAAAAATTTTACAAGTTGTTTGATACCCCTAAGTTTCCAGATGAGTCCTCACCATAAAGCATAAAATATTTCTCCATAACATTTTCCCATATTTTGTCATATGGTCTAGTAAAATCCTTCTAGTCCTAAATATTTCATTGCATAACCCATATCGGCAAGAGAGGATGAAAGGTCTCCCCAATCCATATGGCATCCTTACTAATGTGTGTCTTTTGTAGTCTATCAGCAGGAGTGCAGGAATATCATATCGGATGTTCATAAACACCTATTGGCAGGATACAATTTATTGTCTTGGCGACAGAAGAATCATATCGGCAAGAGAATCATTATTGGGATGAGTCATAACGAACTCATATATATCTCACCGACTAGCACATGAAAAACCATTTCAGCCAAACTAAGGATATCAGAGTGATGTCTTACCAAAAGCGTTGGATCTTTCCAATAAAGCGCAAAGGGATTCCATCAGAAGACTATCCAAATGAAGTCACATAGTCTTTCTGACTCAAATGTCACACCAATAAAGATATGCATTGGTGAGAAAGAAGCCATCAGGATGAGTTCCACCGAATATGAAAGTTACACCGATGAAATACTTTAGGGAGAGTTTCACCGAATAGAATATATTGGAGAAATGGGTTCGGCGAGACAATTGGCATCGGTATGAGTCTCTTCAAGTTTCAAAGTCTTGCTGATAGAACTTATTTCATCGGTAAGATTAATTTCATCGGTGAGAAATATGAAAGTCACGTTGAAGTATGGTTTTATCGGTGAGAGAGTGAATATGTCTCAGCGACCAGAGAATATACTAAAATAATACATCTCGGTGAGATAGGGTATAGTCTGTGTGACATCTTCCTGACACAAGGGGTCACAGTAAAGAACAATGGATGAGAGGATATATGTCAGTGAGACATTGTATTTCGATATGATGTCTCAGTGAATGTTTGGCTAGTGTTAGCAAAAACCCAAATTTAACTGTTGGCCAACATGTGATTATGAAATGATGTGTCTCTTCATATGCAAATGTATAAATATCCATTTTCGATTCTCAATGAGAGGGGATTAGGTAGATAGTAGATAGACAGCAGATAGATTAGAAAGGGATTTAGTAGAATAAAATTTCCACAGAACAAAGATTATGGTTGCATGATTTCAAAATGGAGATATTTATGAAAATCAATTGATGTGGCAGCGTATTTCTAGTGTCAATTGTATGTTGAATTTATTGAAAGTATTACTAAAGTTGTCTCCACAATTGATGCTTTCTGGTTGTTTAAATTGATGTAACAAGTTTATATTCAGTTTATCAGTGAACATTTGTTATATTTGTGTGGTTAATTGATTGGTTCTTTCAAGAAAAGATTAAATCCTTTTGGTTGATCACAATAATCATGGAAATTCATCTAGATCATTAAGAAGAGCTTAGTAAGCATAGTCTTACATGTTTATACAAGTTATAAACAAAACACATGCCAAAAAATTTGATTGCTTTCTAGAAATAACTTGCCCATTTCTATTTCATTTGACTCCACATACCCAATAAGGCACTAGTCTCTGCATTTTTCACCATTTAGATTCATTCATTTTCTTTACATCTATTAACTGAACATATTAGGGTTTAGTTTTGAATATCAGTATACAGTTGATACCAAATTTGATTTCATTTTTCCACTCCTACTTTCCATTGTGGGAAAAAAATTTCAAGAGGAATAAGCACATTAGGTCTAATTCATTCATATAGGTACACCCACCAAGGTCTAGCAGCACCTGAAGAGTAGAAGCTCTAAAGCATCTAACCTTGTCTGTTACTCTAAAACGTATCAATATTTTGGCATCCCCTTGAGGCATTCTGCCTGCATTTTTGAGAGCTAACACATCCTATGCATTCACCAAGGAGTAATTCAAATTTGAGGCCGACCCATTCATACACACATGACATTTCCTTCATCGGGGATTCTAAGGATCTTTGGGTGACACAGATGATTCTAGATCTCAAGATGTGATATAAATCATTGTAATAGATCATTAGAAAGGTAGTTCGATGAATAATAGATTTGAGATGTTAAATTTCAACTCACATTAAGGAGCATATAGGAATATTGTATTTTGAGCATGTTGTATCAGGCCTGTGAGCTGAATCTATAAGATCAGATGTTGTCGGTTGATTGTAATTAAGATTTTTGTTAATGAGAATGTTTGAATCTACATTTTCCTCCATATTTTGTGTTGCTTCTGTTGTGTAACTCTTGTTGCACAATTTGTATTATTCTCTATGAGGACCCTCCTACCATGGCTGCACCAATTCTCAATAACCCATGAGTTATTAAATGTCTACAAGGCCCTTTTAAAGGCATTTTACACCTGCATTTTCAGTTTCTAACTAATTCCAATGAAGAAAACCATCTTGTCCTTTCACCTTCCCTATTTTTACATCTTTTTACAATTTTTCACTTTTGTATGACAACTTTTCCACATTTTTACAAAATTTGACAAATTAGACTCAAATGACCATCTAATGGTCTCATAATGTGAGAAAAGACCTAAGTGACCTTACTACAATGTTGAATCATCAAAATTTGAATCAAACTCCAAAAATTGGTCTATGGAAACATGACATAGTCTAGGTGCTCCTGCACCATACTCCTAACCAAAAGAATTTCAAGTCCACTTGAATGTTGAAGTTGTCCACAAAATTGCATTGTATGTATGTTCTGCTTTTGGTCCATCTTGAAATTGCTCTCATTAATCTTCATCTTCACCTTAGATTTGAACTTTTCCATGAAAATTAGGATCCTTCTTGTTTTGCCAACTGAAATAAGATTCTTCATGCTTTGATGCTCCTCAATATATTGTTTCTCCTTTTGTCCCTTGACCTTCAAATTGTTCCTTGTCCACACAATTAGTACAAAAAAGAAATGATAAATTAATTTAATCACAATACCTCCATATTTTCTCAATTTTTTGCAAATATAAATATTCAATTCATCCTTGATCATTTCTTCATCTATCCTTGTCACCAACACAAAGTCTTCTTTCTTAGAAATCAAGTCCTTCATGGCTGCAACATCCTTTTCTTCATTATCTTTGAATTCTTCACTTCCATCTTCAAACACATATTCTTCTTTTTCCTTTTCCTTCTTTTGACAATATTTTGAATGGGCCACGTAACTTTTCTTTTCTTGATCTTCAAGTGCCAACTTGTCATCTACTCCATCGTCATCATAGAATCTTGGAATTCTTCTTCCAATCTTCTCAAATCTTGCTTTATTGCTGCTAACTCTCTGTCAAAATTCTCTTTCCTCTTTTTCCTCTTTCTTTCTTCCTTTTCTTGCAAATGCCTCTTCAACACATCCATATTTTCCTTTTCTCAAGCAAGCTTCTCCTTGCTTCACAACTTCTCAACTCTCTTTTCCTTCTCTTGGTAGCAACCAGGTTATCTACTCAACCTACAACCAACCATAATACAACACAAAACCAAAAACCAACTTACTAGCCCAAATATTTTGAGCTCTGATACCACTTTGATGTAGTAGAGGAAGAAAAACCCACTCTCGCAATCCTTTTTGACAAAACTCAAAACATATCTTTCATGTCCTTGTAGCTAGGACTCAACCACCATTCACAAATCCTTAATTCCAAAGAATTAAAACTAAGAACAAGGCCTAAACCACTTGTATATTCTTCAAAACCCTCCAAACAACATTAAAATAATAGTCTCAAACTTTATTACAAAATTAACATATCAAATATGTGAACTTCTCATATTAAACTGTCCAACTAGCCAGAATGGGCTTCTTAACACCATTCAATCTAACAAACAATCTTAAAGGAATATCAATGTTTCACCACATGATTCAATGGCATATAAAACTCACCATTAAAAACCTTCTCACACACTTTCAAGACCTTTAAATATGAAGGATTACAACATATGAAATTTTTTGCCAATTTATGACTGACATAATAGCAACCAAGCCATTTTAAACACCATAAACAATCAACTCCATAATCCCCAAGACATCTTCACTTACTAACATCATAAAAAAGTGCTTATAATTCTACACAACATTATTAAACCATTTCCCATTCTTTATACATGCTTATTCAACAATCACTTTAAACCATCAATCTTATTACAATAAATATGACTATCACAAATTGTCTGAACATGCCAGTCGACAAAAAATGACTCAAGAATTTAAATTTAACCAAAAAATAATAGAGAAGGAATAAAAAATACTCCTAACAACCTTTTAAATTCAACACAACTCACTGAAGGATTCAAGAACATGAACAAATCTCATAAAATTACACTATGTGCAGTCTTTTACTAGTCCTTTTCAATAATTAATAGAGCTAGGGATTATTGGTTTGCTTGCCTCCAAACTTGTTTTTACTGAGCTCAAACTTGGAAAACCTTTATTTGGACCTATTTATGCTCATTATATCATCAAAACTACATTCCCTTATGTATTTTACCAAATCCTAGATCTTAGGCTTCTCAAACCCTATTTTACCAGTCTGAACATAGTTTTGCAGTCTTAGACTTTAATTTTCCACACATAAATCTCATCCCTCTGACCTAAAAAAACTTTATATTATGTAATAATATACAAAATTATGTGACTTCACCAAAAGTTAAGAGTTTCCATCTAGAGAAATAGGAGAACAACAAAATTTTAAGCCACTATTTACCCTAACAGGGGTTTTTACTAGTTTTAAGAAAAATTACAATATCTGATTCAAATGTTAACCAAAATGCATGAAACCAAGTGTAACTATAAGGTTATTAATTTTTCTATCCCTTAAAAATAATTATCAATGATTTCCTTCTCGTATAAGGTTGTAAAACATCAAAAAATAATGAAAATCAGAATAAATATGCATCAAATAGTTGTTTCCTTTATTCCTTCATCAATTCTCAATCACCCACAAGTTATAAAATGTCTAAAAGGCATTTTTAAATTAATTTTGAACCTATCTTTTCAATTTCTAACTAATTCCAAGGAAGAAAACCATCTTGTCCTTTCACCTTCCCTACTTTTACATCTTTTTGCAATTTTGCACTTTTGTATGACAAGTTTTCCATATTTTTACAAAATTTGACAAATTAGACTCAAATGACCATATAATGATCTCAATATGTGAGAAATGACCCAAATTACCTTACTAAAATGTTGAATCATCAAAATATAAATCAAACTCCAAAAATTGGTCTATGGAAGCATGACATAGTCTAATTGCTCCTACACTAGATTCATTGCCCATTGGTAAGTTGCTCCATAAATCTGTAACCTAAATGACATGAATACATAATATAATGCACCCAAAGGGTTAGTGAAGGTCATATTATACTAATATTTAGTGTTAATACAAATTTTATTATAGCTCGAGAAGCCATCCATGAAATAAAATAAGGAATGACCTACAGTCGCGTCTACAACCATATTGATATTATGAAATGGAAAATAATCCTTAAGAGAAGCCTTATTAAGATCATGAAAATAAATAAAAATATGAATATGATTATCATTTTTAATAATAGTGACAATATTTTATATCCAAGGTGAATAGTGAATAGGATGGATAAAGCCAACTTTTAGGAGCTTCTCTATCTTAGTCTTGAATAATAAAGCAACCTTGGGATTCACCTTTCAGATCTATTATTTGATAGGCTTAGCAATGGGACATAGAATGATAATTTGTACCACCATACACTTGTCAATACTAGGAATGTCCTCATATGACCAAGCAAATATATCAAGATGACAATGTAACAAATTGTAAGGTCACCTTCAATGCATCTAAAGACAATGACAAGTAAGTTATCGAAAAACACTCCCTAATATATTCAAGTAGTAAAGAGATGGTAAACACATGTGTGAATTCTATAATCGTAATAGAGATAATATGTTTTTCCCTATGTTTGGAAGGATATCAAAGCTATAAGTTAGACCAAAATTACTCATGCAATCATGTAAATTAAATATTTTTGATAGTTCTTGCATGCATAATATTATTGCTATCACTGATACTCAATTATTATTATAAAGTCGATGGATTTAATCAATGACTTTTGTTTCTAATGGTATTGTTGATAGATAAAAATAAATATTGGTAACTTAAAAAAATTATGACTTATTATATAGATCGAGCTCATATGCTTGAAAATGATTGGATAGAAAATAAAAGAAGGAATGTTAGTGGTTGACTAGTATTAGCATGATATTCATTAATAATAGTATCATTTTTTATTAAGAAAAAGTAGCAAATGGATGAGTACAAAATATTGCTTATAAAATTTTACTAATTTTTGTATTTTATAAAAGATAGAATGTTTTCTCAATAAAGAAACTCTTATTAGAAATATAGTTTGAATAAATGGAAAATGTCAAAAAAAGAGGCATGTAAGGTTGAGGGCATAATTTTAAAGATTTTTATTTTATTCTTGTTGATGCAAAATCTGTTGTTTCCATACTTTTATATTGTTAAGCTTTAAATCAACTTAGATAAAAAAAATGAGTTAAATAAAAAAATTAAAAAAAAGGAAAGAAACACACAGAATTGGTCTGGAAAGGTAGAGAACCTAAGAACAATAATATGAAATCGAATCAGCAAGCCAAGCTTTTCTATCCTATAAAGATAATAATAGTTATTTTTAGCCTTTTAGAAAAAGTATGAGTTTTATCTCGACATGAAAATAGATGTTAGGAAAAGAAATTTCAAAACAAAACAAAAAATCACCTAGTACATATCATTATAGTCATGGTAATAAAAGAGGGAGACGACCACATTCAAGGGGGAAGATAAGTATTTTGCTAAGTTTGCAACGCATTCTAAGAGGCACGAATTGCATGACAAAATGAGTTAGAAGGATTTCATTTAGTAGATACTTTTATTGCAAAGTGGGAGCAAGTAAGATTTGCATCAAAAAGGGTTGAGAAAATGTATTCATGAGTGCCAAAATCCTTAAATAATCAGAGGCAACTCTATGGTGAATAATTAGGGGCTTTGGGTTAAGGAAATAATTGGCTGCATTGCCCAAAAAGCTGCTACATAGGGCTGAATCATTCACTAAGAAAAGATTAGTAGATGCAGACTTCATTAGAGGTTTATATAGATGCACAAATTGGTAGTATATCCTCCATTTTCAAATCTAAACAACGAAGTCAAAAGTCTTTGGAAGCAATTACAGCTTTGAAGACTGGTGAAGAAAGAGAGGGAGGCATGCATCAATGTCACTCGATATAAATTGAGCTGAATTCTGAGGTAAGTCCCTTGCCTTCATTTCAATTTATCAAAAAATGGAAATTTGTACATAGTCTAATCACTTTTGTTGTGTATTATCTCATTCTAAAGTTATTCTATTGTATCCATTCTAGAAGGCATTAGTTTTGAATTCTCTCCGGAAAGATGTTTTTATTTTGTATGCTTAAATAGTAGGATATATATAATAGTTTGTTAGTTGTATTTTCCACACATACTTTGCATTGGATATTTTTAAACTTGGGTGTTTCATATTCCTTACACCATGGCTATATCCTTATTTTATTCTAGTCTGAAAATGAATATTTAAAAGGTTTTATTTTAAAGAACCATCCACTACAAATGGATTTCATTTTTCATGTCATGTGCTTTAGTGCTTAAATTTCTTATGTCACTTAAGTTTGAAGTTTATTTGCAATTGATTTAATTTTCTACTCGAATTGAAATGACTAAATTAGTATTCTTTCAAAAGTAGTTAATGTAGTTTGTTTTGGAAGAGATCGATTGGAGCATAGAATATATTATACAGTCATTTCATACTATGTTGGTATACCATATGCTTCACTTTAAGATAACAAACTTTGCATTAGATCATAAGTTTATGAAGTATTGTACAACAAAACATGTCTACAGCTATGTGTTTTTTTTAGCACCCACTTTATAGCATGTAAGAGTTTCATAGAATCTCTTTAATAGCATAAATTAAAGTATATTGATTACGATATTCTTCTTATAGTCTTTGACTATCTCAAATTTTATTTTGAAATGATGTTTTAAATCACTCATGAATCATTCTCTTACAATAGTTGTAACATGAGTTGAATCTGCTTCTCTTTTAATTTAGATTTCATTTGAATTATATAGTTCATATAAAAGTTCATTTTGATTCTTTAAGGTTGAAGTAAAATAAAAATCTAATATCTATAATATGACATATTTATGCCTTTATGATAAACTATAAATATACTTCTATGTTGTGACTATTAGCTGTTGTTTTGGTTAGTCTGTTGAGATGTGTTGTAGAAAAATTTGCTCGCACATGTTTTAGAAAATTGCTAAATGTTTTCTGGGTTTTTTTGTTAGTTACTCCACCTTTCTAAAACATATTGAATTTTAAAATTTGGATGTCAGACGTAAAAGTGATTATTTTTTAAATGTTGCACTGTCTCATTGTGATCAGCAAGCTAAATATTGTTAAGTGAATTAATTAATCAATTTATTATCAAGTTTTCTTTCTTGATTAGATCTACTTCACCAATTAAGATTAATTATAAAATATGATGCAAACTAAATGATGTTTTGTGTTTAATTCTCTTGGAGGTTGTGAAGGTTTGAGTGTTGTTTATCCTATTTACATAATCTATGTCCACCCATTCTATTGTTCTCAAATGAAATCACCAGGAGAGTCAGTGTTTATGTTCCTCGTTGAGATTTTCTTAAAAACACTCTATAATTGTGTGTCAATGATGGTATTTTATGTGAACTCATAGGTATAGTATCTTGAAATTTGAGTTTTGATGATAAACATTACTATTGACCAAATCAAGTTTGTAGTGATAAATAGTTTCTCTTTTAAATTATTATCAGTATCCTTGTGTTATTTTTTTTTTTGGTGTGAAGTAGTTATGTGCCTTTTGTTTTCAATCTAATTTCAAGGAATTTTATGAACCTAGTTGTTATATCTTTTGTTAGCCAACTCGGATGAGTGTTTGGTTGAAGTCCATGTTGTTGAACTACGATTCCTCTGTGTTGCACGTACGTAGGCACGACCATCAGAGATGAGCCCCCGAGGAATTAGGTCTGGCCCCTTAGGTTCCCCCATACTTTTGTGAGTTGGTCTTGTGTTGTGATTGGAAATTTTGAAGTTTGTGTTATGTAATTTAGAGGAGTTTGCGGTTGAAAGTTTTGGGAATTACACAAATCATAATGTTGTTTATATTTTTCTAAAGAAAGACACTTTCCAATCATAATTACCTTTATAGAAAATATAGGATCCATGAAAACATTAGAAGTGTCCCCTTTAAGGACATTACTATGATATTTAGGATGAGATATAGGAATTTTATCATCCACATTAAACAAATGGGTCTTCTCATCAATGCTCATCACAGAATCACCAAAGTACACCTGTTTATTCAAGTGATATGATAATCATTGTTTATAGTGATAAGAAGATAAAGGACAGTAGAAACCTAAGAATTATTCCAACACTTACTCTAGGGAGAAAAAATATTGAGGAAACTTGTTAGAGTCTACCTCATTTTTAATGAATTTAGGATGAGCTAATTCAAGAGAAGAAGGTTTGACAAGAATTATGTTGACATTCAACCATGGTTTTACTTAGACCTTGGTTTGGAGTGATGGTATCAAAGTACCATGTTATTTTCATGAAGATAAAACTCTTTGGTTACATTAATACCTTGTTCACTACATCCAAAATTATTACCTCTATAACCATGTTTAGAAAGGAGATTAAAACTAGGGCCATAACATGTTTTCAACTCTTAGGAAGAAGAAGGATAAATATATAGAGCATGATTCTAATAATGAGTATCATAATCCTTTATGAGAGAACCACCATCCTTCGTAATAGGAACATGAACACTAGCCTCCTTAACTAAAGAATTATTATCTTCCACCTTAACAAGAGTATGATCATTTTCCTTAATGGGAGGACAATCAACTTTCTTGGAAGAAGTGTATGATATCATTGGAATGTCTAGGTGTATAGGATAAACCTTGTACTCTCTAATAAAGAATTCAATAAATTTGAAGGAACCCAATTATCACCAAGGCATGTGTTCAATTTAGAAGAAGAGGTAGAAGAGTTAGACCTAGGGTTCCTTGCTTCAAGATGATCTTCCTTAGGGAAATCTATCTCAAGAGAAGCCTTTGAAATAGGCACTACCAAAGTAGATTCCAATGCATTAGAAGATAATGAAGGAATAAAATTATTAAGAATAGAGGCAACTGAGATTTGAAATCCCATTTCACAAAGGTGTACAATATAAGGGTCATCCTTGATTGTAACTACTTTTTTATTAGCAAAAATATTATAGAATGTTGTAAAGTAGAAGTAACTACTCCCAAAGAATGAAACCAAGGTCTTTCTAGGAGATTATTATAAGGTAAAGAACCTTAAATAACATAAAATAGTCTAAGTATGGTAATGGGTCCCAACCTCAAAGGAAATATTATCATGCCTAAGGCTTGTTAACTGACATTATCAAATCCATGAATGTACAAAAAAGAAGTAGAAAGAGATGAATTAATTTCAATCTTAGGTAATAAGTTAATGCTACATATGTTGATATCCAAACCTATGTAAATGATACCATGCATAACACCAATTTTATTAATGTTCACTTTTATTAGAGAATTTTCTTGCTTCTATACTTTTGAAAGCAGGAGTTCATTCAGATAAAATGTAATTTTTGGAAAATCTCTATGAATATAAGCCATCAATGCATTAACATCCATTGGCCTAGTAGAAGAAGGAAAGGGGATATTTTTAAGGATTCATAAATAATTCCTTGATAAAATAGAGTACTTTGAAGAAATCCCATAATAAGATCTTGGTAGGACTAACACAAATTTGCTTGACAAGATCATACTCATTGAGTTATTTAACTGCAAGTTTACATGTTGGAGGAAGAACTTGTTGAGAAGTTGGTAAATAAGTTGGTTGATTTAAATTTTATTGATTCCTTTTGGTATTTTAGTTATGGGCTAGTGCACTATAAAATAAAGTCTTATGTTGCAAAAATATCATGTAAAGGTATAGCATGTGAATAGTGGTAGGAACCCCATAAATAGAATAAATTATTTTAGGAGACAAGATATCCAAAGTCACATAATTGATGGGTCTCTTAGGTCTTTGAGGGGTTGTAGAAACTACAACTATATTTGTATACATTTTGACTTGCAAAGAAGAAGGTTGTAATGAAATTTTTTATTAGAAGATCTATAGGCAGAAGGAGATGCCTCTAAGAAATCATATTGGGAATAATCCAACATATCAAAATATTCTTAAGAAAAGGAATTATCATAAGAATTGAAGTTTTGAAGAAAAATATTTGACATGATTTGGTTCACGTTGGGTTCACCAAAATGTAAAGGAGGGGATTTGATACTCCTAAGTCTCTAGGATAGAGAAGATTCTATGGGGAGTGAATATCCCTTGATTACCTCAAAGTACAAGCTGAAGTGACAAAGTGAAAAATAGGGAAAGTCATAATAAGTTAATTAAATGAAATACTAGGCTAAAATGATAAAATTGTGAATTAACAAAATCTAGTGAGGAATTGCAGAATTCTAATTACAAAAATAAAAATGAAAAGACTTTTAGATTTTACCCTCAAAAGGATAGAGTCACAACCAATGAATGAAAAAATTCCATGAGGATATCTACACCCCATGATGTTGTTCATGTCAAGTCAAGAGGTAAAATTTTAAAACCTATAGGTATCCAACTCTTCAAATCCTAAAATTGGCACATAGAAATGATGAGGATAAATATTGCAATAGTTTTAGGGATTTCCTCAGTCAAACCCCTACTTTGGTGTTTCTACCTCCATGGAAAGATAAATAAATAGAAATAAATGAGACATTTGATAGGAATAAACCTTGCTATGGAGGAGAACCCCTACCATGAATAAAATAGACAAGACAAAGTGACAAGAGAGCATTACCAATAGTTCATTACTCCCTCTTGGTGTGATAGATGAGAAATTGTTTTCTTACAAGAGATCCTTGGATGTTTATAAGATGAGAATCTGGTAGATATTCACTATAGAGAAGAGATGTAGAAGATAATAGATAAAGAGAGCAAGATTGAGAGAGAGTGAGAATGAATGAGAATGAGAGTGAAAAGATGAGTTTTGTGAGGTTGCATTGGTGAGAAGAGTTGTTACACTTGAAATTATAACATAATGATACATTTCATAGGAAAGGGTCATGAGATTCCCTCATTTGAAACTCAAAAAAATTTGGGATTTGATGCAGGAGCATCCAGTGGTGTAAGGGCAATCTTGCATCACCCAAAAATAGTTAAATTTCAAATTTCTCAGTTTTTAGATGTTTTTACATTTTTTTGGATACCTTTTTTGTCATAATGAAATTCCTAATTTACGGTTTTCATTTTCTATTCTTGGGTGGAAAGATATTGCAGTTTTAGTTTCCCAGATTTGAACCTGAAAATCTTCTGAGTTAGATTTGAGGCACTTAAAGTTCCTGGATCAGCCTTGAAACTTGCCAAAATTGGTGTATCTAATTTCAATCATGTTATTGACTTTGAGACCTTTCCAACAGTTCAAACGATTCACGAATTGGAGTCCCGGATCAAAAGTTATGGCCCCGGGAAGTTGGCACACTTTCTAGAAGATACAATTGCAAATGTTCTTTTGAAATTTGAACTTCAAGTTGTAATTTTTTGGTGCCAAACCACCTAAACTCAAAATTTGAATGCTATTTTGGCTCCAAACTAAAGAGGAGCTCTATTTATGGGCAGGTTTCTAATTTTTTGGGTAACTTTTTGGGGGACAAGCTCGCATATTGCGAAAGGGTTATTCTGTAGCTTTCTGTAACTTGCATGTGTTGTAGAACTTGGGGATTGAGATCCTCTGCATGTAAGAAGCTCCATTTTCTAAATAATAAAATTATTCTCTTTTTTGTGGGTTATTTTATGTGTCTCGGGCTGTGCCCTCATCAAGTGGTATTAGAGCGGGTTTTCTTGAGCATGTGGACAGATCACCGATCGTGAGGCAATTCGCACCAGGACTGTGGTTGTGGGTCAAGGTCAAGAAAGATGCCTCCAAGAGTGATGCATGGTAGGCGTGGTGGTGCTAGAGGTGGTTGAGGTGGCAGAAATGCTGGTGGAAGAGATGCACTAGCAGCCCTCCAAAGATAGATTGACGCATTACAAGAGCAGTTGAGAAGAGGGTTAAACTTGAGGGAGGAAAGTGAGGATGAAGGAGAGGAAGAAGGTTCAAATGTAGAAGAGGAAGAAGAAATAATTGATCAAGACCAAATGTGGCTAATAAGGGCCATTTCGAAGATCAGGAAAAGACCCAGAGCAGAAGTCCCCAGTTATTCCGGAAGTCTAAACTCGGAAGAGTTGATCGACTGGATCAACAAGCTAGAAGAATATTTTGAGTATGAGGATATAGAGGACCCAGATCGAGTTAAGTTTTTGAAAATGAAGCTGAAAGGCCGTGCCAGTATTTGGTGGAAAGAGGTCCAGTTGGAAAGAAATCGAAGAGGAAAAAGAAATATCACCAAATGGGATCAAATGGTAGAGAAACTAAAGAAGCAGTTCATACCAATAGACTACGAGTTAGATCTATTGAAGAAATTGCAAGGGTTGAAGCAAGGAAGTAGATCTGTGAAAGAATATACTAAAGAATTTCACAAGATAATCATCAGAATGGGCCACACAGAGGCCAATAAGGAGAAGGTATCCCGATATCTTAATGGGTTACGACCTAGCATTCAGGAGGAGTTAAGCCTAGTCAGAATGACCACCATTGAGGATGTGTATCAGTTTGCTCTGAAGGTGGAAGAGAAGCTAAACAAAAGATTTGATGGAAAGAAAAAAGGATGAGGAGGTCAAAGTGGAAGGGGCAGTGGAAGACCTTCAGGAAGCTGAAATGATGATGAAAAGAAAAGTGAAGATGTGGGCACCAGCCAAAGCCAAAGGAATGACAACTTCTACCACCCTCGTGATCAAAACAGTGGTGATCAAAGAGGTAGAGGACGAGGGAGATATGGACAAGGATCTGGAAGAGGTGGTTTCAAAGGAACATGTTTCCAGTGTGGTGAAGAAGGGCATCGAACCTATGAATGTCCACAACACCAAGGAAGGGCAGACAAAAGGCCAGAAGGTCGTGGAAGGGTTGCGCATGTAGATGAGGAGGCCCAATCTGAACATTCAGATGATGCTGAAAGGGGAGAATCCCTAGTGATTAGGAGAGCCCTGGTGACTGAGGAAAAGGAACCAGAACAGAGGAAGAATCTATTTCGCACAAGGTGCAAGTGTGAAGGAAATGTTGTGATGTCATTATTGACGGTGGGAGCACGATAATCTGTGTCGAAGAGATGGTCACAAAGTTGAAGCTGAAGAGGGAAATGCACCCGCATCCAAGTATCAAATTGCCTGGTTGCGGAAAGACCACAAAGTTTTGGTCAATGAGTAGTGCCTAGTAAAGTTCAAGATCAGGAGCTACCATGATGAGGCACTCTATGATATCATCCCCATGGATGCATGTCACATGTTGTTGGGGAGGCTGTGGCAGTTTGATAGGCAAGCTATACATGATGGCCATGCAAACACTTATTCCTTGACAAAGGATGGGGTTCATCACAAGTTGAAGCCCTGAAGGAGATGAAGAAAAGGTATGTAGTAGTGCTAGAATTTTTTATGTAGATGGAAGAAATTTTTTAGAAGGTATGAAGCATGAGCTTGTGTGTTATGCATTGATTCCTAGAGTGAGTAAGGAAGGTAGTGAGAAGGTTTCAGAAGAAGTTTCTGGGATGTTGGATGAGTTTCAGGATATTGTTTTTGATAATGTACCTGAGGGTTTACCACCAATAAGGAAGATCGGTCATTAGATTGACTTCCTAGAGCTAGTTTGCCAAATAAGGCAGCGCATAGAATGACTCTAGTAGAAAATGAGGAGTTGAACAAACAAGTTCAAGAGTTGTTAAGAAAAGATTTGATACGGGAGAGTTTGAGTCCATGTGAAGTACCTGCAGTACTAGCACCAAAGAAGGATGGGGAGTGGAGGATGTGTACAGATTCCTAAGCGATAAACAAGATAACAATCAAGTACCGATTTCCCTTGCCAAGGATGGATGACCTGATGGACTATTTGAGTGGAGCTCAGTACTTCACAAAGATTGATCTGAAGAGTGGATATCACTAGATCTGGATTTGAGAGGGAGATGAATGGAAGACTGCTTTCAAGACCAAAGAGGGCCTGTACAAGTGGTTAGTCATGCCTTTTGGGCTAACCAATGCACCAAGCACATTCATTCGACTCATGAATGAGGTACTAAAATAATTTCTAGGAAGTTTTGTTATTGTGTATTTAGATGATATTTTGATTTTCAGTAAGACATTGGATGAGCATCTAATGCATATTCAAAGAGCCTTTGAGAAGTTAAGAGAAGAGAAACTATTGATTAATCTAAAGAAGTGCAGTTTTGTGAAGAGGGAGTTAGTGTACTTGGGGTTTGTTGTCTCATCTGAAGGTCTCAAGATGGACCCAGAGAAGGTGAAGTTTATTCTAGAATGGCCTACCCTAAGAACTGCTACTGAGATGAGATCTTTCCATGGTTTGGCTAGTTTTTATAGAAAGTTCATTAGAAACTTCAGTAGTATTTGTGGACCCCTGACTAAAACAATGAGAGGGGATAGAAAAGAATTCAAGTGGAGCAGTGAGCAGCAAAGTTTGAACTATTGAAGCGGTGTGACAACCTGTTCTAGCCCTCCTAGATTTTAACAGTGTTTTAGGTGGTTGTGATGCCGGTGGTTGTGCCATTGGAGCAGTGTTTGAGCCAGAAAATTGCAGCCCATTGCCTATTCGGTGAAAGTTAAATGATGCCAAGAGAAAGTATTTTTTCTATGATCAGAAATTTTATGCAATAGTTCAAGCATTAAAGAAATGGAAACATTATTTATTGCCGAAGAATTTGTTCTATATCTTGATCATCAGGCCTTGCGATTACCTAAATAGTTAGGGAAAAATTAAATTAGAGGCATATGAAATGGGTAGAGTTTTTGCAGAGTTATACCTTTATTTTGAAACATAGGAATGGGAAGTCAAATAGGGTTTAGATGCCTTAAGTAGGAGGCATACATTGATGACAAAGATGCAGATTGAAGTGGTTGGGTTCAATGAACTTAAGACACTGTACGCAGAAGATCCTAATTTTGCAGAGGCTTGGAAAGCTTGCAAGGAACCTGTTACAGTGGATAGGACAAGGTGGATGGATTTCATAATCCAGGATGGCATGTTATTTAAGGGAAGTCAATTGTGTATCCCGAGGGGTTCCATGAGAGAGAACCTAATAAAGGAGAAGCATAGTGGAGGAATGGCAGGACATTTTGGTCAGGATAAGACCATTGCCATTATCAGTGAACATTATTATTGGCCTCAGTTGTCACAGGATGTGAAGAAGTTTGTACAAAGCTACAGGGTATGTCAGATGGCTAAAGGAGTGAGTCATAATACAGGCTTATATTAGCCCTTACCTATACTAGAGAAGTCGTGGGAGGATATAAGTATGAACTTTGTTCTTGGTTTACCAAGGACACAATGAGAGAATGATTTAGTCTTTGTGGTGGTTGATAGGTTTTCAAAGATGGCACATTTCATTCCATGTCATAAGACCCATGATGCAATCCACATTGCTGACTTGTTCTTCAAAGAGGTGGTGAGGCTACATGGTCTTCCAAAGAGTATTGTTTCAGATCGTGACACCAAATTTGTCGGGTACTTTTGCAGGACCTTATGGAAGAAGCTGAAGACAGAGTTGAAGTTCAGTTCTGCACACCATCCACAAACAAATGGGCAGACAGAGGTTGTTAACAGGAGTCTGGGTAACCTACTGAGATGTTTGGTAGGAGATAAACCCAAGGGATGGGAGTTGATCTTACCCCAGGCAGAATTTTCTTACAACAATTCTATCAATAGAAGCATTGGTAGATCACCATTCCAGATTGTGTATGGAGGTAGCCCTAGAACAGCTCCAGAATTGAGGAAGATGGACCAAGAGAAGAAAATAAGTGTTGAAGCTGAAGATTTTTCCGAACACATCAAGGATATACATGAGAAGGTAAGAGAGCATATTAATAAGATGAATATGCAGTATAAGGCTAAGGCATATCAGAAGAGGAGGTATAAGGAGTTTCAAATTGGTGATGAAGTGATGGTCCACTTGAGGAAAGAAAGGTTTCCAGTATGAACATATAACAAATTGATGATGAAGAAGTTTGGTCCCTATAAAATTTTGAAGAGGCATGATTCAGGGAATGCATATGAGGTAGAGTTGTCAGATGGATTCAACATTTCCCCCGTGTTCAACATTTTAGATTTGACAAAGTATCATGAAGGTGGCATAGAGGAAGTACCAATGATGGAACAGTGTGGGATTCCAGCACCTACTTCAGAAATGGAGGAGATTGAAGAAATCCTGGATAGTCATGTGGGAAGGAGTACTAGGAACAGCCAGTATGAAGAATATCTGGTGAAATGGAAAGGAAGGCCTATTGAAGATTCATCCTGGTTGCCTAAGGCAGAGGTTGACTATTTGGGTTTTCCTCTACCATCTAAGATGTGACGGGGTCACTTCTCAAATTACCCTGGGTGTCTGATGCAGGAGCATCTAGTGGTGTAAGGGCAATCTTGCATCACCCAAAAATAGTTAAATTTTAAGCTTCTCAGTTTTTCAATGTTTTTACATTTTTTTGGATACCCTTTTCATCATAATGAAATTCCCAATTTATGGTTTTCATTTTCTATTCCTAGGTGGAAAGATATTGCAGTTTTAGTTTCCCAGATTTGCACCTAAAAATATTCTGAGTTAGATTTGAGGCACTTAGAGTTCCTAGATCGGCCCCAAAACTTTCCAAAATTGGCATAGTAGATTTAAAGCACATTATTGACTTTGAGACCTTTCCAATGGTTCAAACGGTTCGCAAATCAGAGTCCCGGATCAAAAATTATGGCCCCGAGAAGTTGGCGCACTTTCTAGAAGATACAATTGCAAATGTTCTTTCGAAATTTGAACTTCAAGTTGTAATTTTTCAGTGCCAAACCACATAAACTCAAAATTTGAATGTTGTTTTGGCTCCAAACTAAAGAGGAGCTCTATTTATGGGCGAGTTTCTAATTTTTGGGTAACTTTTTGGGGGACAAGCTCGCATATTGCGAAAGGGTTATTCTGTAGCTTTCTATAACTTGCATGTGTTGTAGAACTTGGGGATTGAGATCCTCTGCATGTAAGAAGCTCCATTTTCTAAATAATAAAATTATTCTCTTGTTTGTGGGTTACTTTATGTGTCTCAAGATGTGCCCTCATCAGGATTATTGCACTACATGCAAGCGTCCAACTCAAAAATTTACAAGAAATGAGGTGACAAACTACTAACACTTCATCATTGTCCCTTATGGAGTTGAAATCATGAAATTCCAAATCATAAGGTTTTTTCACTAATGTGGTGAGGTATCATAAATGTAATGGGCTAAATGCATAACTATGAAATTTCCTTAGGGTGCAATTTTATGATGGGACCAAATTGAGTGGTTTTGATGTGGAATACTCTTTAACAAGAAACTATGTTTTTTTGTTTATTTTCCTTCATGAAATGGTTTGTAGATAGTATATTGAGGATTCTTAATTTTTTGCATATCTTAGATCATTCCTTCTAAGATAATCTTTACAATTTCATAAAAATTCCTAATCTTCTATGCCAAATCCAAGTTTCTTCTTTTTGCACAGTAAGATAATATTGTTCATTTAACTCACTAAGATGATATATGTCATTGAATATCCTAGTTCCTTCCATAATTAGTTAATCCATACTTGATTTATTTATTTCAAAACCTTCAACACTGAAGGATATCTTATAACCTTTATCACACATCTAACTTACACTTAAATTTTTATGTTATAGTCCTTCAATATACAAAATATCATGATTCTTTATCCTACCACCATAAGGATTCAAATTAACCTTACTGGTGATTTTGGCAATAGAATTATTTCCAAGAGTCATAGAACCTCCTTCAAATTTCTTAAAATTCATGAACTTAATTTTATCTCCAATCATGTAGCTTGAACATCTGTTGTCTAGGATCCACAAGTTCTTCTCCTTTTGAGCATGTAGAGCAATTTGAGAAATCATAGATTTTTCTAAATTTTTCTCTTCAGGAACCTACTTCCAGAATTTGTCAAATTCATGAATTCTACATTCTAAATCCTTTTCTTCCTATTTTTTGGTAGAGGAGGACTCAAAAAATTGTTTTTATAGTTCACAACAATTTGTCCATTTTTTTTGAATTTGTAGAAAATGATATTAAAATTGTATAGAGGTGCAAATACATTATTGTTAACAAAGTTGTTTCTTCTTACTGAAGCTTTTCTACAGTCCACAAACTTATGACCAAAATTATTGCAATTGAAATAGTAATTGGAAAAATAATAATTGAACCTAGTGTTCCATCCCTATCTTCTAGATCTTCTACTCATCTTTTAAACTTTAATAAATCCATCATTTGGTGTCTTTCCTTCACTTTCAATGGCTCTTTCAGACTTTTTACTTCTAGAACTAGTCATGTCCAAACTTGCATTAGTAGGATTCATTAACTATTCTAGCACTTTTTCATTTGATCATCAAAACAATTTCTAGTTTTGACATGAAAATATTGATTACATCCTAATATTTTATCTAGAGTCTTAGTACTATTTCTAAACTTCATCTATAGTTTCTAATTCACATTTTCAAGTTATTTTCTTATCGTCACAACTTCTTCAATCTTCTCATATTTATTTTCTCTTGAAAACAATTTTTTGGTTAGAACTTCTTCAATCATTCTTGCTTCTTCTTCTTGGGTCTTCAGTTCAAAAATAATCTTCTTTTCTTTCTCTAGATCCAAAGATACCTTTTATTTAGAATTCACTTCTTCAATTCTATTGTTTAGTCTCTTAATCTCTTTTCCAACACATAACAACTATTCCACACGATCTATTTCATATTCATTATTTTCAAAATCCATTTTTGCATCTTCTTTAGTAGTTTCAAAAGCCATGAATACAATTTTTTCTTTTTCATATCTACATATATATTCATCTTCTTTATCAATAGAGTAGTCTTCCTTGTTAGTGTAGAAACTCTTTTGTTTCCTCTGACCTTTATTCCTTCTTTAAAATGAAATTTTTCCATAGTTTTTCTCAACATTGGAAGAATCCCTATGGGGAACTTAGCCATAAAATTTCCTACATCACCACAATCAAAACACTTAAAAAGTAACTTACCTTTATACTTACCATAGCCTCTTTGTAGCCTTTTGACAAAATTAGCTTCCTCTAGATTTTATCCAATATAAAAATTTGGATCAACTTGCTTCTTAGATAATTAGAATGTTGTCACTTTCCTTAAAAAATCCTCACTTTCTAATCTCATTTCAAAATTAGTTAGAATTCCATGTAGATTAATCATCTTCAAAACATTCAAATCCTTAGCTTCTTCAATTGTAGATACACTAGAATAAAATTTTTTAGGAAGAGATCTGACTACCCTTTTCACAACATTTTTTCCTTTCAATTCCTTACCAAAAATTCGAATAGAGTTGACAACTTCATCAACCTCGAGCAAGAATATGGAAATATTTTCATCTTCTTTCATCTTCAGCTTTTAAAATTGAGATCTATGAGTTTTCAGCTTTTCCTCTCTGACTTTATCATCACCTTCATAGATGGTATGTAATTTTTTGCATATTTCCTTCACTGATTTATACTGCATCACTTTCACAAATTCAAATTTAGTCAATCTGCATAAAAAATAACATTTTTTTTCTTAGCATTAATTTCACAACCCTCTTTTTGGCCTAATCCCTAGGATGATTTTTTCAGGAATCTAAAATCCCTCTAACAATAACATCCAAATGTCAAGTCCTAGAGCCATCATGTAGGACTCCATCCTAACTTTCCAAAATGCAAAATCAGATCCATCAAAGAGTGGAGATTTATTTGTAGAGAATCCTTCTTGAGAAACTAAGTATGCCATCTTATAACTACCTTAAGTTTTTAGGCTTCTTCAAAGGAACTTGAATCTAATACCAATTAAAGGGCACACAATCTACTAAGAGGGGGGTGAATTAGTAGATCAAATCTATTTAAAACTCTGAACTCAAACGCACATATTAGAAATGAAACTTGAATTAAAGAATATACTAATGATCAAGTGACAACATAAGCACACATATTTGCACATGGGAACACCTGATATACATGGAAACCCAAAATGGAAAAAACCATGGTAAGAATAGGTGCTTGGATCTACTATCCAAATAAAGCCTCACAAAGAAAAAATATACAAGTAAATTTTACAATATGAATTAGGAAAAAAGCTACAAGAGACACCAATCCCCTATTGTGTTTGTAGGCACCAACCTACTAGAGACAATAATCCCCAATTGAATTGGTACAATAGGTAGAACAAAAGTCCTACCAAATTACATAGATAAAGCTTGTAAATCTCCAATTGTATCCTAAGACATCACATAGACTTTTGAACTAGAAACATGTACTCTTCCACACTTATTATGATCTTTTAAGAATGGTGAATACTTTAAAATCTAACTCACATTGAATAACTCTACCTTCACGAACGTCTCTTTGTATATTCACCTTCTACACTTCATCAAATTAACATTGTGCATCCATATGACTAATGAATATATACACTTCTTCTATGTCATCTAGGGGTCCACAAATAACCAAGATGAAATAAAGTGAACCTAAATTCAAATTACATGAAATGTGTAATAGGTCGGTCCAAAATAAAATTTTATTGCTACCACAAGAACCTTAATCATGTCCTAACTTGACACCACACACAAGATTTGAATTCCACACACTAATAACTATTATTGCATTTGGTTGATAGATAGACAGAGAGAACCTTCTGTCACTCCAATATTTTTACATGCTAAACATATCCTTCAAAAACTTAAGAATATAATAAAACTAGTGTAGACAAACTCTCCTCTAATGCCACAAACCCAAAATCCATTTGTGAAAGAAACATTGACCATAATTGTATTGCTAGAGAAAACTCTCTACTTTGAAAACTAAGTTGAAACATTTTGGTAAAAATTTCTAGTTTAAATCTATCATAGTGAATAGATGAATAAATGATATTGTGAGCATATAGTGATCACACATACTTCTAGAACTATAACTAGTAACATATATTTTTACAAATCTTTGCAACTCAAAATGATATTTCAAGGGAGTATAGTGATAATTCATGTACTACTTAGCCTTACACCCTTGACATAGTGAACTCCTTTGAAATCAATGACAACCTCTCTTCAATAGAAATTAGATATTATTTGTGATTAATTAGAAAATAAAAATGGTTTAAAAGGAAAAATTAATTTCATTCTTATTGTGTTTTATTTTGAGAGGAATTTGGATAGGAAAATTTCTCTTCTCTCCAAATTATTTTTTTTGTGATTGGGTGAGCAATTGTGGATCAAACTAAGTGAGATCAATTGTATCCTGATAGGAATTAGTAGGAAAACATGATTTTGCATTGATTCATGCATCTATGCGGTGTGTTTAAAGTTCTTCCCTTTTCAAATTTTGCTAAATTTAGAAGTATGTTTTTAATATCTCCTACAATGAATAATTGTTTTCATTTTGAATGGTTGAAAATGGATTTGTAGATGTTAGAATCTCCCAATGATTTTTATTTCATAGAATTAGGGGTAGATTAATTATTATCTGATGCAAGAGCATCCTAGGTTCTTGGAAATCTTGCATCAACCCAAAAATATTTCATTTCAATTTTTGTTCTTGTTCAGTTCTTGTTTAGTTCAAGTTGGTGGATTCATCCTAGTTGCTCACTAGACCTTGTGGATCTAAGTTTACATCATGGAAATGTTTATATTCCTTATTCTAAGATTTGAGCATGATTGGATCTTTTTCTAGAAAGTTATCACTTATGGATTTAATGGTAGTTTCTTGAACTAGCACCAGAATAATTTCAAACCTAACGACTAGTTCGATCGCTTGTGAATCTTGATGGTGTGATTTAAATTGTTCCATGGAGTGTCCCTAACCTTAATTATATGCCCACACTTCATTATATGCATTCACTAAGGAGTAATAAAAATTTGAGGCCGACCCATTCATGTGCATGTTACATTTCCTTCATCAGGGATTGTAAAGTTCTTTGGCCAATGCAAATGATTCTAGATCTCAAGATGTGATATAAATCATTGCAATAGATCATTAGAAAGGTAGTGCGATGAACAATAGATTTGAGATGTTATATTTTTTCTTACATTAAGGAGCATACAGGAATATTGTATTTTGAGCATGTTGTATCAAGCTTGTCAACCAAATCTATAAGCCTGAATGTTTCTAGTTGATTATAATCAAGATTTATGTTAATGAGAATGTTTGAATCTGCATTTTCCTCCATTTTTTGTGTTACTTCCATTGTGTAACTCTTGTTTCATGGTCTAGATTTTTTTCTTTGAGGACTCTCCTACCATGGCTACATGAGATTGGTATCAGAGCAAGATTCGATCTATGAGAGATCACCAAAATTCAAAAATTCCTATTGAATATTTTTTGTAGGGTGGTGGACTAAGGATCGGAACTGCAATTACAGATGACTTGTGTAAAGATGGTGGGAAGAAGAAATGTTAGAGGAAATGTAGACCCATCTTTAATGGAGATGTTGAGAGGAATTTTTGCTACATTAGATGCAGTCAAAATGACCTGGAGGAGAGGTCGACCAATTGATAATGTGAGTGATGAAGAGGTAGAATTATAGGAAGAAAGGGAAAGAGAAGATCAACCTGGCTTGGATTAGGGAGAAGAGAGGTTCATAAGAACCCTAACTAGAGAAAACACAAAACAACATTTAAATCCATTGAATTATAGAGGTAAGTTGAATTCAGATGAATTGCTTGATTGGATAACAAAGAAGGTACCACTGAAGATAAGAAGGTGAAATTTTCTTGTACAAAGTTGAAAGGAAATTCATCCCTTTGGTGGAAATATTTTTAGATAGATAGGAAAAGAAGACGAAAGGGAAAGATAAGATCATGGGATTAGATGGTGGATAAATTAAAAACAAATTTTATTCTTGTAGATTATCATATCAGTTTATTCTGGAAGTTACAGAATTTGAAGTAGGATTCAAGTGTGAGAGATTATACTGAGGAGTTCTACAAGTTGAATATCAGATTTGGACATTAAAAGGATGAGATCAAGCAAGTAGCTAGATATGTGAATGGATTGAGGTCATATATATAAGATTAAATTAGTTTGATTAAGTTGCAGAGTGTGGAAGAGGCATACCAATGTGCCCTAAAAGAAAAAGAAAAATTGAATAAAAGACATGAGCAGAGATAGAGAGGAAGAGGTGGAAGATTTCAAAGAGGAAGAAATTTTACTGGAGGAGGAAGAGGACCTTTTACAAATGAAAATAAAGATAAGGAAGTCATTATGAATGATAATTCGTACCATAAAGGTGATGGAAACTCTTACTGGGGAGGAGGATATAATGGTTACCAAAATGAGGGTTATAGAAAAGATGATAAGGAGAAAAGAGTATTTAGGGGAACTTGTTTTTAAATGTGGTGGAGAAGGACATAGAGAATTTGAATGCAATCAGATAGAGACAAGTAGAAAGATAGAAAACAATAGAATAATAGTCTTTTTCAAGGAAGATCATGTCAAATCATCTAACAAACTGGAAGATGGAGAAGTGTTGCTTAATAGAAGAATATTTTGTTAAAGTGAGGTGAAGCAAGAACCATTGCAGAGAAATAATTTGTATTAGACCAGATGAAAGGTAGCTGGTAAATGTTGTAAAGTGATTATTGAAAATGGAAGCTCCGAGAACCAGGTTTATGAATAAATGGTGACCAAATTGAAGTTGAAAATATTGAAACACCCAAATCCCTATTACATAGCATGGATTCAAGATGAGCATAAGATACTAGTAAGTGAACAATGTTTGGTGAAATTGAAGATAGGAAATTATCATGATGAAGTTTTTTGTGATATCATGCCTATGGATATATGCCATGTTTTGTTGGGAAGGCCTTGACAGTATGATGGACAGGTTATTCATGATGGAAAGAACACATATACCATTGTGGCTAATGGGATGAAGCAACATTTTTTGCCATTGGAGGATGTTCCTAGAGTTGAGGTTTGTACGCATGCTAGAATTTGTTTGGTTGACAAAAGGAGATTTATGGATGGATTGAGACATGAGAACATCTGCTATTCCTTGGTTCCTAAGAAGCCTAAAGACTTGAAGCATGTAGAAGAAAAATCAAAGGAGATAAAGCAGTTGTTGACAGAGTATGAAGAGATCATTTTAGATAATGTACCTGATGGATTACCACCTATGAGGAGTATTAGTCATTGCATGAATCTAATTCCTAGAGCTAGTTTTCCTAATAAAGCAACACACTAGATGACACTTGTAGAGAATGAAGAGTTGAATAGAAAATTGCAAGAGTTGTTGAGGAAGGGTTTGATCAAAGAAAGCTTAAGTCCACGTACAATACCCGTTGTGTTAGCACCTAAGAAGGATGGAGAATGGAGGATGTGTACAGATTCTAGATCCATAAACAAGATCAAAACAAAGTATAGATTTCCTTTGCCTTGGATGGATGAAATTATGGATTATTTGAGTGGAGCTAAATACTTTACAAAGATAGATTTGAAGAGTGGATACCATCAGATCAAAATCAGTGAAGGGGATGAGTGGAAGACAACATTCAAGAAAAATGAAGGATTGTATGAGTGGTTGGTGATGCCTTTTGTGCTAAAAAATGCACTAAGTACAAAATGCATTGAGTACATTCATGAGGTTGATGAATGAGGTATTGAAGAAATTCTTGGGTAAGTTTGTGATTGTTTATTTGGATGACATGTTGATTTTAAGTAAGAGTAGAGAAGAACATTTGTTGCATATAAGACAAGTTTTGTAGAGGTTGAGAGAAGAGCAGTTGTTGGTAAACATTAAGAAGTGTAGTTTGATGAAGGAAGAATTGGTATATCTGGGATTTTTGATATCTATGGATGTATTGAAGATGGATCCAAAGAAGGTAAGAGAAATTGTTGAATAGCCTACACTAGATAGAATTGGAGAGGTAAGATCATTTCTACCAAAAGTTCATTAGGAATTTTAGTTCTATTTTCAGTCCTATGAAAGAAACAATGAGAGGAGATAAGAAGGATTTTAGGCAGACATCTAGGGAAGATTGAATTTTTGAGTTGTTGAAAGAGAAGGTGACTGAGCAGTTTGTGTTGGATTTACCAAACTTTAGTAGTGTATTTCAGGTAGACTGTGATTTAAGTGCAAATGCAATTGGAGCAGTATTAAGTCAACAAGGAAGACCAATAGCTTATTTCAGTGAGAAATTGAATGATGCTAGGAGAAGTTATTTAGTGTATGATCAAGAGTTTTATGCCATAGTTAAAGCCTTGAAGAAGTGGAGGCATTATTTTTTCCTAAGGAGTTTTTGTTATATACGGATCATCAGTCTTTGCAATATTTGAATAGTTAAGGTAAGTTGAATTAGAGACACATGAGATGGGTAGAATTCTTACAGAGTTATACTATTTTTTTGAAACATAGGAGTGGAAAGTCAATTAGAGTTGTTTATGCTTTGATAGGAGAAGGAATTTACTAGCAAAGATGAGAGTGGAAGTATTAGGCTTTGATGAATTGAAGAACTTGTATAAGGAAGACCCAGATTTTACAGAACCTTGGAGAGCTTGTAAAGAACCAGTTTTGGAGGATAGGAGTCAATGGTTGGATTATTTCATTCAGAAGGATATGTTGTTCAAACGGAATTAGTTTTGTATACCCCAAAGTTCAATGAGGGATAACTTGGTGAAAGAAAAACATAGTGGAGGATTGTCAAGTCACTTTGGAGTTGATAAGATAGTAGGATTGATATGTGAGAATTACTTTTGGCCACAAATTCATAAGTATGTTGGGAAATTTGTGTAGAGTTTGTCAAGTTGCAAAAGTGAGTAGTCAGAATGTTGGATTGTATAAGCCTTTGATAGTTTTGGAGAGACCTTGGGAGGATATCAACATGGATTTCATACTTGGTTTACCGAAGACACAAAGAGGTAATGATTCTATTTTTGAGGTGGTGGATATATTTTCTAAGATGGAACATTTCATACCTTCTAAGAACACAACAAATGCAGTACATGTATCAGACTTTTTTTTCAAAGAAGTGGTCAGATTACATGGATTACCTAGGAGTATTGTTTCAAAGAGAGATACAAAGTTTGTTGGCTACTTTTAGAGGAAACTTTGGAAGAAGTTAAAGATAGATTTGAAGTTTAGTTCTACTTTTCACCCACAGACTAATTGGTAGAAAAACATAGTAAATAGGAGTTTGGGGAATTTGCTGAGATGCTTGGTTGGAGAGATGACTAGATTTTGGGATTTAGTCCTTGCAAAAGCAGAGTTTGCTTACAATAATTCAGAGAATAGGAGTACCGAAAAGACACATTTTGATATTGTTATTGGATTTCACCCTAGAGGTATATCAAAGTTTAGAGACATCATTATGTAAGATAAAAGGAGTGTAGAAGCAGAGGAATTTTCAGAACATATGAGGAAAGTACATACTCATGTGAAAGAGAAATTGGAAGATATGAACTAGACATAAGGAAAATGAACCAACATCGATTCCAAATTTAATGGCAATTTCTTGAACCGACATCGAAATAATTTCAAACCTAACAGCTAGTTCGATTGCTTGTGGATCTTTCTCATAACTTGTGAATCTTGATGGTGTGATTAAAATTATTCCATGGATTTTCCCTGACCTTAATTATAGGTTCACACTTCATCCTATGCATTCATCGAGGAGTAATTCAAATTTGAGGCAACCCATTCATGCACACATTACATTTCCTTCATCAAGGATTGTAAAGATCTTTGGCTGACGTGGATGATTCTAGATCTCAAGATATAATATAAATCATTGTAATAGATCATTAGAAAGGTAGTTTGATGAATAATAGATTTGAGATGTTAGATTTCACCTCACATTAAGGAGAATATAGGAATATTGTATTTTGAGCATGTTGTATCAGGCCTATGAGCTAAATTTGTAAGCCTGGATGTTGTTGGTTGATTATAATCAAGATTTTTGTTAATAAGAATGTTTGAATATGCATTTGCCTCCATATTTTTTGTTTCTTTCATTGTGTAACTCTTGCTACATGATCTAGATTGTTCTCTTTGAGGACCCTCCTACCGTGGTTGCACCATTATGTAATTTTTTCCCAAAATGTCATTATAATGTCCATTTTTTTAGGAATTGTGCAAAATAAATGTTTTATAGTTTAAAAGGGGTTTTGCAAAATTTTCTCACCAACAAGTATTTTTAGATTTTAAAATTTTAAAAATTCAATTTTAGTGAAATTTTAATGGATTTTTTTGGGAAATTTCTAATTTTAGCATCTTTGAGGAAATTTGAATGTTTTAAATGAAATTGGATGTTTTGGAAAGTTTGGATGCAGGAATACTTCATGAAATGTGAAAAAATGTTTTGTAGAAACATGGCATGAAAATCGGATAAATTTGGAAATTGTACATTATTTTGTGTCTTGTGACAATGTGGAATTGTATTGAGTTTGAATTGGTCATTGAGTGACCTTGTGTTATTTGTGGTAGCCTACCTCATAACATTTCAAAGATATTATGGTATTTCATGGGGCATATTATTAATATCATTGATATGGCTCTTGATACCTTCGTTGGATTTCATTGTTGTGTGTTAGAGTGTTATCCTACCTAAATTTCATATTGTGGTAGAGATTCTCTCTTGCATTCATGAATTTCATGTATACTTTGTGAGTTGCATGAGTGTTAGCCTATCTACCAAGTGTCCCTTTTTAGTGTTATTCGGCCATAAGTTCAACTCCTTATTAGTTTATTCAATGAGATAGAAAATTTACCCAACTTCCAAACACTTAGCACTTAATCATATTACAACTATTGAGTAAGAACATAATGAAATTTCCTTTCATTAGACTAGTAGACATGATAAAACCTATATCTCCAAATGTCAACCCAAAAGCATTTTGTCAATATCATCATACACATGGACACAATATAGAGCGATGTATGCATCTTAAAAATCAAGTACAAGAACTCATCAAATCTAATCAAATATAATTGGAAAATGTTAGTGACAAAGGAATTAAGTCCATTGCCCCACCCAATCAAAATTTGGAATTTTTTGCAAATTCCATGCTAAACCATACATCCAACTTTTTATGAGCTTGTGGTCATAATATTTATTTTGAGGATGATCTAAAAAATATGGTCACTATAATAGATGTTCAACCTCATAAGGGTTCTACCACTGTGTTCTAGAACATTTCTTTTACACATATTGATACATCTATACATTCACTAGATGGTTCTCTCTATATCATCAGAAATATCAATGACAAACCTATACATGGGATACTAATTTATCTTGTGTGTTTAGAGAATGTGATCACTAAGGAATTCTTATTTCTATATGAGATTTATCAATATTCTTATGAACAACCAAAAGAATGGTTAAAATTTCATGATTTTTTTTCTCACCCTACAATAGGTTTAATAACTCTTCCACTTAAGAAGATTGTCTAAAACAATTAGATGTATCATTCTTCATCATATCGATGTTAGACCAATTTTATGTGAATCTAGGTTATCCATGGCTATTCTCCTTAAATGTTTTCTTATTGATAATTCACAAGTGCATAAAGTTTTCATTTGAGAATCAAATATTTACAATTCATTACAGTGGGTTCAATCCTTTGGATTCCTATGGAAAATTTTCATTAAACTATTTGTTGCCTCAACCAATGGAACCTATAAAAACTTGTAAGGATTTATTTTTTAGATCATACCAAAAATTTAAGGTAAAGTGCATAACAAAGTTATCCCTATAAGTGTGGAATAAGTAATGAGTAAACTAAGAAACAACACTTCTTAATAAGACATTATATCAAAGATTCAACAATAATTCAACTATTTTAAAGAAAGAATGTAGTGAAAGCGTCATATTTTTTCCTATCTCCAAATATTTATTAAGTCACTCGGCTCTCATATTTTGTAAGCATTGTGACTATTAAAATGCCAATCTAGAGAATGAGATTGCTGCAAGAGCACCTACACCTCATTCTCCATTTTTGCTTATTTGATGGAAATTGGTGTTTAGTAGGGTTAGTATTGGTCTTTTGAGTGTTTTTTCCTTTAAATAAGGTCTAACAAGACCATAGATTATGATCTAGGTTGAGTTTTTGAGTTTTGAGTCTAAATGTACACAAATGCACTCTTGCACTAAAAGATGCTCTTGTAGCCTTTGAAGGAAAAAACATGAATTTTTATGTAAATGTGCAAGGGTGGGGGTCTTAATAATGTAATAAGGCTAATTCCAAGCCATTTGAATGGTTTTTAAGGTCTTAGGTCTTTAGGATTGAAAGGTTGCTTCAAAATGCAAAGTTTTCATAATGTAATTTGGAGTAAACTCAACATTTATGATGTAATTATCATTAAACAATGGGTTCCCTCCTTGAAAATAAGTTGAGAATCATTGGTAATTATGTGGAAAAGTTTAAATAGCCTCCTTTTGGTTGAGGCATGTGGTTGTATGAAGTTTTGAAGCATTAATATAATAAAAAACTCTATTTTTCTATTTTTTCCAGCATTTTTCACTATTCCTATGCTTGGTACAGTCTCGTACTTCATTGTACGGGATCAAAATTGGTATGGTTTGAAATATGGAAGATTATTATTTGTTTTGGTGGTGATTTGGATCATTTTCATCAAGTATTGAGTAAGTTACATCAGTTTTAGTGAAAGTGGGTATGAAAACCTACAAAACAAGGGTTTGTTCACAAATATGTTCATAATTCACCATTCCATTGTAGGAAAATTCTGATTTTTGGTGGAATGGTGGATTTAAGGGTCCTTTACATGATGCAATTGGTTTCAAGAGGAAATATTCAGGTTTACAAAAGTTATGTGATGACCAAGGTCTAGTTTTACCTTGAAACAATCCAGAAAATGATCATTTGTAAGTATTTCCTTTGGTTTCTGAGTATTTTAAGTAAATAGAATGGATTTAAGGTGTGTATTGGGTCTTGGGGAGCATTTTGGAACCCGATAAAGGCTTTATTGGTTTTGAGGTGTTCCTTGACAAGTTGAAAGCTTCCTTGTACATGCCTAGTTAAGCCTTGTTTATGGCTTGTAAATCAATCTTTTGATACATTTGTTTTGGGTGTTTGATCCTATGCTTTTGGGAATTTGTGGAAGATGGTGTTAGGATTCTAAAACCATGTTTCATGGTATGGTTAATTCCTTTAATCATATTTTATTTTGACTATCCTATTGGTGAATGTTTCAAGGTTGCATGGGATTGTGTAAGAGTGATGAGAAAATGGGAGTTTTCAAGGTTATTTGGTCTTATTTTGACATGTTGAGAGTGTAAATAGCATTCCAAAGTCATTAAAAAATGTTTGGTTGTGTGAGTTGAGTTGGGTGATCAAGTTGCTTGTTGGAAGGAATAGTGATGTTGATATGTGCATTGAGAGAAGCTATTGGAAAAGGGTGTTGCTTCCCCTGCCACTCTACATCATAGTGGTATCAGAGCAGGAAGTAGATTTTGGTTTTCATTTTGTAGGTTGAAGAAGAGGCAAGGTTGAAAAGATGACTCCAAAGAATAAAGATATGGCTAAAGAGATGAAGGAGATGAAGGAAAGACATGCTAAAGAACTCAGAGAGTTAGAAGAAAGGATCATAGCCCTGAAGAAAAACAAAAGAAGGGATGTTGAAGAGAGTGAGATAGAAGAAGAGGAAGATGGGGAGTTTGAAGACATGGAAGAAGAACTTGATCCAGAGGACCAAAGAATTGCAAAGTTGCTAAAGGCAATGAAATGTGACAAGCCTAAGGTAAAAATTGATGTTTCTAAATATGGTGGTAGTCTAAATGATGAAGAACTACTTGACTGGATTGCTGCATTAGATAATCATTTTGAATGTGAAAAGTTTCTTGAGGAGAAAAGATTAAGGATTGCAAAGACTAAGTTGCAGGGTCATGCTTTGGTATGGTGGGATTACTTTCAGTCTGAGAGGAGGAAACAAGGAAAGTCTAAGATCACATCATGGGACAAGATGATATCTAAACTCAAAGGTAAATTCTTATCCAAAGATCACCAAGTTCAAATGTTTAGGAGATTACAAAACTTAAGACAAATGGAAATGGATATCAAGTATTATACTGAGCAATTTTATAAATTGAGTCTAAGGTCTAGTCATCATGAGAATGGAGATGAAAAAATTGCTAGGTATATTGGTGGTTTAAGGCTTAATATACAAGATGAATTGGTTTTCGCTAACCCTAGGAGTGTAGAGGATTGTTGTAAAATGGCTATTAAGGTGGAGGAGAAATTGAAGAGAAGGAAAGAAAAAGTAGTTAGAGGTAGAGGTAGTTCATCAAGAGGAAGAGGATTTGTGTCTAGTTCAAAGCCAACTAATGATAATCAAGAGGATGCCATGAAAGGCCAAGAGCAATATGATTCTAGAGGTGGATGGAGAGGCACAAGAGGAAGATTTGGAGGAGGTAGGAATTCCAACAATGCATTCTCAGGAAGATGCTATACTTGTAACCAACTTCGACATCCATCCTTTGAATTTCTTGAAAGGCAAGGTTTAAGCTCTTATGGTGGAGAAAGGAGGAATCAATTAGTGCATGAAGATGAAGAGAGTGCGACTTCATCTATTATTAATCTCACATCAAAGGTTGGAGAGAGTTTGATGATTAAAAGATCATTTCTTAAGGTGTCAATTCCAAAAGAACCCCTACAAAGGAAATCACTCTTCAAAATCAATTGCAAAGTACAAGGTAAGATATGTACGATGGTAGTGGATTCAGGTTCAACTGAAAACATGGTTTCTTGTGAAATGGTGAATAAACTCAATTTGAAAGGAATCCCTCATGATTTTCCCTACAAGGTCTCTTGGTTAAGCAATGGTCAATTATTGATAATGAATGAGCAATCTATGGTAGATTTTCAAATAGGTGAGTATAAGGACAATGTTCTTTGTGATATTTTTCCAATGGACTGTTGTCACATACTCCTTGGAAGGCCATGGCAGTATGATAGGAGTGCCATCTATAATGGGAAGGAAAACAAATGCACAATCATGAAAGGTGGAAAGAGGGTTTTTTTACTCTTTGGGTAGAGAGTGAGAAAGGCAAGGAAAAGGTCATCATGTGTGGGAACAAGGAGCCTCTAATGTTGTGAAAGAAATTGAAATTTTTGATGTTGTGAATAAATGTAGGTTCGAAAGTGTAGGAACAGTAGGTCACAAAGAAAATACAGAGGTAAAGGAGGTAAGGATAGTGATTTTTCAAGAGAATGTGCTAGTAGGGACCATTGAGTTCCCTGCGGTTGAAGGTAGATTTGAAAAACACACAAAGTTTGTAGGCATAATAGTGCAAAAGCTTGATATAACAGTGCCTAGGCATCTTGAAGGAGTAGGTAGTCAAGGACAAAGAACATAGAGCCTTAAAGATAGTGGTAGACATGTATATGAGAGGAAAGTGAAATAAGATCAAAGGAATGCTAACACATGTTTGTATGTAGGTGCAGGGCATGGTAAATAATCATATCTTGGTCAGAAAAAGGGTGAAGGATAGTTGACTAGTCTGAGGATAGAGTGCAAGGAAAATTCCCATGTAAACACATTTCAAAATGCTAAAGGTACAAAGAAGATTGTACAACTAGTTTACATAAATCAACGGAGTTGACTTATGGATCAGTGGAGCATGCATGATGCTTAGATTTTGTGGTATCTACACCAACTCATGAGGCATGAGTATTTTCTAGGGGGGGTGTATGGTGCAGGAGCACCTACACCTCATTCTCCATTTTTTCTTATTTGATGTAAATTGGAGTTTAGTAGGGTTAGTTTTGGTATTTTTAGTGTGTTTTTCTTTAAATAAGTTCTAACAAGACCATTTATTATGATCTAGGTTGAGTTTTTGAGTTTTGAGTCCCAATGTACACAAATGCACTCTTGCACTAAAAGATGCTCTTGTAGCCTTTGAAGGAAAAAAAATGATTTTTTATGTAAATGTGCAAGGGTGGGGGTCTTAAGAATGTAATAAGGCTAATTAGAATCCATTTTAAATGTTTTTAAGGTCTTAGGTCTTTAGGATTGAAAGGTTGCTTCAAAATGCAAAGTTTTCATAATGTAATTTGGAGTAAACTCAACATTTATGATGTAATTATCATTAACCAATGGGTTCCCTCCTTGAAAATAAGTTGAGGGTCATTGGTAATGATGTGGAAAAGTTTAAATAGCCTCCTTTTGGTCGAGGAAGGTGGTTGGATGAAGTTTTGAAGCATTAATATAATAAAAAAACTCTATTTTTCTATTTTTTCCAACATTTTTCACTGTTCCTATACTTGGTACAGTCTGGTACTTTATTGTACAGGCTTCAAATTGGTATATTTTGAAAGAGGGCAGAGTATAATTTCTTTTGGTGGTGATTTGGCTCATTTTCATCAAGTATTGAGTAAGTTATATCAGTTTTAGTGAAAGTGGGTCTGAAAACCTACAAAACAAGGGTTTGTTCACAAATATATTCATAATTCACCATTCCACCATAGAAAATTTCTGATTTTTTGTGGAATGGTATATTTAAGGGTCCTTTACATGATGAAATTGGTTTCAAGAGGAAAGATAGAGGTTTAAAAAAGTTTTGTGATGCCCTAGGTCTGGTTTTACCTTGAAATAGTCCAGAAAATGATCATTTGTAAGCATTTCTTTTAGTTTATAAGTATTTTAAGTAAATAGAATGGATGTAAGGTGTGTATTGGGTATTGGGGAGTATTTTTGAACTTGATAAAGGCTTTATGGGTGTTGGGGTGTGCCTTGACAAGTTGAAAGCTTCCTTGTACATGCCTAGTTAAGCCTTCTTTATGGCTTGTAAATCAATCTTTTGATACATTTGTTTTGGGTGTTTGATCCTATGCTTTTGGGAATTTGTGGAGGATGGTGTTAGGATCCCAAAACCATGTTTCATGGTATGGTTAATTCCTTTAATCATATTTTATTTTGACTATCCTATTGGTGAATGTTGAAGGGTTGCATGGGCTTGTGTAAGAGTGATGAGCAAATGGGAATTTTTGAGTGTAAAGTCAGGTTATTTGGTCTTGTTTTGACATGTTAAGAGTGTACATAGCATTCCAAAGTCATTAAAACATGTTTGGGTGTGTGAGTTGAGTTGGGTGATCAAGTTGCTTGTTGGAAGGAATAGTGAAGTTGATATGTGCATTGAGAGAAGCTATTGGAAAAAGGTGTTGCTTCCCATGCCACTCTACATCAGAGATGCTGCTAAATGCAATAATCTAATCCTATATGGTGATGTCTAAATGATAATGATGCATCTACTGTAATCTAAATTGACATGAATAAGATAAAAATAAGCTATAGTAAACTATGATGCAGTCATGATATTGATTCTAGAATGTTATTATTGCTATTGCTAAATGATAATTGCTTATGGCTAAGATGCTTGATTGTTCAATTGGTGTTTCTACAGAGTAAGTTTGCACAAAGTTGGATCCTTTTCTTGTAGAATTAGGTTGTATTTATAGATTCACAACACATTTGTGAAGGGGAAGCAAGTAAATGTTTGGATTTGATTTTGAGGATTGAATAGTGAAGGATGAAAAAGCTTGAGTTGATCATGGGGATTGTTTCTCCCCAAAAAAAACATCTTGCTAGAGGATAGGAAGAATCATAGGAAGGAGATTGACTAATTGATTTCCAATTTGTCTCTAATTTGTATCCAAAATTTCACGTGAATGTCAAGTTGAATTAATTAGATATAAAATATCTAATTTTATTGGTGAGTGAATAGAGGAAAAAGCCTTTATGCCTTTATTTGAATTTTTGGATTTATTCAAATTTAGCAAAAAGAAGATATTTAATTAAATGAAATAAATATTTGACATTTTCCTATTTAATAAAAAGGGGTATGATAATTAAATAAAACTTTATGATATTTGTATTTAATTAAGAGGAAACATGATTAAATAGTTAAATAATACAAACTATTGAAGTTGCTTATTTAATTAAAATTGAAGAATTATAAAAATGAACTCTATGTATAAATATTTCTATTTATTTAATAGTAGATGAATTAAAGGTTAATTAATCAAATAAATCATATTTAATTAATTAGACTATACAGACCATTTTTAGATGTATACATTTCCCCCTTCTTTGAAGTGATGTGTTTATGCATTGCTTCAAAGAAAATTTTGCTACTAATGCTAGTACTAACGAATTTTTTTCCGAATGCACCAGATGTTGATTTTTGCTATGATGATGAATATAATTCCCCTCAGGAGATAAATTGATGAAGTTTTGACTTGTTTGGTTTTTTCAATTTTTTCGTGATTTTCTTATGACTTTTGACAATTTGACAAAGATTTGATGATGAAATAATTCATCTCCCAACAAATAGTTAAGAAGATGCCCCTATGATGAGTTTTGAATTAATCATCCAATAAATAAATTAAATTAATCCCACCAAAATACCCTTTATGACTCTATAAAAGGTTAAAAAATGTGATTATAGAATTCATTTGTGCATGTTTGAGTTTGAAAACTTGGAGTGAGAAAATTTGGAGCAAGATGTAAATCCCTTACCACACTCACCGTTTCAAGCGCATGCGTCGACATAACCACCTGGCCACCTATGGACCTCTGGTATGTACCCGTGAACCTCCTCATAATTCATGTTTTTCATTTTTTGTGCCTTTTTGTCAAATTTTCAGTTTTTGAATTGTTTTAGCACATCCATAGCCTGGAGTAGCACATAGGATTTATGTTTTATCGTGTAGACTATAATAGTGCATAGGATACATATTTTAGCGCATAGATATGATAGTTTAGTGCATACTTAGGGTAAAGTAGTGCATTTGTTAGTTCAGCACATTGATTGCTTGAAATGGCGCATTGACCTCCTAAAATGGCACATTTGATGAATTAGTACATTTAATGCATGTTTTAGCACATTGAGGTGCTTTAATGGTGCATTGAATATCATGGCACAAAAAAACACTATTTTAATGCATTGAAATTAGAATGATGAAATTTGTCAATTTTGTCCTTGATTATGCCAATTTTTTATTGTGTCAACCATTGATATGATATGATTGATGATCCTGATAGAGTAGATGATGTTCAACCTCATGATAGGTGAGTTCTAATGATTGATTGTTGATAATTATCCTCATGATAGGTGAGGAATAACTATAGTTTGATTTGATAAACCTCATGATAGTCGAGGTTGATTTGATAGTTGCTCATGAGATTTTAGCGAAGTCTCAATAGAGCTGATTAGATTTGGTAGGCTGATTGATGTTGTTGATTGACAAAGATTACTGAATTTCAATGTTTTGTGATGATAGGAGTCATTTTCAAATTTATAGATTAGAGAGTGGTTTTCTAGGACCTTTGATTTGATACTGCAACTTGTGTAGCCTGAGACTATAGTCATCCAACGATGTGGGTTGGCTTCTCTTCTAGACATGCCCTAGAATAGGATTAATTAAGGTCTCTTGATAGCCCTAGCAAAGAGGTGGCATAGTGATCATAATACCTTCCACCTTCCTACTGGCGAGATGACAGTCACTCCTAAGGATGTTTGGTGGATTATGCAAATTCATATTGTTTGAGAGGTTGTTTGTTTATGATTCTTCAGAGTAGGGCAGGACTGACACTCTTTGTCAACTTTTCCAGGATGATCATATTTGTGGATACGAGATTCCATGGTGCAAGATGGTGGATTCCTATGCTACCTTGTCTATGATTCTTGTTGGTTTCATTGGAGGGTTCATTTGTCCTGATCACAGATCAAAGGGAATTTCTGCTGGTTGGGGTCATGTGTTGGAGGGAATGACTACTTATGGCATGAAATATGCATGGGGCATGTGTATGATTGCTCATCTTTATCATGATTTTCATTCGGTTGTCTACCTCTAAGGTTCTAGTTTGTCTTCTAGGGTTACATTGCTTCAGGTGTGAGCGTGGGAGCATATCATTGTTACACATCCAGTTCCAGTTAGATAAAGACTAGCCATGAGGCCATATGTTCATAGATATACAGGTCATCTTACTCAGCCCAGATTGGATAAGTTAGAGCATTGGAGGAGAGTTTTGGATAATTTGGAGCTCGTTACATGGCTGCCCTATCTAGATTGTGATCACTAGGATGAGGATGATATAGAGATGGGTTACCTCTATCAGTCTATGTTCTTGATTGGTAGGACTCATTGGGTGATTGAGATATTTTATCTTAGGAGGGTGCTCAGACAATACAACATTATATAGGGTATGACATAGGGTGTTGCACATTATTCCTGGCAACAGATAGATTCTACTGAGTGGGGGTTCGTCCTTTCATATGATACTATTGTTGAGGAGTACTTGAACTTACAACCTTTAGATTAGGATATTCATCCAGACATCATTGAGCCTCTAATTATAGTAGATTACGCAGAGTATCTTAACTTGCATTCATTCCCTTGGATATCTGTTCTTGATGAGCTCGTGCCACTACATGGTGAGGAGGAAGTTGCAGTTGTATGTGGTAGCCGATGGAGGAGAGATGAGGGTGTGGAGGAGGAGCAAGATGTGGAGGTAGAGGAGAATGTGGGGGAGGAGTAGGATGTGGATGAGAGTAGTGATGATGATGATAGTAGAAATGATGAGGATGTATATAGAGGTGGTGGAGACAAGGGTGGAAATGATGGACGAGATAGTGGTGGAGGACCAAGTGTAGCTAGTGGGTCAGGTGGAGCTAGTGGATTTGTTCCAGTTTTCGATGTCAAAGAGATGATGGTTCCTCGTAAGAGGCAATCAATGATAGCCCCTATAGAGAAACACGTTCAGATCGATGTACCTTCCTAGCAATAGCAGATGCAAATTGTAAGCCTACAGGTGCAGGTACAGACCTTACAACATTAGTTGATACATGCTCGGGGTTTACTAGTGTAGACTTAGATGCAGATGCAGAAACAAGCCTAGTCTCATGCACATGCTCTCTCTTAGGTACATGCATAGTTAGTAGTGGCTTAGGCATAGATTACCACTTTGACAGTCAAGAGAGATGCAGCTAGACAGGTTGCAAATTAGGCATAGACCACAAATGAGAGATTACAAAGATTGGCTAATAGTAAATCTATGGCTGATTATGTGAGAGAGGTTCTCCACATGGGAAAAGAGGTAGAGTATTATAGAGGAAAATACCATGATGTTGTTCCCTCTAAGCAGAGAGTCAGTTATGCCCAGTCTTGATCAAGAAGGACTAGTTCTAGACTATCAATGTGGGTGTGACATATCTTCTTCTAAGAGACTTCAGAGATCCTGGTACATCTTGTGGGGGAGGTATCGGTCTAGCGATGCCAACACCATCTGGGGCTAGCACTACATAGCTCCAAGATTGGATTGTCTAATATATTTTGAGACATGATGTATGCTCTAGGTTTTTTGATTTACAACCATTTTTTATGTTGTATTTCTTTACATATTAGACTTTATTGTATACTTGACATTACAATTTTTGAGATTTATATGATATGCGGTGGATTGATCGATCTATATGTGCTATATGATTCTATGATGGATGCATTTAATTTCCTATTTCTATATTCCATGTGATGATTTATGTTATGATGTTATGGATGCAATTTATGAGCATTATGATATGCTATGAATTATATATATGTTTTATGTGATAAATGCCTATAATGATGATGTATGTATGCATGATTATAGTTGCATGATAATGTATATATGTAAATGATATGGAAATGCATCTATATGTATGATTTTTGGATATGATGTTTCTATGATAAATGACATAATAATGAAGATGAATATGATGTACTCTATTTTTTATTTTTTTTAATACAAATTAATGATGCAAATAAATGGATGAATGAATGATCATTATAATGTTACTTCAAATATATGATATATGATATGATAAATGGATGAATGAAAATGTAAATACATAGAGATTTTTTTTTTATGGTTTTCTCATGGAATTTTATGATGTGATGCACAAATGAAGAAATGACATGATTAATGCACATTATATGATCAAATGTTTGAATGATCAAATGATAAATTAATGTTCTCTAATGTATGCAATGGAAATGATTATGCAATTACATGATAATGATGATTTTTTTGTTAATGTCAATTATACTCACCCATTAATGAGAAAAGATAACATCATTTTTGAAATCCTCACCAGCTTTTGTAGCAAAATACTCTGTAGATGTAAGACTATCATGAGTGCAATCTAATTTATCATGCAAATCTACATGCAAACATTGGCATCTTAACCATCCTTTTATTTTTCCTATTATCATCATGAAGCTTTTAAAATGTTGAAAGTGAGTACAAGCATCAATGGTATAATTTAGACCAATGATGACCTAAGTACCACTTTCATGATTTTTGATATTGCAAGTGAACACAAGCATCTAGGTATAATTGAACCAAGATGACTTGAGAATTTATTTCATAAACATAAAAGAATAAATCATTTTATTATGCAAATTAGAATGTCATCAGTGATACTTTGTAGAGCACACCTTGTGACAATTCACACAACAAATAATTAATTCACAAACAGTAGACAAAGAAAATATTATTCTTCCTCCTGACTTCTCTAGTTCAATACATCATCAAGTTGCTCCCAAGAAATGATAACAATGATCAAAGTACAACAATTCAACCTCTTCTTAAAGTATTTCAATCATTATATAGATTAGATCATCCATTTTGAGTTGTTCTAATTGGTTTGATCTCAAATGTCTTGATGTGGATGGTTGATTTTCTAAAGTGATCTAATATTTGATGTATGTTCCATGTTGAGTTTCCCAATTATCATTGTGTTTGATGTGTTGTCATACTATTGTTTGTCTACTTGTTTAAGCTCAAGTTTGTTTCCCCCAATGATTTTAGGACTTTTCCCCCAAGCTAAGGTGTAACATGATCACTTTCCCAGGATATGTACATGATGTTCTCCTTTCAAATGATAGGTGGAAATATGATGGCAAAAGTGAATGACCAAGTCATAAATCCAATACATAGAAAAACTGGTTTAAATAACAAGTAGTGTCTGCTTCCAGTTTTTCACTACTTGTTTTTATTGTATTTTTTCAAACTTTATGATTTTTATTTTTTTTCTCCTTTTTATGATTTTTTTTTGTATTTTCCTTTTTCATTTTTCTTTTTTAGTGTATTTTATTTCACCAAGACACATGTTTTCCAAGTTTTCATCAAGGCAACCATTTTGACCATGGACTAGATGAATCGGGTATAGAATCTCCTAAGTTAGATAAGTCTATTGATAGGTTCATCGAACAAATCCCCTTTAGGTGTAGATAGCTAATAGGATCCAGATCCATAGACTAATAATGATTACAAAGGGACCTAGCTAGTTAGGGTCAAACTTCCCTTTCTTTTCTCTGTCCTATTGATTTCTAGGATTTTCCTTTAGGACCAAGTCCCCAACTTGAAAGATTCTAGTCTTTACCCTGTGATTGTAGCTTTTGGACATCTTTTGTTGATACCTTTAAGCGATACACAAAGTGATGGAATCTCAACCTCAATGGGTAGTATAGCCTTCGATCCATATACCAAGGAATATGGTGTAGCCCCTATAGGTGTTGTGATGTTGGTTTTGTATGTCTAAAGAGCAAGATTTAACTAAACGTGCCAATCACGTCCAACATCATTGACAGTCTTCTTCAATATTTTCAAAATAGTTTTATTTGAGGCCTCTGCTTGGCCATTTCCCTGAGGATAGTATGGTGTTGAAAAAAAATGTTCGATATGAAAATTCTCACATAGTTCCTATACATCCTGATTCTTAAAAGGTTGATTTTCTATGACAATGGACAGAGGAATTCCATACCTATAGATGAGGTAGTTTAGTATGAAAGATGATATCTGCTTTCTAGTGATTGTTGTTAAGGGAACTGCTTCAATCCATTTTGTAAAATATTTCGTTGTTGTGATTATAAACTTGTGTCCATTGGATGAAGACAGATTAATCTTTCCTACGAGGTCTAGTCCCCACTAACAAAAGGGACATGTTGATGTGAATGGGTATAATTCTTGTTCTGGTGCATGGATTAAGTAACCATGGATCTAACATTTCTGACATTTCTTAACAAACTGAAAGGACTCCTCCATTGTCGGCCAGTAATACCCCAAACAGATGGATTTATTTTCTAGGGTCAGTTTTCTTAAATGAGTTCCACAAATACCTTCTTGAACCTCATGTAAATTCATCTTAGACTCATTATGTTCTAGACACTAAAGAAGAGTACCATATAGGCCTCGATGGAAATGTATGTCAACAATTAATGTATGTCATGCGGATTGGCAAATGAAGTTGCATTTCTAGTTTCTGGAAAGATCAGGAGGAAGGATATTGTCTTTTAGGTAAGCATAAGTATTTCCATAAATGGAGGATTCAATGTTAACTAATTAGCATATGGTTTGAGAATATGGATCATCATAAGTAGGGTTAGACACTTGTTCCACCATAAAATCATAACAACCTCACTTTTCTGCAAACTGTAAGAGAGAAGCAATCATCACCATAGCATCAACAACTTTGTTTTCTGCCCTTGGAATCTGTTCACACTTGATATCCACAAAGTAATTTTTGAGATCATCTATCATCTTCTTATATGGCATCAAATTCTCATCTTTGGTTTGATATTCCTCATTCACCTAATAAATGACTAGTTGTGAATCTCCATATACTTGTAGCTCTATGATTTTCCATTGAATCGCCACTTTGATTCCAATAATCAAAGCCTCATACTTAGCTGAATTATTTGTACATGGAAACACGAGTCTATAGGACTTTGAGATGGTGTGTCCTTGAGGTGTAAAAAATAGAATTCCAGCACCAAACCCATGTTGTGTGTATGACCCATGAAAATAAAGCCTCCATTGTTGTGTTGTCATAGTAAGAATGTCTGCATTAGGAAAATCTATGTTCGTTGGATGATCATCTGGTAATGGAGCTTCAGCTAACTTATCAAAAATCACTTGACCTTTGATGGCTCTCCTATCCACATACTGGATATCAAATTCACTCAAGAGCATTACCCATTTGGATAGTCTCCCTATTAGAGAAACCTTTCTAAGTAAGTACTTTAAAGGATCAATCGTTGCTATGAGTTTAACCATGTGTGTTAACATATAATGTCTTAATTACTGGGTAGCAAATACCACCACCAAACAAGCTTTCTCAATGAAGGTGTAATTTATCCCATTACCATTTAGATTCCTACTGATATAATAGATAGCATGTTCCCTTCCCTTAGAATCTTCTTGTGGTAACAGAGCTTCCAAAGAAATGTCAGTTGTTGCAATGTATAGTAATAGGGGTCTATTTTTGTAGGTGGCATCAAAATGGGAGATGGAATTAGATATTGCTTTATTTGATTGAAAGTTGTTTCACATCCTTCATCCCATTTAAAAGAGACATTCTTATGTAGCAAATGATTGAAGGGATGACTTTTATTTGCTAATTGGGAGATAAATATCTTGATTGATTGTAGCCTTCCTTGTAAAGATCTTAATTGAATAATATTCTTGGGTGATGACATCTCCATTATTTCCTTGACCTTGGCAAGATCCACCTTGATGCCCCTTTCTAAAACTATGTAACCTAAAAGCTTTGTCGATGTAACACCGAACACACATTTCTTAGGATTTAATCTAACATTGAATTTCTCCAGTCTTGTAAAGATTTTTCCTAGGATCTCTAGATGTCCTTCTCTAGTATATGATTTTGCTAATATATCATCCATGTAATCTTCCATAAAAGTATGTATCATGTCATGGAAAATAGTGGTCATTGCCTACTGATGTTGCACCTACTTTTTTCAACCCAAAGGGCATGACATTCCAATAGAATGTGCCCCAAGGACATGTGAATGCTATATTTTCTTGATCTTCAGGTGCTATCTTGATTTGGTTATACCCTAATAATTCATCCATTAGTGACAACATGGCATGTCCTACTGGTAAGTCCACAATAATGTCAATGTTTGGTAAAGGAAAATCATCCTTTGGACATGCCTTATTTAGATCTCTAAAATCATGTATATTTTGATACTATTATTTGGTTTAGATATAGGTACAATATTTGAAATCCACTTAGCATAATCGATAGACATGATGAATCTTGCATCTAAATTTTTTTCAGTTCAACTTTTACCATTAATGTGATATGCAAATGCATTTTCCTTAGTTTTTGTTTCATAGGTTTTATCCCAGATGGTAGAGATCAATGATGCATCAAAAGATCTGGATCTAAACCTAGCATATTAGAGTATGACCAAGCAAAGTTGATGCTTTTTTCCTCAAATAACTTGATGAATTCTAGACTTTCTTGTTCTATCATTGATGCTACCATATGTAGAGTTTTTTTCTTTTTGTTGTTCCAAGATTGCTAGACTGTATAGGCTCCACCAATACTGATGATCTTTCATGATAATGTTTTGGAAGGGTATCAAATCTTCCATCCTTTGGTGCCTCAAAGAAGGTTTCACCATTAGATGCATTCTTTATTTTTAATTTTTTGAGATCTAATGCTGCCATTGAATGGTTTTCACCGTTAGATCTATTATTCTTTTTTTCAATTTTGCAACTGGAAGATTTGACACCCTCCTGCTTGAAAGTGTCATTATGAGATTTATGATAAAAACTTGTGTTAGGTTCATCAAAACAAAGTAAATTTATGATAGCATCATCATTCTCAAATATAGGAATATTGATAGGTTTAGTTGGTTCCCAGTCGATAAGTTCAGGATGCATTAATGGTAAGAAGTTAATGGGTTGGTTAAGGTCAATGGAAGTAAGGGTTCTGATAGAAATGTTGTGAAATTTTTTAGTGGTAATGTCTAGGTCTATGATAGTATTCTAATCCAAGTCATCTATCTCACTTGATATATGTCCATCCTCTCTTGAGTCATCGATATTTTGTGATCCAACTACAAGGGTTCTAGTTCTTGAGCTTTATCCCTCCTCATGAGTGGGTGCATACTCTTTTATAACATCAATTTGTATGTCCTTGTATGATGTTTCTGATAATGAATCCCATTCATACTCATTAGAATCTATCTCAGAACTATCCTGCATTTGAAGGATTCTTTCTACAACTCTATGAGTGTTTTCTTCTTTTGTTTCCCCTATATAACGTAGTTTTTTTTTGTCTTTTGACTGAAGTGTGAGAGGTTGACTGGGTTATACAATGCCTTCTTTCCTTTTTCCAATAGGTCCTTGTCCTTCATATCCCATTTTCTCTAAGATAGCCTTTCTTTTTCCATACTGATCTATCTTTATGTTGATATTTGCTAATGTTGATGCTTCTTCATCTTTGTAGAGCCAATTGAGGATGGCCTTCTCTTCTGATTTGTCTTCTAGAGTACCTAATTTTACAAACCTTTCATCCAAAAATGTGGTAGGTTGTGATGATTATTGTGTTATTGTTAATGGATTTCCATATGTCCTTGGAGATGGCAGCAATTATGAAAAGCATAAATATTTTTCAATGGAATACTCTCCCAAGCCCTTGTCTTTTAACTAGATCTTGTCTTTGAATTGTTGTGATAGAGTATTCAATGGATCTTCATTGTTTGATGAAGTGAAGTTAGCAACACTTGTTTCCTTTGACTGGTCCTTTCTCTCCACCCATTTGGATATAAAATTTAGTTTCTTTTCCCCACTAGATGAATTTTAAGTGTTTTCTTCTCTATTATGGGGCACCAAAGTGTCTTGGGTTGTTTTAAGCATGTTACAATTTTGAGGACTATTGTAATCAATTGAAATAGTGACTTCATGTCCATTGATAAAAAAAATTATACATTGATGATAAGTTGAAGGTACTACTTACATTTCATGAATCCATGGATGTCCCAAGAGTATGTTATAAGTGAGTTCTTTGTCTAACACTTGGTAGACTATATTTTTGACAATTGGTCCCACTTGAACATGTAACACGATCAACCCCTTGGAGGATCTCTCTTCTTCATCACAAGATTTCATTGTGATCTTCCTTCTATCATTAGTAGAATTATTATAATAACCTAGTGCACAAACCAATTTTAAAGTGCAAATGTTTAAACCAACTCCAACATCTATTAAGACATGTTTTACCCAGTGTTTGTGGATTAAGAATTCAATATGAAGGGTGGCATTGTGTTGATGAGTAAGTGACACATCATCTTTTTTTGGAAAATGATAGGTAATGAGGCATGGTTAAGTGTCCCACCATAGCCTGGAATTGATAGACATCTAGATTATTGGGTATTGTTGTGGCCACAAGAGCTTGTTCCAAAACCTACTTATGAGATGGTGATATTTTCAGGATTTCTAAAATTAATATTTGTGTTGGTATTTTCTATAGTGGATCAATGATGTTGTATTTATTTGAAGGGTTATCAATGGTTTTAGATGAAACTCCTTTAAATATTACCTTGGACTGCCCCCTTTCTGTCACGTTGATTGGTTGATATTCTTGATTTTCCCTTATCTTTATGACATTGATCTGATTGTTGGATGTATCCATGTTTGGGATCAAATCTATGGGTATGATGTCATTGGTTTCCACATTATTAGTTTTATTGTTAACAACATCATTATTCTCAATCATAGAGATACAATGAATAGTGTTGTCATAAATGTAATTTACATTTTTACATTTATCATTTGTAGAAGATTCCCCCTTATCATAATTTGGTAAGGGATTTTTAAATGCACCATGATCATTGTTTGTTTGAGGTCCTTCTATGAACACTTTAATTTTTTCAAAAAAATTATGTACTAGATGTTTCAACTGCATACAATCATTTGTCTTATGGGTATGTGTAGGATCATGATGGGCCAAAAAGTGGCGATAATATGGGTGTGTAGGGTATGTGGCTGATGACTCTTTTTTAACCCAAAATTGATGAAACAAAAAGGGTTTTTAAAGAAGATTCTCAGCTTTCCACCAATATAAATTATTCTTTACTTTGAATTTAATAAATAATTATTATTCATTTTCTATTTGAATTACGACTAAAGTTTTGATCGATAGGCTGATTCAAAAACATCTATAGCTTTCAAATGGTATCACATTTTTTGAATCTGAAACATGTGTCACATTTTATGCTTCACATGCTATAGGATTGAAAAAATTAAAAATAAATTTCATGAAGTTTTGACCAAGTTAAGGTGGTCAGACATACGAGTTTTTATATTTTTTGAAAGTTGTAATAAAAAATTAACAATTAATTATTTACTTGGAAAAAAATTACAAAAAAATGTGCATCACATACGGACATGAGTTCTCTAAATATATCTAAAATCTTATAAAAAAATATTATCATTTTATTGTGGTTAGGGTGGTCAGACAGACACCTACTTCTTATTTTTTCCTTAAAATTTAAGTACAATTGCATTGAAATTTCAAATTTTCACCAAATAGATTTTTTTTAAAAAAATATAAACCTTGTAGTTTAGAAACTACATTCAATTTTCTATAGATTCTATTCCTACATATTTTGTAAATAATATAGATAACTTATTCAAATTTTTATGTCAAGTTTCCTAACTTTGATTTTTCTAAATATTTTGCCACTTAAGGGCTTGTTTTTTCCATGATGATCCTACACATACCCTTATGTCCTTTTTTTTTATGAAAGTTACAATAATCAACATCATTCCACCAAGATGGTTTTACTTTTGGTTCCCAATTTCTTGCTTCAGGTAAGGTGATAAGTTCATTTTCAATAATTTCTCTCATTATTGATTCTATTGTTTGTCCGAATGGTGTGAAACTTCGTTGATTTGATGACCTTGGATATGATTGTGGTATAGATTCTCGATTGTTTGGATTGTTGTTTTGACTGAAATTCTGATTGATGTTTTTGTCATTGTTTTGATTGTTCTTTGTAGTAGTTTATGTCAAATTAAATACTGGTTTCACATTTTGTGTGTCATTTGTGGTATCATTGTTTCCAATATTTCTATTATTTTTCCAAAACTTAGGTTTATCATTATTGCCATAGTGATCTGAGGAATTTGTATTATTTGATCCTTCATTTTAATGTTTTATTACTCCTCTTTTGACTAAGGCTTCCTTGATCTTGAGCCCATTTTCAATGAATTTCTCAAATGTTGGTGGACATTGTAGTTCAAGCCTATAGCCCATGTCATCAATTAATTTTTCAATGAATAGTTCCATCTTTTCTTCTTCAAGTATAGAACAAGGATATCTAGCAAAAAACCTTCACCATCATTCTAGAAATGAGAGGAATGTTTCACCTTTCCTGTGTTTCATGTTGTAAAGGTCTTTTATTGTTACCTTGTGTTGAATATTGAAGGAAAATTGTGAGATAAACCTATTGACTAGTTCTTCAAAAGATTGAATTCTTGGTTGTAGTTTAGAAAACCATTCCATACATTGACTTCCTAAGCTCCTTGGAAATAACCTCATTACATAAGTGTCTTGTTGTGAAAATTATATACTTATGGTTCTAAATTCCCTCACATGATCAATTGGACCTGTTTTGTCATTGTATTTGTCATATTTGGGGAATTCACAATGTCTAGGAAATGGTATCATGTCCACACTTGGATCAAAAGGATAAGGAAAAATGTCTTGTAATGAGTATCTCTTTGTGGTTCCTTTTTGCATATCTTGAATTTGTTGTTGCAAGTTTTGCATTTGATGTGTTTGGGCAGCCACTTGATCCATGTTTTGTGTGTTGTGTGATTCAATTTCAGCTAATTTAGGTGTTTCTTTCAGTCGATTGATGTCAGTATTTTGAAAGTTTGGCACCTATTTTAGCTAGCATCAAAAGGTATTTTTTCATATCTTATTCTAAAACCTTTTCCATGAATTTGTGGAAATTTGGATCTTGTTGTGCAGTTTGGATATCTTCTTGGGTTATTTAATTTGTATCATTTTGGTGGAATCTGTGAAAAGGATCTTCTTCAACCATGATATTTGATGTTCCAATTTCCTTTTCCCTAAGTTTTTGTCTTTGTAACCTTGTCAAAATTGGCATACAAGTGTTTATTTTTCTCACTAAAATTTGATCTTTTGTGTTTGGATGAGTGTCATTTGGATTTTAACAAAGTAAAATAGAATGATATATCCTATTGATGAGACCAAGTTAAAAATATAATTATTGTGTTTTAGTTTCATGATTGTAGGATGAAAAAATCCTGATAATGAAACTTAACCTAATAAGCAAGATTTGTGTTTGATATTTGGAAACTTTAAAGTTGCAAGATCTAGGTTTAACTTGAAATAGCTTTGACTTGTAAGATCCTATTTGTTTCAGGTTTAAGAAATTGTCTGGACTATGAAAATGTTTTTGTCCTAATAAAAACTCAAATTCTGATGTCAATAGTCTAATAGGGGTTTCCAAGGGTCTTTTTTTTCTTGTTTTGTGGATGTTCTATTATAGAGGGCCAATGTGCTAAAACAGACTATGTATGCACTAAAAGATGTGGTAAATGCACTCTTAGATAGGGTATATGAACTAAAACATATTGTATATGTGCTAAGATATTGGTAATTTCTGAAACTAGTGAGTTTTGTGCTAAACTACAGATGCACTATAAAATTTGTCAGATGCATTGAAACAGACTGTGAATGCACTATTTGAATAGCAGATGTGCTAAAATATAGGGTGTATGCACTAAAATAGACTGTATATGTGTTATTTTGGGACTTCATAGTGTTGTCTATTTCTTCTTAGTAAAGGGACTAATTTTTGGGTGTAATTTTCTAAATTTGGGGTATTTTGACAAGGTATCTCTATAGGTGAATCTCTGATTTTTGATGAAAATCCTAATGCTTCCAAGTTTCTCCTCTATTGTAAGAATTGATCTAGCCTATTGGAATATTTTATTATCAGTTGTGGGATGAAAGACTGACGAATGGGTTGGCTATGATTATGCTTTTGTGAAAGAGCTCTTCATTGGAAATAAGATTGTGAATATAAAGGCTCTAAGGAAAAATCATCATTATATCCTCTAGTAAAGTCGTGATATGTATGGATGAAACTTCGATGTTCAAGCAAGATTTTCCTACTTTGATATAAGAATTGTCTCCTTTTCAAAATATTTTTGTAGCTAAGTTGCTTTTTTGGTTTCTTGACTCTTTTTGTAATGGATTTCTTAACAAATGTTGTTGGTTTCCAATCCCTAATCATAAATTTTCATAGGTTGACTTGTCAAACCTTTTGTGTTTTTCTGGATGATCTTTATCTGAATTAATGATTTTGAAAATACAAGCAATTGTAAAACAATTGTTTTTAAGTCCTAGAATTTAAATAATAAGTATATTTTTAAGAACCAAACATGATCCTTCTTGATTTCCACTAGTTTTTGACAAAGAATATAGTTCAAGAAAACTCACTCTTAAGGTCAAAAAGATCATCATAATAGTCAACAACCCACATCTTAGAATTATGTCAAATCACACAGTCGTGTCACCCCCTAGAGCATACCCGTGTTTTTGTCTTTTCTAGGTACGTACTCAAAGTTAGATTTCTTAATCCCTTGAGCAAACAGTCCTTGGAAATTATATGGTGAGTGTCTTGGGGGCAGATTCTTCCCTCTCCTTGCATCATGAGTATTACAATGTTCAAAAATTGAAAACTTGGTTATTAACTTAAAGTTCATAGATAGGGTATCCATTCAGAGTGGAAAATGATAAACTCCCTCAGGAGACCTCCCAATCTTTAGAAAATATTTTGGGGATGGTTATCTTACACACTTTCATTGAATGTGGGTTTCCCTAGATTCACTTTTGTCTTATAGTGGGTTGGAAAATCTAGCTTTGGGTGTTCCCACTCAGGTCGTTCCCATAGGGTGAGTACTTTTTCCCACTATGAAAAACCTTCTAAAGTAATTAATAAAGCATAACATGCATGAAATTAAAAGATGAGTCTGGCATTTTGATCACCCAGTTAAGGGAAGAGCATATGCCTATCACTGCACAATCACAATAGACAATGTTTAGTTTTAAAACCCAAATGACAATTTTCTATTCTACATGAAGATATTGCTTCACAAAAGATATGCTATTAATTTTAACTGAGATAGCAATATATGATGACTATCCCAGGATTGGTGTATTTTAATCCAAATGACTACCCTAGGATTGGTTGATTTTAATCCTAAAGCAACAATTAAACTACTAGTTGTGGTTGCATTGAATCCATACAACAATTTATAAATGTGCTATAAAAAAGGTCATATGTGCCACATAATTGATCAAATTCCTTGCAGGATCAATCAGATGTACTACAAAATTAATCAGATGTGTTGCAAAATTTATTGTATGTGCCACAATAGACAATGTTGGAAGTGTAGTCAAATTCACTGGAATAGTCTTCACATATGTTGGAGTTTCTGATGGATGTGCTAGAATAGTAGTTAGATGCGCTAAAGTATCTAGTGGATGTGCTAGAAAATATCTTGATTGCACTAAAAGAAAACATGTTGAAAGCTGCAAGTACACTTTTCAAGAAAAAAATGTTAAAATTGAGGTTGGGCCCCATGGTGACCACCAAAATGTAAGTGTGGAATAAGTAATGAGTAAAATAACAAACAAAAATTCTTAATGAGACATTATATAAAAGATTCAACAATAATTAAACTAATTTAAAGCAAGAATCTACTGAAATCATCATATTGTTCCCTATCCACAAAGATTTATTAAGTCACTGGGCTCTTAGATTTTGTAAGCATTGTGACTGGTAAAATGCCAATCTAGAGAATGAGATGATGCTAAATGCAATAATATAATCCTATATGGTGATGTCTAAATGATAATGATGTAGCTATTGTAATCTAAATTGACATGAATATGATAAAAAGAAGCTACAATAAACTATGATGTAGCCATGATATTGATTCTAAAGTGCTATGAATTGAAGCTACAATAAACTATGCTTGATTGTTCAATTGGTGTTTCTGCAGAGTAAGTTTGCACAAATTTGGATCCTTTTCCTATAGAATGAGGCTATATTTATAGATTCATGGCAGCACATTTGTGAATGGGTAGCAAGTAAAGGTCTAGATTTGGTCTTGAGGATTAAATGGTGAAGGATGAAGAAGCTTGAGCTGATCATGGGGATTTTTTATCCCTAGAAAAACATCTTTCCAAAGGATAGGAAGAATTAGAGGAAGGAGATTGACCAATTGATTTCCAATTTGTTTGTAATTTGTCTCCAAACTTTCCCATGAATGCCAAGTTGAATTAATTAGATATAAAATATCTAATTTTATTGGTGAGTGAATAGAGGAAAAAGTCGGGGTTGGGGCCCTAGCTTGGTTGGCTAAATCTTTCCTATAGTAGGAGGTTGGTCACAAGTTCTAGTCTCCCCCACCCCAGTGGTACTAGAGGGCATGTCGCACCAGTGCCGCTGGTCATGTTAAAAAGTTTACCAGGCGCACTGTAGTTTATAGGGGGTCGTGCTACCCGATTCCTACAGTCTAAAAAAATTAATTAAAAATAGAGGAAAAAGCCTTTATGCCTTTATTTGAATTTTTGGATTTATTAAAATTTAGCAAAAAGAAGATATTATTTAAATGAAACAAATATTTGACATTTTCCTATTTAATAAAAAGGGATATGATAATTAAATAAAACTTTATGATATCTTTATTTAATTAACAGGTAACATGATTAGATAATTAATAATACAAACTATTGAAGTTTCTTATTTAATTAAGATAGAAGAATGTGATTAAAATTTAAGAATTAGAAAAATGAACTATATAAATAAATATTTCTATTTATTTAATAGTAGATGAATTAAAGGTTAATTAATCAAATAAATCATATTTAATTAATTAAATTATCCAGACCATTTTTAAATGTATACAATCTATTAGCATAATACCACCTATGAATGATATCGATATAATTGTTCCTCCCACCCTACATGATGAAAGAACACCAATACACTGAGAGGGGTGGGGGTGAATAAGTGTATGCAAATTTTTAATAGAATAAATCAGCAGAGAAGATTTAAGATTCCACAAAAATATCACACACAAAGAATACACCAAGTATACATGGAAAACCCAAGACGGGAAAAATCATGGTAAGAAAAGTTTCTTGATTCTACTACTCAAATCTAACCTCACAATCAAATATATTACATTTTTTTTTAAGCACCCACTTACAAGTACATTGACACCCAAGATAATGTTTTGAGGCACCAACCTCCAAGTACACTATAAACCTAAGACACTATTTTGAGGCATCAACCTCCTAGTACACTACACACCTAATTGAGCACAAACTTCATCTTTCTAAGGCACCAAACTCTATAAAATTACAAGTTCATATATGTAAATATCAGTTCTTCATCAACCTAAGAATGCACCTTTTCAATTTGTTAATCTACACTACTTTCTTGGCTCTACACTTATTTCTATTCAGTCTTCCTACTATATTGCCACATAATAGTTTTTTTTATCTCACAATATATTTTACCACACTTTAAAAGCATTTAGTTTGGTAACCTCTACATGTTTGAATGATCAAATTTAATATCTACACACCTGCATAAGAAATGATAGAGTTATATATTCAACAATCAATAACACTATCATTTTGATAACATAAGTATATATTTCCATAGTTATATAAACCCTAACTACTTCACAAACCCTCAAAAATGGTGGCTTTAATGATTTTTTAGAAATACATTTAAATTTGTTTCATTTCTATAACTTCCCATAAAATTTTGACTTCTAAGAATTTTCGTTCACTCAATTTGAATGTTAACCCTTGATCTTCCCTTTGCTGCCATGATCTGATGGAGCTCATTAATATAAATCAACTTTGAAACAACGAAATCAAATTAATCTCCCTTTAAACCTTTTTCATTGATCTCTATTTTTCATCACACTTAAGCTTCATGCTTGATAAATTTGAAGCATATAACTTATGTGATGCAAATGATGTCTACCACCTGTCATCTTGGACACATGTTACCTTTCCATGTTTCTACAATGCCAAAACTAGGAGCCACCAATCTTTCAATGGAATGAAAAAATAAATCACTTTATTCACATGTTTCAAGGTTTGACCATTGGCCCTACCCTTTATCTTCTACAACCAATTTGTCTTAAACCAAAAGACATGCCTCTAATCTCCAAAAAACCCTTTGAATCATCAAGTATTAGATTTCATGTTTGTTTTTTACCTCTTTCTTACCTTTAGATAAGGCATAAGCCTTCTTTTCTCTTTGTGATCCTCAAGTCCATTCTTCACTAAGTATTAGCTATCTTAACCCTTTGGGTATCATCCTTTAGGCTTTCATCATACACTTTTCTTAAATTTTTGGTAGGGTGTAAGCCTTATCACCAACCTCTAATACCCAACACCATTTGAACTTCACTCTTTCTTTCTTCATTTCTTTAATCATGCAACATAAGGGATGCCCAAAGATTGAAGCCCAATCAGACATCACAAAAACATTCTAACTCATTTTATTTTTGGCATGAGATATAAGACAAAAACAAGGCCCAAAGTCTACAACAATGATAGTCGAAAGAAATGTTAAATTAACATTTCTAGCATATAGTATAAGGAAATTCCAAAGCTCAAAGTTTGAACTTTTGCAACTCTTTAGGACATACATAACAATTGCAAACAAATTTGCTGAGAAAATACACAAAAATCAAAGATTAGTTACATGATTATCCTTTGACATCAATGATAATAATTCCAAAACTCTTCCCCTTTTCCATTGATGGAAACACCTCTAAAAATTACAATACTTTGAAAAACTAAATATGAATGACAACACTATTCATCCAACATTACATCATGCTCCCCCTTTTTGCAACAATACTCCATCATCCCCTATTCTATATCATTGCACCATATAAAAATCAACATTGTAATGCACTATCCTTCTTAGCAACACATTGAATATGATACTCTCCCCCTAACACCAATAATCATATATTTCATTTTCTTCATTTCCTATAGTTCCAGTTTCTATACTATCCCCCTTTGAAATCAAATGCAAGGGGAAAGGCTAGGGATAAAAAATTACTCTAAGATGCTCCCCCTAGATGAATACCTTTTGTACTCGAGTAGAAATAAATGAAGGAATAGCTCCTAATTTCTCCCAAAGTTGTTCAAATGACTCCTTGGGAAGGGTTTTTGTAAAAATATCTTCCAATTGATATTTTGTAGCAACATATTATAATTTGACTTCCTATGCAACAATGTTTTCCCTGAGTATTAATAGATATATTATTATATCAAGAATACATAACAAGATTATTTGAGATATTTATGGAACTAGTATTATCACAAGAAATACTAACCAACCCATCAAAGTTCACCTTAATATCTTGTAGTAGTTGTTTCATCTATAGCACCTCAGTACAACAAGATACAACAACAATATATTCATCTTTGGTTGTTGATAAAGAAACTAACTCTTGTTTCTTACTTAACCATGGTACCAATCTATCTCCTACAAAGAATGCACCATCAATAGTGCTTTCTCTATCATCCACACAACTAGCTTAATCTACATAAGTGTATGTAGTTAAAGTGAAATCATTACCAATAGGATACCATAGACCATATTCTAATGTACTCTTCAGGTATCTTAAAATCCTCTTCACAACTTTAACATGTATCTCTTTAGGAGTAGCTTGAAATTTAGCAACCATGCAAACAAATTGCATGATATCATTCCTTGTTGTAGTATGATATAAACGGCTTCCAATCATGGATCTATATAATGATTGATCTACTAATTCATATTCATCATATTTTCTAAGCTTACATCTTGTTACCATTAGTGTACTTATAGGCTTACAATCTTCCATCTTGAATTTTTTAGAATTTCCTTCACATACTTAGTCTAAGAAATGTAAATTCTTGTATCTAAATCATTCACTTGTAAACTAAGAAAAATGTTAATTCTCTGAGCATGGACATCTCAAACTCTTTTTGCATTGGAGTAGCAAAAAGTTGCACATTTCATCAGACTTACAAACACAAATGATATCATCAATGTAGAGAATAAGAACCAATATATTTTCACCCTAACATTTGAAATAAAAATTACTATCAACAATACCTTTCTTATACCCTTGTTGTTGGATATATTTGTCTAACCAAGAATACCAAGCCCTATGGACTTGTTTGATGCAATCAAGGTAGGAGGGTCCAATTAAGTACTATCCAGCCTTGCAGCCTAAATTACTAACTACATGCTCACAATAGCTATGCAACGGAGATTAATAACTAATCAACAAAAAGATAAAAGATATTCCTAAACACCAGACACAAGATATATCTTGGGAAAACCCTAATAGGAAAAAACCCGGCCTTCAAAACTCATTCCTCATTATATTATAATCTCAAAACACATTACATATGCCTCTCGAGTGTAATAGATTCTAGGCCACAACCTAGGGGTTACAAATAACTCAAATAATAACAATTTTTTTTTCAACTCCTTCTCTACTCCACACTCCTACTTTGAGATTCTTTCGAATCAAAATAATTCATCACCGTGCTTTATACTTCATACTATATATCACCTTATTGATCCTCCTCCTTTTGTCTCCTATAACAAATCCTCTCTCTTCTAATTATATCATTCACAAATCATCAACTATTAACATGTTGGCCCAATTATGACAGCTAGTAAGGTAACGTGTAGACTCAAATAGGTCAGCCCCAAACAATAAGTAATTTACAATGTGAACCAACCAATGTCAGCCACAACAAAGTAAAGACCCACAAAAACATCCTCAAATATGAAACACCTTCAAAAATTATTCCTTGAAGATCCACAATATGCTACAAACACCCTATCATCCAAGAACATGGAAAACATGACCTCACACAAAAAAATCTCCAATTGTGAGCACAACAATTGATGTGGACCAACAACACTCAATCTAGAAACATCCATGAGCATCACTAATCACCACATTTGCAACAACTCAAGCTACTAGAATCACATCATTTTCCTCTAGGAACACCAACTAGAACAACTAAACAACTATCAAAATAGAGATATTCATAACTTGATCAAATCTTCATGTGGATCTTTGAAACTTAACATGGAAACACTAGACATACCTGACAACAAACCCTTTAATCCACAACCTCTGATCATCAATATACTAAGCTAGCCAACATACTAAAATCCAAAACATCATTAACAACTTGCAACTTATTTTATTATAATTTTCTCAATATCCTCAACATATATAGCCTTAAGGCATTAATGCTAATAGTGTCTAGTCACTAATTCAGCTCCTTAGCCTCTAGCAATCAAATACAATAATCTGGTACTCTGCAACTTCACTGTCAACTGCCTCAATTGTTCTGAATGCTTTTAGATGCCCCTGCATCAGACTCTTGGGGTTATTTGAAAAGTGAGCCTCTTCACTTTGGTCTGTACTGTGTCAAATCCAATGTTGTCTCTTTGGTGCAACCATGATAGAAGGGTCCTCAGGGAGAAAAATTTGGACCATGTAGCAAGAGTAACACAATGAAAGCAACACAAAATATGGAGGAAAATGCAGATGCAAATATTTTCATTAATAGAAATCTCAATTACATTTGTTCAGAAACATCTGGGATTATAGATTCAGCTCATAGGCCTAAATAAACATGCTAAAAAGTACATCATTCCAATATGCTCTTATATGTGAGTAAAACATTACAATTCGAATCAATCTTAATCTACTAAATCAACTACTTCCTAATTCCTACTATTCTAATGATTGATTACAAGCTTTATATCATATCCACAATTCTGGAAACATTCGTGTTAGCCAAATATCATCACATTATTGAAGGAAAGAAAATGTAATGTGTGCATGAATAGGTCAGCTTCAAATTTGAATTACTCCATCAATAGGTGCACTGAATGAAGGGTTGACCTATAAGTAAGGTCAAGTACACTCCATGGAACAATTAGAATCATACCGTTGATATCCACAAGTCATGTGGATGATCCACAATGATCAAATTAGCTGATACTCTTGAAAACTATTGTGGTGTCAGTTCAAGAAACTACCATGAATTCTAGAAGTGATAACTTGCCAGAAAAAGATACAATCATGCTCAAATCTTGGAATAAGGAAAATGAACATGTCCATGATGTACACAAAGATCCTCAGGGTCTAATGAGCAAAGATGATGAATCCACCAACATGAACTGAGCAAGAAAAAAAACAAGAACAAAACTAAAAGGAAAATAGTTTTGGTTGATTCAAGATTGCCAAGAGCCAAGGATGCTCCTGCATTAGACATCTTGGGTTAATGAAAAGTGAATCCCTCACTTTGATGGGACTAAAGGAAAACCAAGAAGTTCTACCTTAGCCTTATAAATCCAAGAAGAATCCTCAACTGGTCTATCTTTCCATTTCACAAGATATTCTTTGTATTGTCTTCCACGATTCTTCCTCCCATCTCTGACATCCAAAACTTATCAAATCTCATCTTACTACTACTTATGAAAGTAATTTTCCAATCTTGCTTCATTGTCTTCACTGAATATTGATTAATGGTACTGATGCAAATCTGCAATGTTGAATATAGGCAATATACCCATGCCATCGGGTAACTCCACTTCATATGCATTTCTTGAATCAAATTTCCTCAAAATTCTACAGTGTCCAAACTTCCTCATCTTCAGCTTACTGTATGTTCCAAATGGAAATATCTCCTTCCTCATATACACCATCACTTCATCTCCAAATTCGAGTTCCTTATGTATCCTCTTTTCATCTACTTTCTCCTTATACTACCTATTCATATGCACTTTTTTCATATGTTCTACAAATTCCTCTACTTTTGCACTCCTTTTACTTTCCATACTGATGTCTCTCAATTCTGATATACCTCTAGGATGAACTCCAGTAACAATCTCAAAAGGTGTCTTTTTGGTAATCCTGTTCACTAAATTATTGTAAGCAAACTCTACTTGTGTAAGGACTAAATCCCAACTTCCAGTCTTCTCTCCAACCAAACATCTCAGCAAATTTCCCAAACTCGTATTTACTAACTTTTTATGTCCATAAGTCTGTGGGTGATGTAGAACTAAACTTCAAATCTATCTTTAGCTTCTTCCAAAGTGTTCTCCAAAGTAACCAACAAATTTTGTATGCCTGTATGAAACTATACTCCTAGGTAATCCATGCAATCTGACCACTTCTTTGAAAAAAAAGTCTGCTACATGTACTGCATTTGTTCTTTTCTTACAAGGTATGAAATGTGCCATCTTAGAAAATATGTCCACCACTACAAATATAGAATCATTACCTCTTTATGTCTTTGAAAAACCAAGTATGAAATCCATGTTGATATTGTCCCAAGGTCTCGCCAGAACTGTCAAAGGATTATACAACCCAACATTCTAACTACTCCCTTTTACAACTTGACAAACTCTACAACTCTACACAAACTTCCTAACATCCTTATGAATCTATGGTGAAAATTAGTTCTCACTCACCAATGCTACTGTTTTATCAATTCCAAAGTGTCCTGACAAACCTCCACTATGCTTTTCTTTCACCAAGTTAATCCTCATTAAACTTTGGGGTATACACAACTGATTACCTCTAGACAACATACTCTCCTAAATGAAATAATCCAACCATTGACTTCTATCCTCTGAAACCAGTTCTTTACAAGTTCTCCAAGGTTTTCCAAAATCCAGGTCTCCTTCATACAAGTTCTTCAATTCATTAAATCCTAGTACCTCCACTCTCATCTCTACCAGTAAATTCCTTCTCCTACTTAGAGCATCAACAAATCTATTTGACTTCCCATTTCTATGCTTCAAAACAGAAGTATAACTCTGTAGGAACTCTATCCATCTCATGTGTCTCTTATTCAACTTACCTTGATTGTTCAATTATTGCAATGCTTGATGATCTATATATAACACAAACTCCTTAGGAAACAAGTAATGTCTCCACTTCTTCAAGGCATGAACTATGGCATAAAATTCCTAATCATACATTGAATATCTTCTCCTAAAATTATTCAATTTCTCACTGAAATAAGCCACTAGTCTCCCCTCTTGACTCAATACTGCTCCAATTTCATTTGCACTTGCATCACAGTCTACTTGACATACCTTATTGAAATATGGTGAAGCTAACATAGGTTGTTCAGTCACCTTGTGCTTCACCAACTCAAAACTTTAGTCTACTCTAGACATCCATCTGAAATCCTTCTTATCTCCCCTCATTATTTTTATCATAGGACTACAAATAGAACTAAAATTTGCAATGAAATTTCAATAGAAACTAGCCAATCCATGAAATGATATTACCTCCCCAATACTATCTGGTGTAGGCCACTCAACAATTTCTCTTACCTTCTTAGGTTCCATCTTCAATCCATCCATAGAGATTACAAATCCCAAATATACCAATTCCTCCTTTATGAAACTACACTTCTTAACATTTATCAGCAACCGCTCTTCTCTCAACCTCTATAAAATTTGTCTGATGTGCAAAAAATTATCTTCTCTACTCTTACTAAAAATTAATATGTCATCCAAGTAAACAATCACAAAATTACCCAATAATTTCTTCAATACCTCATTCATCAAACTCATGAAAGTACTTTGTGCATTTGTCAATCCAAAAGGCATCACTGACCACTCATACAATCCTTCATTTGTCTTGAATGTTTTTTTCCACTCATCTCCTTATCTGATTCTAATCTAATGATATCCACTCTTCAATTCTATCTTTGTAAAATATTTATCTCCACACAAACAATCCATTATGTCATCCATCTGGGGCAAAGTAAATCTATACTTCACCATGATCTTGTTTATAGCTCTAGAATCTATACACATCCTCCATTCTCCATCCTTCTTAGGTGCAATAATAGCAAGTACTACACAAGGACTCAAGCTTTCTCTGATCAAACCTATCTCAGCAATTCAAGCACTTGTCTATTCAACTCTTCATTCTCTTTTGGTGTCATCTGGTGCGCTACTTTATTAGGAAAACTAGCTCCAAGAATAAGATCCATGCAATGACTAATACTCCTCATAGGTGGTAATCCATCAGGTACATTATCTAAAATGATCTTTTCATACTCTATCAACAACTCCTTTATCTCATCTGGGTGTTCTTCTACATGCTTCAAATCTTTAGTCTTCTTAGGAACTAAGCCATAGCACATGTTCTCATGTCTCAACCCATCTAGGAATCTCCTTCCATCAACCAAACAAACTCTAGTACTTGTGTAAACTTCAACTGTAGGAACATCTTCTAATGGAAACAAGGTCTTCTTAATCCCATTAGCTACAATGGTATATATGTTCATCTTTCCATGATGAATAGCATGTCTATCATACTACCAAGGCCTTCCCAACAAAACATGGCATACATCCATAGGCATAATATCACACAAAAATTCATCATGGTAATTTCATATCTTCAATTTCACCAAACATTGTTCACTTACCAGTATCTTATGCTCATCTTGAATCCATGCTATCTGATAGGGCTTTGAGTGTTTCAATATTTTCAACTTCAATTTAGTCACCATCTCTTCAGAAACTAGGTTCTCAGAACTTCCACTATGAACAATCACCTTGCATCTAGTTTGAAACAAATTATTTCTCTGCAATGGTTCCTTTTCCACCTCTCTTTGATATAATACTCTTATTTTCACCAACACTTCTCCATCTTTTGATTTGTTAGATGATCCAACATGATCTTCCTCAGCAAAGGCTATTCTTCTATTGTTCTCTATCTTTCTACTTGTCTCTCCTTGATTACATTCAAATGCTCTATGTCCTCCTCCATATTTAAAACAAGTTCCTCTAAATACTCTCTTTTACTATCCCTTATCATCTCTTCTATAGCTTTCATTCCGGTAACCACCATATCCTCCTCTTTTGTAAGAGTTTCCATCACTACTATGGTACAAACCATCATTCTTATTGACCTCATTATCCTTATTCGGATTTAAAAAAAAGGCCTCTTCCTCCTCTAGTAAAAGTTCTTCCTCTCTGAAATCTTCCACCTCTTCTTCTTTGTCTCTACTCATGTCTTTTATTCAACTTCTCTTTTTCCTTTAGGGCACACTGATATGCCTCTTCCAAACTCTGCAACTTAATAAAACTAATCTCATCTTGTATAGATGACCTCAAACAATTCACATATCTAGCTACTTGCTCAATATCATCCTCTAAATGTCTAGATCTGATATTCAACTTATATAACTCTTTAGTATACTTTGTCACACTCGTATCTTTCTACTTCAAAGTCTGCAACCTTTAGAACAAGCTAATCTGATAGTTTACAAGCATAAACTTTGTCTTCAACTTACTCACCATATAATCCCATGATTTGATTTTCTCCTTTCCTCTTCTTTTCCTATCTTTCTACAAATGTTCACACCAAAGGGATGCATGTCCTTTCAACTATGTACAAGCAAACTTCACCTTCTTATCTTTAGTGGTACTTTTAAATTCAATATACTTTTCCATCTCTGTTATCCAATCAAGCAATTCTCTAAATCCAAATTACCATTATAATCTAGTGGATTGAAATGTAGTCTTGTATTCACTTTAGTTAGGGCTCTTATGAACTTCTCTTCCCCTTGATCTAGGCCAGGTTGCTCTTCTCTTCCTCCTTCCTATACTTCTACCTCTTCATCAATCACATCATCAACTAGTCGACCTCTTCTCTGGGCCATTTCAAATGCATCTAATCTAGCAGCAATTCCTCTCAACATCTCCATCATAGAAAGGTCTTCATTTCCACATGCTCCATTTCCTCTACCATTTCTTCTTTTCGCAATATTTACACAAGTCCTCTACTACTACAGGTCAAATCCTCAATTCTCCACCCTACAACAAATCTTCAATAGGACTTCACAAAATCTGACAATATCGCAATGAATGAATCTTGCTCCAATACCAATCTAGCACAACCATGATAGGAGGGTCCTTAGGGAGAATAATTTGGACCGTGAAACAAGAGTAACACAATGAAATAAACACATAATATGGAGGAAAATGCAGATACAAATATTTTCATTAACAAAAATCTCAATTACATTCAGCTGGAAACATCCAAGCTTATAGATTTGGCTCATAGGCCTGAATAAATATGCTCAAAAGTACAACATTCCAATATGCTCCTATATGTGAGCAAAATATTACAATTCAGATCAATTTTAATCTACTCAATCAACTAATTCTTGATTACTACTATTCTAATGATTGATTACAATCTTTATATCATATCCACAATTCTGAAAATATTTGCATCAGCCAAAGATCATCACATTATCCAAGGAAAGAAAATGTAATGTGTGCATGAATAGGTCGGCTTCAAATTTGAATTACTCCATCAACAGGTGCATAGAATGAAGTGTTGACCTATAAGGAAGGTCAAGGACACTCCATGAAACACTTAAAATCACACTGTTGAGATCTACAAGTCACGGGGATGATCCACAATGATCAAATTAGCCAATAGTCTTGAAAACTATTCTGGTGTCAGTTGAAGAAACTGCCATGAATTCCAGAAGAGATAAATTGCCGAAAAAAATCCAATCATGCTCAAATCTTGGAATAAGCGAAATGAACATGTCCATGATGTACACAAAGATCCACAGGGTCTAGTGAGCAAAGATGATGAATCCACCAACATGAACTGAGTAAGAATAGAAACAAGAACAAAAATGAAAGGAAAATATTTTTGGTTGATGCAAGATTGCCAAGAACCAAGGATGCTCCTGCATCACTCTTGAATTGGTTCAATGACCTATTAGTTGGCACTTGAAACTAACTCAAATTCGGTGTTATGTTCAATTCCACCCTACAAAACTACCTCAAGTTCTTCTAAGTTCAACATTCTACTTGCAAGCCTTGCACTGCCTCACTGGTCCACGGTCTGAGCAAGCCCAATCTAGAAGTTGCCTCAAGTTCTTCATCTTGTCATGGTTGATATTCGGCGGTCTACTTGCAAGCCTTGCATTTCCTCACTAGTTGATGATCTAAGCAAGCCTTCTTCACAAGTTGCCTCAAGATCATTGTCTTTTTCTATTCCTTCATTTACATTTACTTCACTATAGTTTCTCCTTAAGATCAATGCTTCACCTTCTTTTGGTTCCTCTATGAAATTTGATACCTCAAAAGGTTCCCCTTCCTCTGCATAAACTAATTCTATATCAACAGGCTCTTCTTCATCTACAAAAACTATCTCTTCATCCTTTACTACTTCTATTTCATTAGCTTCTCTAGTATTAGGTTCTTGATGACATTTAGTGTTGGATTCTTTCTTCCTCCAAACTTGAAAATAGGTTTCTCCTCTAGAAAATTCTCTTTCACTCTTATGGTACCCTTCATTGTGATAAGTATTATGATTCCTCTCACATAACCCTCTATAGTTTGAATAATTGTCCTTGTTCTGCTCTGCATAAGGTCTTCTTTCTCTACATCTTGATCCAACATATGAGTTCTTCCATCTGTACAATCTTCTAAACATACAAGTGACATATTTCCATTTTTCTCCATCAATCCATCCATAATCCATTTGCTTACAATCTGTCATAGGCTTTTTCCTTCTCATTTTATCCCAACACATGTTCTCAGAATGATTCCTTAATCCACATAACTTACAAGGATATAGATCCCAAAACAATTCATTTTCATGTCCATGCCTATTACAATGTAAAAAATACATACTTTTTCCTCCCTAATTCAAATTGTTTGAACTTGTAACAACATCCTTACCTCTGTAATATCCAAGGCCTTCACTTTTTGTTCTTATTACTAGGTCAATAGGTTCTATAATTCCTTGCTGATGCTTTCCCAATCCTTTTCCTTCATATCCCATTCTCTGCATGATTTTGAAACTAATACCATCACCAAAAATTGTAGGCTTTGTTACATTGTTATCTTCAACTTCACCTTCTAATGAAGTTTCTACAACATTACACAAATCATTAGTATCATAAGAAACATCACAAAATCTAGGCTTAGATCTTAGATTCTCATTCTCCTTTTGGCATGCTATAAGTTATTGCTCCAACTAATTAACATGTTCTTTCAAGCCACATATTTCCTTCTTCTTCAAACTATTCTCCTTGTTTAGCTCTTTCAAACATTCCTCTTGATCTTTGTTCCTCTTTTCCACCTTTACAAACAACTTGAATCCTTCTAAAAATTTCTTTTCAAGATCCTCAAACATAACCGGCTCTACTTTTAGTTCTTCATTTCTCCTTACATTTTTTAGTTCTTCTTCAAGAGCATCATGCTTGTCTCCTCCTAGTTTTTTCATCCTCTCAATCAATTCTGAATTACACTTCCTAATTCCACACAATTCTTCCTCCAAAGTATCCCTTTCACATATTATGGTTCATTTTCCTTCATCCTCTTCCAAATCTTCCCCATTGAAACAAATTAGATAAACTACTAAATTTGAATTCTTACCCAAATATTTCTTGCCTTGATCTTTCTTCTATGATGACACTTATTATTTTTTTAGGATTTCACACTTCTTTCAACATGATCTTCCTTCCCAATAGATTCACAACTAGTTAACATACTCATAACTAGCTCTGATACCATCTAATGTAGTCAAGGTAGGAGGGTCCAATTAAGGACTTTCCAACCTTGCAATGTAAATTTCTAACTCCATGTTCACAATAGATATGCAACAAAAATTAATAGCTAATCAACAAAAAGATAAAAGATATTCCTGAACACCAAACACAAGATATATCCTAGGAAAATCCTAATAGGAAAAAACCCAACCTTCAAAGCTCATTCCTCATTATATTATAATCTCAAAACACATTAGATATGCCTCCCAAGCTTAACCGATTCTAGGTCACAACCTAGGGGTTACAAATAGCTCAAATAATAACAGTTTTGTCAACTCCTTCTGCTTGCTCCACACTCCTTCTGCTCTAAAATTCTTCTAGATCAAAATACTTCATCATTGTGCTTCATACTTCATACTATAAATCACCTTATTTATCCTCCACCTTCTGTCTCCTGTAACAAATCCTCTCTTCTAATTATATCATCCACAAATCACCAACCATTAACATGTCAACCCAATTACAAAAGGTAACGTGCAGACTCAAATAGGTTAGCCCTAAACAATAAGCAATTTACCATGTGAACCAACCAATGTTAGACACAACAAAGTAAAGACCCACAATAACATCCTCAAATATCAAACACCTTCAAAAATTATTCCTGGAAGATCCACAACATGCTACAAACACCCTGTCGCCAAGAACATGGAAAACATGACCTCACAAAATAAAATCCCCAATCATGAGCACAATGATCGATGTGGACCAACAACACTCGATCTAGAAACATCCACGAGCATCACTAATCACCACAAAAACATTTGTAACAACTCAAGATACTAGAATCACATCATCTTCCTTTAGGAACACCAACTAGAACAACTGGACAACTGCTAAAACACAAATATTCATAACTCAATCAAATCTCCATGTGGATCTCTGAAACTTAACATGGAAACACTAGACATACCCAACAACAAACCCTTAATCCACAACCTCTAATTTTCAATATACTAAGCTAGCCAACATACTAAACTCCACTACATCACTGACAACTTGCAACTTATTTTATTGTAATTTTCTCAATATCCTCGACATATACAACCTTAAGACATTAATGCTAATACTATATAGTCACTAATTTCAGCTCCTCAGCCTCTAGCAATCAGATGTAATAATTTGGTACTCTGCAATGTCACTGTCAACTGCCTCAATTGTTCTAAATTCTTCTGGATGCCCCTGCATCACTGTTTTAGACTATATACAACTATTTTCAATTTTTATACATAGTCTTTGTTTTTAGTGACAATAAACCCTTTAGGTTGCTCCATATAAACTTCCTCACCTAGATGGCCACTAAGAAATGAAAATTTTACATCCATCTAGTATATTTTAAATTGAATATACAAGAAACATTCTAATAGCTTCAAGTCTAGCTATACGTGCAAATGTCTCATCAAAATCTATACCTTCAACTTGAGCATAACCCTTAAAGGCTAATCTATCTTTGTTTCTTGTTATCTTTCCATATTCATTAAATTTATTTCTAAATACCCATTTTGAGCCTTATTAATTCTTATCAGCGGGCCTTAGAACAAGTTTTCAAGTCTAATTCTTCTCTATTTCACTAATCTCTTCCTTCATAGCTTCAATCCAACTCTCATCCTTACTGGCTTCTTCATAAGATTTAGGTTCTATTTCAATTAGTAAAGCATATTTTACTTGTTTTTTTTGAGAAATATTTCTTCTAATCATGACACCATAAGTTTTGTTTCCAAGAATTTTCTTCTCATAATGATCTCTTTTGAAAAATTTGGGTGGTGCTTTTGGAGTAGTGAGTGGTTTGTCTTCTTCATCGGAATCAATTTCCTCTTGTGTCTCTTATTTTGTAGACTATTTTTTTCTTCATAAACATGGAATTTTAAATACATTCCATCTTTGTGTAACAATTGAGATTAATCTCCATCCTCTCTAACATTCACACTTTCAATTATTTTATGCAACATTTTATTGTAACACTTATAATATTTGCTTGTAATTGAATAACCCATAAATATCTCTTCATTAAATCTTGTCTAAAATCTACTCAAAGTATCTTCATCTATTTTATAAAACATCTACTTAAAAATATTTTAAAATATTTCATAGATGTAGGTATTCCTTTTTATAATTCATATGGAGTCTTATCATGATCCACTCTTAATTATTCTTTGTTAATAATGTAAAAAATAGTATGAACTGCTTCCTTCTAGTATTTATTAGGAAATTTGGCTTCATTCAACATTTTTCTAGCCATCTCCTAAATAGTTATGCTCTTTCCCTCAACAAATCCATTCGGTTTAGGTGTTTTAGTTGTACAAAAATTTCTTCTAATTTAATATTTTTCACAATACTTATCAAATTCATGAGAGGTGAATTCTCCACCTTTGTCAAACCTTAGGAATTTTATGTTTGAATGAATCTTATTTTCAACCATATCTCTAAAAATTTAGAATCTTTATAAATCTTGATATTTATCTTTAAGAAAAGTTACCCATGTCATTCTTGAATAATCATCTATCAATAACATGAAGTAACTTTCTCCATTAACGCTTTTAGTTATTGTTGGTCCACACAAATCTATATGCATCAATTTCAGGAGCTTTGAAGTTGAATATTCTTTGGTCTTGAATCCGATCTTTTTTTTCTCTCCTTCAAGGCATTCTTCATAAAATATGTTTGCAGGTTTTTTGATACTAGGCATATGACTAACCACATTCTTCTTGTTGAATTTTACTAGATGGTAAAATTTAATATGACCCATCCTCTTGTGTCATTTCCAAATTTCATTAGTTTTTACTAGCATGAATCTTCCAACATTCACTTAATTTAGATTGTATAGATTACTACTTGTTCTACTTGCTTCAACAACAAGTCTACTAGAGCTAGCATTCCTTATCTCACATCCACCAACATAAAATAACAAATTGTATCCTTTGTAACACATCTAACTAACACTAAGCAAGTTATGTTTTAGTCCTTCTGTATACAACAGAGCATTTTTTTTACCATATATGCACAGTGTACCTTTTCTTGTTATCTTAGTAGTAGTATTATCACCAAAATTAACTATTCCACCATTCCATTTCTCCAAACTAGTGAACTTACCCCTAGTAATATGACTAGATCAACCATTGTGAATCACCCAAGGATTATCTTTTCCTTTGGAATGAAAATTTGTTTGAACTATCATTGATTTTTCATTCTTCATCTTAGTATTCTTCTCTCTCCAATACCTCTTTGGATTTTTCTACTTTTCCTCAAAATTTTGTGTAGATTCTTTCTTCTATGTAGAGGGTGAAAATTATTTCTTTTGCCTTGCATGATCATGAACATTTTTTTTTATTAGGAGAATTAAATATCATTTTCCCCTATCTAGGAGGTTGTATAAAATTTCTTCTACAAAACTTAGCAATGTTCCTATAGTTATTACAATTCTAACATACATCATTTAGAGCACTTTGAGAAGAAAAAGGATTCATTCTTATCCTCAAACGGAAACTTGACAAATTGGTGGTACATGGAAGCTACAACATTCATGGCATGAATCTATGGTTGACCATGTAGAATGTTTTAGGGAAGTTCAATATCGAGCACTTGGCATATGGTTTCAATAAAAATGGGTCCCACTTGGATAGGTAGATTGATAATGCCTTGAGACACCCACTCTTGATCATCATATTCCATTATGGTTACAACCTTTGTCTTTTCAATAGCATCCTTTGAGTAACCCAATTTTCTAACTAATTGAAGGGTGAAAATGTTTAGACCATCACCTCCATCTACTAAGACTCTTTTAACGTTATTCTTATGGACAATGACCTCAAGATGTAAAGCATGACTGTGTGAAGGCTTAGTTGGTAGGTCTTGTTCTAAGAAGGTGAGAAGATGGGGGGTGGTAATATGCCCTATCATAGCTTGAAATTACTTAGTATCCATATTCTCAAGTATGGAATTGGTTGATAAATATTTTTCTAGTATATCCCTATGTGCAAGGGATAGCTTCAATAGTTTGAGGATGGAGATCTATGTAGGGGTTTTCTTTAACTAGTCTAGCAGAATGTAATTACTATGGTTTGACATCAATAGTGTAAGTTGTTCCATAGATTGTGATGAAGCTCCTTGGATTGTGACCTTTCCATGTCACAACATGACTCCACACTCCACACTAGGTCCTCTGATGGTGATGATTGTTACGACATTGTCACAAGAGACGACCACATTGGAATATACATGCCCTACATTAACATAATTTTTTCCTTTGTTATTGTTTGGAATTGGGTTCTTGTATATCTTTAGGTCTTTGTTACCTCTAGTAATTGATAGTCATGTCCCCATTTTCGATGAGATCTTGGATAATGTTCTTTAGCTTCATATAGCTAGATGTTTTATGTACTTTAATCTTTTGAAAATTGTAAAGAGCCTTTTCATTATACCAAGGTGGTTTAACCTGAGGTTCCTAATAGTTTTGGCAGTTGGGGAATATAATCAGGTTTGACTGTACCAAACTTTTCATGACGGATTAAATGGGTTCTCCCAATGGTGTTTATTTTCACTTTTGGTAGTTATTCATATTTGGTGGTCCTATTTGTTGGGTGTCAATGTTATTGATTTGGTTATTCTATGGTGGTGTGGTAGTTTGTGGTGTGGTTTTTATGTGTTGGTTGGTTGATTGGTGTTTTGTCTAGGAGTATTTATAACTACTTTAGAATCAATGACATCATCATTTATTACATTATTTTTCTTAACCCATATGTGGGGTATTTCATTAGAACTGGTAGCTAGTTCGTTGTTTCTATACTCTTGTGTGATTCCCTATGTAATTAGGGCTCTCTTGATGTTGAGCACCCTAGGGATAAGATCATCATGAGTGGTGACATATTTCATCTTTAATTGGAAGGATAAGTCTGTGTCAACATTTTCTATGATGATCCCTACTTGTTCTTCAAGAATAGGCCACTTGCTCTCACTAGCTCTCTACCTCCACCTTTTTAGGAAATTCATTAAGGATTCTCCTCTTTTTTTATTTAAAGTGTACAACTTTTCTAAGATTACATCCATGTCCAAGTTGAAGAAGAAATTTTTAATGAGCCTATCAATTATTTCTTGGAAGGTTTTAATTCCTAGAGGAAATTATGAGAACCAATTAGTTGTTGGGCCCAACAAACTGCATGAGAAAAGGCACATCAAGTAGGAATCATTGTAAGCAACCTCCATACACATTACGTGAAATTATTTTATGTGATCCACCTAATTTCCCTTTCCTTTATATTTCTCAAATTTTGGGACCTCAAAATTAGGTGGGAAAGGTACCATCACGATGTTCCTATTGAAGGGGTATGAACACAAGCTTTTTTGTGCATGTGGTTTCTTGGTTTTCCCCATTTGAATATCCTAGATTTTCTATGTGAATGACTTTAGTTGTGATGACACATTGTCTTGCAGATTTTTTGGAGGAGTATATGTTGTGTACTATGGGATGGTGGATGAGTTGTAAGTGGGGGTTGATATGATGGGGTGTTGTATGGTGTGTAGGATGGATTCTAATACTATGAAGGTGATAGTGATAGAGATGGCAGTGTATATGCTTCTTGTGCAATTGGATTTATGGAGTTTTATTGTACATTGGTGTAGTGGTGGGGATTGCAGTACAAGCTTGATTATTGTTGTTGTTATTGTGCAAGCACTTGCTATTGTTGGGAACATTGTTCTACTAGGAATGCTTGTTGTTTGGCTTCTTGTTGTTGGTGTGTGAGCAATTCTTGTTGTTGGGCTTGATGTTTTTCTTGCTATTGTTGTTGTGTGATCAATGCTTATTGTTGAGCTTGTTGCTATTGCAAGGCTTGTGCTTTGGCATGTTGTTACAACACTTGTTGATAAGCTTGTTGTTGGGATTTTTCTTGTGGAAAAGCTTGAGTTTGATCTTGTTGTGTTTGCAATGCTTTTTGTTAAGCATGTTGTTCTTGTTGTAAATCTAGAGTGTAAGCTTGTTGTGATTGTAACATGGAAGTGTTTTGATGTTGGGATACGTGAGATCAATTTTGAGTGATCATGGTATGAGTGGATTGTGGGTTGATTTGAGATGGTTGTTGTGGGGTGAGTATTTGGGAGTTTTTTTGTGCTATTATTCCTTGTAAAATTATCAATTGGGATGGAGGAATGTAAGTTTGGGGCCCCATTTGATTTTGCATGGCTTGGGGGACCAATGGTAAAAATGATGGTACCATTTGTTGTTGTGATATCAATGGCACATTTGGAACTTTGGAAAATTGATTAGAATAACTTGCTTGATTGATGTGTATAGGGTTCCCTTCTTGTGTTTGATTTGGGGCCAAGGTATTACCTTGGTTGATAGGATTCGTGACTAATGTATTGCTTTGATTTGGATTCATGATAGATGGGTTTGATGTGTTTTGTAGAACCAATGGATTTGATGGACCATTTGGGTGGTTGGATGAATATTTCCCCTATTGTGTTGATGGTTGATTTTGTGTAAGGGTGTTGAATTTCCCTTGTTTTTCTACTTGAGGTACTTGGCTCACATTACCTTGTGTAATGTTAGGAACACTTTGGGTACTTGTGGTGGTTGAAGAAGATGGTTGCGCTCAAAAATTTGAGGCTAGTGTGGTGTTGTGAAATATAAGTGGTATGTATGGATGTAGAGAATTTTTAGGAATGGTGGTGGAATAATGTTATGGGGCACGAAATGTTGGTGTCCAATTTATGCTTTGGGGAAGGTTGAATTTTTGTGTACCCATAAGTGTGTTTACTCCTACATTGGGTGTGATACCAAGGTTTGTTGCAATTCTATTTGCAAGACTAGGAATTGATTTTTGACTTGGTACAAGGGTTGAAGTTGGTTGAGTTATAGATGGATTTAATCCTTGTGCCAAGGGTTGTGAGATAAAATTTGGAGGAATTGAAGCCAATTTTTCTAAGGATTGTTACCTAATTGTTTCAAACTCACATGTAGAAGGGAGTTTAGCCCCTTCTTTTTCTAAATATAGAATGTATTAGGTAGGGTTGTTTTTCATCAAGGTGTTAACGATGTGGCTTGTCTTGGGATCTTGTTGATATTCAAGGATTTCTTCCTCAGTGAGCTCATGGGGGATTTTTGTGACATCTTCTACCTCATACCATTTGTCTAATGGATTTTGTTAAATGAGGGGGTATAATGGCTCCTAGGATCGAATTCTTGTGGGATACTATGACTTGTGATAGATGTGGTTTTGGTTTGCTCCATGTTTCTCTTGTGTTGTGATCTCATTGTAACCATAAATTGTGGGTCAACTATGGGAGAGGTGTGTTGAGATTTAAATTTTTGGAAATCTCTAGTAGACTCAAATTTTGATAAAAGGGACCCTCTAAGTTGTTTTAGAACAAAGGTATGAGTGGATGATGAAAAGGGGTGAATGATATGGGGGATGAAAATTCTAAATTTTTGGACAACACTTTAGACAAATAGGTTTGATGTTTTGATTTCTTGGATAAAAGGGTGTTAATTAACTTATAAATCTAAAGGTAGACTTGTGACCTTTAAGATAGACTAGTTCAAAATGATGATGACTAACTCAACTAAGTATATGGAAAAGGATTCATTTACACACAAATAGCTAAGTTAGGGGATTGGTTTGATGATAGCCTAAGTCTAAAATGTTTGATGTGTCCAAAATTTTCTAAAGTTTTTTGTGAAGTGGGATGTAAAATGTGTAAAGATGGATGAGATTTTTTGATCCCAAATGTGTTAACCTAAAAGGGACATTTGTTTCACAAGACCAAGGTAGTGAAAAACATGCTATACCTCTAAAGTGAAAAAACCTTAATAACTCGATGTTTTGATAATATAACTTTTGACTCAATGTTTGGGAATACTTTCCTTGTTGCACTTTGTTGCTTGGGAGTTAGTGTGTTCTTGAAATAAGCCCAATGTGTGGTGTGTTCATTTGGTTTATTTACATTTGATTTAGTGAGATTTCTTTACTACCACATCAAGATGTCTTAATTAAGTTCAAACTAAAATGTTTATGACTTAAGAAAATTTCATTCCACAAAGTCCATAATTTGAAAATCAAGAGACTAAGGTCATAGTTTCCTATGTTGACTTTTGAAAGTGTGAATTAAGATATAAGTACAAATATTTAGAAGACTCTAAAGATAAAATCCTTAGGGACAACCAGCAATATAGGAATTTTCAAAGGTATTCACACTGAGTCCAAAGGGTTTGAAATCTTAATGCCAATGTTAAATGCTTGTTTAAATTGTTTTGAATCCAAGCAATGTATTTGATGTCCAAGGTAATGGAGATATTTTGAAAATCATCTTCATAAGATTCATTTGGAAAGTTCACATAATATAATCATTACAACCTAGAGAGTAGGCACATTCTTTGAGGTGGGCCGACCTCATGCCCTAAAGGAATGATTTTACATGCAACTTATGGAGGAAATAAATAAAGGGATATCACCCTCTAGATATTTTATACAAGAGAATGAAATATTAAGCTCTATACCTCAATCATAAATCTGAATTGATATGTAACTTCTTGAAAGTAAATTTTGATGCACCACTTTCAAAGAACATTTTTAAAAACAAGGTTTGGCCTCTACACAAAGGTTTTAAATTAGACACCATGAACACCAAGACAAATATCCACCCACAAGCCAATTAAGTCATTAAGTCATTCTCTTCTAACCCATATGTCTAGATTTGGATTAGGCATAGTATGTTATTACTCTATAGATTGAAGCTACAGTTTTTCAAGTTCACAACCTTTACATAGCCCACTAGTAAGCATGCTTATATTTGAGAGTCACATAGATGAGCTCTCCATTGTAGGATGTATCTCATTAGTAGGCCCTCTCTTAATAAGAAAAATAATATTTCTCTTCACCCAAGATTGCATGAAGCATGAGGGAGGAGAATACGTAGCAAGTTCGTAAGGTGACCAAGAAAATAAAGTTTGTATAGTTGGATTGTTTCTCTTCACCCAACATCACACAAAGCACAAGGGGAGTGGATACACACTACAAGTCATATAATCAGAGAACTCATGAAATACACTCATTCTTCTTAATCCAAAAACGCAATGATGACTTCATTTTAAGCACCAAGCTAAACTATATTTTTTTATTTGTTCAATTTTAACCAATATCACAAAATTAGGTTGCATGGGTTCAATTTTAACGAACTTTGGAAAGACTTAAAGTATTTATGAATTTTAAGTCCAATTGAAAGCTATTTTTCCTAAGATTGTAAGTTTTAAAACCCAATGGAAATTTAATGGTCCTAAAACATGAAACAAAGCAACATATGATGGGTTATAATTATCCCATAAGTTTTAAAAACACTTTTACAATATATGGTCAATTGATAGTATGCTCCTTCACTTCAAGTTTTTCCAACTCTACAAAATCAATTAGCCTCACAAAAACAAAACCAGATGTTAGTAAAAGATAAAAGAGTATATGAGACTAAAAATTTAAAGCACACATGAAAATTTGACTCTTTGTTTTACCTGCAAAAGCATCATTGTTCTACAATAGTGTCACTTTAAACCCGTTAAATGTATCATTGAAAGTCAAATGCATCACTCTAGTGAAATGTGATAGTGTCGATCTATAGAAAATAGTCACATCAATAGTGTCACTATATGTATATCACAGTATTCAAAATCATAATATCAATAAAAAGCATAACATCATCACAATATTTAATATGCATTGCAATATTTCAAAAGCATCGTTGTAGATGAGTCAAAGGCTTTGTCATATTCAAAAGCATCACTATAGTAGTCAAATGCATCACTCTAGCTATAGACTGCAAAACATGAGAATCTCAAGAGAAATTCATCAAATTTGGTTAGTAAAGCCCTACTTCTAGTGCCAAAATTGATCATAGTCATAGCATGAGCTAAATACACTAGATCCATATAAATTTAAGTAATATTTAACTAACTAAGCTACAATCCCAATGAGATTTTCAAAAGCTTCAAACTAATAAAAAATTCAACTAAGCATGAAATAAACCATAAAAGCATAAAGGAAACCTAATCTAAAACTCCAAACCTAATCCCATTAGGGGATTGGTGTTGTATTGATATGGACGGATGACCCTTTCCCAATCCCTTTGATAAAATTAGCACCTAATTGAACTCCCTTGATGAAAACCAAGCTAAAATTGATGAAACTATGCTAAGGATGGATGAAAAAGCTAATAATGGATGCAAGGATGAATAAACATAGTATTTAAATGTGTAGCATAACTTTTCTTTGATGGAAGTGGATCCATTTCTCTCCAAAATGTGAGGTATTTATAGGAGAAAATGGTGAATCAAGGGTCAATATCAAATTGATCAATCAGTGGTCAAGATGCACTATGAGGTGAAGGCATGGATCAAGGGTTCTCATAAATGGATGAGAATGCAAGATCACATGGATCAAAGAATCAATCAATGGCTCATAATGATTCAAACAAACACACTTTCAAATTTGTTAGAAAGTTTGTTAGAAATTTTTTGAGGAAAGAATATTCCCTTTTTGGAGCTCAAATGGGATAATATTCCAAAGGAATATTCCCATGCAAGTGGATGGGTGAGGGAAAGTTAGAAATTAATTAATTAAAACAAAGTTTTAATTGTGCAAGTTGAGTGAATTTATGATTATCATTAAATAATTAATTAATTTAATGAAAAGGGGTCAAGTGACATTTAATTAAATGATTTAGATTATTAAATTAAATTAGAGGAGATAAGAGGGTTTAATTTAAATAATTTATATTATTCAATTAAACAAGATGAAATGTTAATGTGAAAGGGGGGAAATTAACCTAATAAAGTTAATTAGATTAATAAATGAAAACATTGTATTTAATCAAATAATTGGGCTTATTTAATTAAATAATAAAAAAAGAGATGAATTTTAGGATGAAACAATGTTAGTGATTAGATTCAAGTGTGTAGTATCATTCAAGAGAATTTTAAGTGTCTATAGGTCCCAACCCAAAAAGTTGGATGCCTATGTAGAATATGCCTTCAAGATGCTTTGTAATCACCACTGTGATAGGTCCACCTCTTTGAATGCAATTACAATTTGTCATAGGAAAATAAATGATAAATATGTTAACCCTCATGTCCTCAAGAACACTTTCCAAAGATCATGGAGACACATAAGTCAACTTAGGGTAGCAATTATAATGCCACCTATCCTAACATTCTCCCTCTTGACATTATACATTGCAATAACATACATTGAAATGAATAAAATATAATCAAGTACAATGATCAAGCCCATGGCCTTCCTACACCAAGATAACTTATTCATGGTCATTGGCTTCATTAAAGAATCTAGAAAATTATCCAAAGTTTCAACCTTCTCAATCAAAACTTTACCATTCTCTACCATTTCTTGCACAAAGTGATACTGAACATCAAAATATTTAGTAGGAGCATGATACATAGGATTTTTAGCTAAACATATGGAACTTCGACTATCACATCCAATCCCCACTATCTTGAAATCAAAACTAATGCCATTACCAGGTCTCTATAACCAAAATTCCTCCTTAGATTCATGTTTATAAACCATATACTCTGCTTCAGTGGTGGATAATGAAACTTTAGGTTGCCTCTTACTCATCCAACTCACTACACCTCTAAACAAAGTAAAAACATAGCCATTAGTGGACCTTCAACTATCTAATTCACTCTCCCAATCTGCATCAACAAAACCTTGCATGTCCAATGAATTATCCACATCATCAGTACCATGATAAACCAAATAGTAATTTGAAGTACCACACAAATATCTAAACACCATCTTAACAAAATTACAATGCTCTCTACTAGGGTTAGACATAAACCTACTCAAAACTTCCATGGCTTGTGCTATATCTAGTCTAGTGCAAACCATTACATACAATAAACTACTGACATAACTAGCATAAGAAACATTAGAAATCTCTTCAAAATCATCATTAAAATTAGGAGACATGTCTAAACTCAACTTAATACCAACTATAAATGGAATGTTTACTAGTTTACAATCACACACATTAAACCTCTACAAAATAGTATCAACATACTTTGACTTAACCAAAGCTTTCTATGAACTCAATCCCTACTAATCTCCATCCCAATAATGTATTTTATAGCCCCAAAATCCATTATATCAAATGTGCTACAAATTTGATTCTTAAGCTCCTTAATCATCACCTTGCTATTACGAGTATGTGCAAGATCATGATGGGCCAAAAAGTGGCGATATGATGGGTATGTGTAGGGTATGTGGCTGACAACTTTTTTTACCCAAAATTGATGAAACATAAAGGGTTTTAAAAGGAGATTCTCATCTTTCCACCAATGTAAGTTATGATTTACTTTTAATTTAATAAATAATTATTATTCATTTTCTATTTGAATTATGACTAAAGTCTTGATTGATAGGTTGATTGAAAAACATCTATAGCTTTCAAACGGTATCACATATTTTAAATCTGAAACATGTGTCACATTCTATGCTTCGCATACTATAATATTTATAAAAAAATGAATTTCATGAATTTTTTACCAAGTTCAGGTGGTCAGACATACAAGTTTTTATATTTTTAAAAGTTGTAATAAAAATTCATAATTAATTATTTGCTTGGAAAAAAATTATAAAAAAATATGCATCGCATCGAGATGTGAGTCCTCTAATTATATCTAAAATATTATAAAAAAATATTATCATTTTATTGTGGTTAGGGTGGTCAGACAAACACCCACTTCTTAATTTTTCCCTACAATTTAAGTACTACTACATTGAAAATTCAAATTTTCACCAAATAGTTTTTGTTTAAATAAACCTAGTAGTTTAGAAACTACATTCAATTTACTATAGATTCTATTCTTACATATTTTTGAAATAATATAGGTAACTTATTCAAATTTTTACATCAAGTTGCCTAACTCTTTTTTTTTTGAATTTTCACCAATTAAGGGTATTTTTTTTCCATGATGATCCTATGCATACCCTTACCCATAAACAATAAGTCATCAACATGCAAGATATTCATTAAATTCTAATAATCAATAACCTTAATATAAACACAATGATGCTCCTCACTTCTAGCAAAACAAAAATTCAATGTAAAGACACCAAACTTCTGGTACCACATGCTAGGTAGCTATTTCAAACCATATAAAGATCTCTTTAACCTATAAACAAAGTGTTTTTTCCTTTCACAACAAAACCATTAGGTTATTGGATGTAAATTTCTTCTTCAAGATCCCCATGCAAGAGAGTAGTTTTAATATCCATTTACTTTACTTTAAAATCATAAGCTACAATAATAGATAATAGGAATCTAATAGAATTTTACCTATCAATAGGAGATAAAATTTCACTAAAATCAACTCCCTCTCTCTAGGAGTAGCCCTTGGCCACCAATTTTTCCATGTATAATTCTAACTGACCATCTGCTCCAAATTTCTTTTTAAACACCCACTTAAAACCAATGGGCTTCCTTCCTTTGGGAAAATTCACAAGATCCTAGGTATCACAACTATCTAAATCCATCATCTCCTTCTGCATGTCCTACATCCAAGACTCACTTTCTTATAAAGAAAGAGCCTCCCTATAGGATCTATGTTCATAATTAGTACTCAACAAAGTAAATACACAATGTAAATTGGGTGGGCTATACCTGTCAACTAGATTTGTTACCTTTTGGGTCTTCTCAAGGTAGGAGTCACGGGCTCTTGTTACTCTTCTTCTTCTTCATGCTCATCCTGCACATCATCCAAACTTTCTAAACTCTTTGAACCCTCTTCTTCTTCTCCACCCTCAAATCCATTTTGTTGTTCTTCCACATGTGCATCTTCTTTCTTCTCAATATTTGTCTTGAAGTGCACTAATTTTTTCTTATCTTTCTCCTTTTCTTTTTCTTCACATGAGTAAGCTCTAAACTCTTTGAAAATCACATCTCTAAAGAAAACTATTTTATAGATTAGTGGATTCCAAAGCTTCTAGCCTTTTACATTCTCCCCATAACCAACAAAGATGCATTTCTATTCTTTTGGATCCAACTTAGAATGCTTCTCTTGAGGCACATGAAAAAAACCACACAACAAAAGACCCTTAAATGTGAAATAGAAGGCTTTCTACCTATCCACACATCGTTAGGAGTTTTATCAACAATAGATGAACAAGAAAATCTATTAACCAAATAACATGCAATAATCATAGCTTCTTCCCAAAAGAATCTATCAAGCTTAGCACCACTCAAAATGCTCCTAGCTCTTTCCATTAAGGTTTGGTTTATTCTTTTTTCTACCCCATTTTGTTGAGGTGTATAAGGTGTAGTCTTTTTCCAAACAATACTTGCATGCTTACAAAACTCATAAAATTCCCTACAACAATATTCGCCCCCATTGTCAAATCTCAAATCCCTTATCTTATAATATATTTGATTTTCAATTAAGGATTTAAATTCCTTAAACTTAGTGAAAACTTCAGATTTTTCATGCATAAAATAAATCCAGGTGTATCTTGACACATCATTAGTGAAAGTAACATAATAACGAGATTTTCTAAAAGAGTCGCATCCACTAGTCCAAACATATTTGAATGAATGATCTCTAATAACAACTTAGATTTATTAGTCTCATTAGGAAATGATGATATATTCCATTTACCAAACACAATGCTCACAAAAATCATTTTTACCAACAAAATAATGAGAAAGATTGTCAAGAAACTATTTATTCAAAATAGTCTTAAAACCTTTTTCACTTATGTAACCCAATCTATGGTGCCACAACATTCATGCAATTTTAGTGCTAGTTAATTGGTAGAATTTCAAAAAGTGGAGGCATTAAGTCTAAACAAAGTCCCTATCTGATATGCTTTAGCAATCACCAAATTCCTCTTACCAAACTGCATCTAGACTTGTCAAATTTCACATGCATTCTAGAAACATTCAACTTGGATACTGAAATTAACTTTCTCACAAGTACTGGAATATGTAAAACATGATCAAGGGGTTTAACCCTCCCATCACTGAAACACAACTTTACCTTTCCCTTACTAACTATCTTCTTCATGTTGTCATCACCAAGGAAAAATTATCTTCCATCATAAGCTGACTATGAAGTAAACTATTGGATTCTGCAATAATTGAGACAATATTTGTTGTCGATAGTAGATCGTAAACACTCTAGTCAACAAATGATTGAAAATAAAAATAGTACAATGGAGCAGATATCTAAAAGAGAGAAATAGAGAAAATAGAGACAACACTGTAAGAGAATTTGAGAAGAATCTCGTCACTCTCATAGAACGATCACCAAACTAGTTGAACCAGCTGAACTTGTTGAACTTGTGAAGGTGAGGGGAGAGTGCTCAATATATAGAAGAATAAGGGAAAATACATCCAAGAGGTGCATTAACTCCTACTACCCATATAAGGTGGGATGGTATCACCTACTTAGTAAATGACAATACATGTGGCATAACCTCCTCAAGTGAAGATAGGAGAGAGGTGGCACATAAATCCAAAAGAGGGTGAGAAACCCAACTACCCCATAAACTACTTAGTTAAAAACAAAATAGTGGTTATGAGAGGTGGCACAACAAGCCAAAAGAGGAAGTGTAACTCAACTACCCATGGGTGGGGAGAGAGTGACACATGTAGGTATTTTATTTTTCCATGTGTCCTCACATTACCACATATAATAAACCTAAGCAAGCTTAAATAATATGTGTAATAAAAACTAAATACCCCAAACATAAGGAGAATAAAAAACCTACACTAACACCCCCCCTTAAACGTAGCTTAGGTGGGTGAAAAGATGGGTCCTGACAAATGAGTCCATGTTAGGTACCCATGTACATATAAAATTTCCCCCAAAGAAGAAGAATACCCATCCCAAAAAATGAAAGTATGCCCCCCCCATAATAGAGAGAGAAATGAAGTGGAAGGACAAAGAATCCCCCCCCCCAAAGAGATCCAATGGTAGATGCTTGAAACTTGATGTAGAAGATGGTCCATGATCACCGAACAATGTTCCTCCCCTTAGGAAGAAAAAAACCAAGGGTGTATGTGAGCTATCTCCCCACTCCTGAAAGGAATATGTAGGAAGAAAGTGGAGAATGCATGAAGTCTTTGATGTTGGCTCAAGTATTCGCATGTCGATGTTCAAAACTACCACAATCAAATCAAGCATTCTAGGCCACACTATTGAAGATGACAAATTAGAATCTCCTAGAGACTGATGTAGAGCATAAGACAAAGACTCAAGTATCTCCTTTAAAGATGTCTTCTCCAAATAATGATCCAAGGTATCCACACTCATGTCAAACTGTAAGGAATGGTCATGAAGAGGAGGGCCAAAGTGATCCCTCACAGCATCTAAAGAAAAGTCGACTTCATTGTAGAGAAGATGAATATCATCAATAGTGTCTCCTAAATCTACAATATGTATCTCCATAAAAAAGTTTGAAATACCTGTCAAGAGATCATCCCAAGCTGAATCTAAAAGAAAATGTATATTATGTTGCAAAGAATCACTAGAAACTTTCAAAGAAGTATCTCTAGAATCTAAAGCTACAACAAGTGTGTGTGATGGGGTATCAATGAACTGATCCTCCACACAAGATGGGGAAAAATAAGTATTAGTATCATCCATAATAGCCTAGTTATTAAAGGAAACATCACTTTCAGATGAAGATTCAGTGTCTCCATACAACTTTTGAATGATGGTCCAAGCAGTGAAAGGGCACTCAATGTGCTCTATGTGATGTAGAGTATCCTCGAAAATAGTAAGACATATTAGTACATAGACCATGTCATTATTGTTAAACCATGCATTCTTTTTATTATAGTCACTTTGTTCAAGAATAAGTCCAAGGAGATAGGGTAGTAGATCTTGCTCAAGGTATTGATTCTTTATTCCTTGTTTCAAAGACAAATAGTTCTCTAAAGTTAGCCTTACAACATATTTGTGAAATTCATTACTAATATCCATGATTAAACCCCAATAGTGGAACTTTATCTTAGTTCATGATTACAATTAACCCCATTAAAATGTTTTAACTATGATGCATACAAGCATCTATGAAAAAGAGAATATGTGTGAAAAAGAGTCAACACAATGAACTCCCCCTTTCCACTAGTATCAAAAATTGTCCCTCCCCCCTCCAAAATATTACAATGTTGGCACTTTATGATTAGTTCTATTACAAGGATTTTCCAGATTACAAAACTTCTAAGGCCCTTAAAGGCCAAAATTACAATTTTGGTACGAATTAATTTTGAAATAAAATCTGAAAAAGAAAGCCTTGTAGTTGTGATTTACCCTTCAATATCTTTCATACACCTTTTTCTTTTAGAAAAATAGATTACAAAAGTGAAAGATATGATTTATTAAAGGTAAAAAAATGTAGCAGATTCAACCTATAATATCTAATAGAAAGAGACATTTTTTTATCAAAACCTTCGTGGATGGAAAGTGCTCCTTTCTAGGCTTTCGTCAATTATTCATTTGTGAAAATATGACACCCAAGACAAAAGTTATGGAATTTTGAAGAATAGTTGAAAATTCTCCTATCATAAATGACTCACACATGTTTTTGACTTGATTTATGCAAAGAGGAACAACTACCCAGATGGTTTTTCGACCTTGGAAATAAAACCCATAAATTATTTTTTCTACAAATGAGTGGAAGTTGGAATTTTGAAGACAAAATGAAAATGTCTCTAGTAAAAATTTAGGAAAATTTTTACTCTAATTTTTACTATGTCCTCCAATCTCTAATTTTGGTGAAATAAAAGTCAATATTGACTTTATAAAACCTTCTAGACACTTTGGAAATGCTAAAAAAGCCTCCAATATTACCAAGAAGTTGCAATCACCCAAATCTCACATGAACACATAGATATATAAACCATATTAAATAGATGTTTATTTTTCCTTTAAACTATTATGATTCTCCAAGTCATTCAAGGATGCAGGAGAACAACATACTTGTTTTTTGAGGAAAAATTCAGCAATATATGAGTCTCAAATCTCTCAAAAAAAAATTAGAAAAATAATGAGCTATACCAGAAAAACCTGCTTTGATACCATGCTAGATTCTACAGTAATTGAGATAGGATTTGTTGTCAGTACTAGATCATAAACACTCTAGTCAACAAATGATTGAAAATCAAAATAGTAGAATGGAGAAGAGATTAAAAGAGAGAAAGAGAGAAAATAGAGACAACACTACAAGATAATTTGAGAAGACTCTTGTCACTCTCATAGAATGGTCACCAAACTAGCTGAACCAGTTGAACTTGTCAAAATTGTGAAGGTGAGAGGAGAGTGCTCAATATATAGAACAATAAAGGAAAATAAATCCAAGAGGTTCATTAACTCCTACTACCCATAAGAGTTGGGAGGTTATCAGCTACTTGTTAAATGACAAGACATGTGGCATAACCTCCTCAAGTGAAGATAGGAGAGACGTGGCATGTAAATCCAAAAGAGGGTGAGAAACCCAACTACCCCATAAACTACTTAGGTAAAAAAAAATAGTGGTTATGAGAGGTGGCACAACAAGCCAAAAGAGGAAGTGTAACTCAACTACCCATGGGTAGGGAGAAAGTGACATAGGTAGCTATTGTATTTTTCCATGTGCCCTCATATTACCACATCTAATAAACCTAAACAAGCTTAAGTAATGTGTAGGAAAAAATAAATACCCCAAACATAAGGAAAATAAAAAACCTACACTAACATAAACCACCCCTTATGAGGATTCATACGGTACAAGACACCTAAATCAATAAGCCAGGCATCATTACTAATAGTGTTAGCATTAATAAGAAAAACATTAGAATCACCATCTTTAGAGGACTATTTTGTTGAAGCATCTAAAATATTTTTCTTATTCCTACACTCCTTCACATGGCCTCTTTTACCACAATTCCAAAACTTTGTCTACTCTTCATGGGGGTTTTAGAATGTCCTTTATAATTGTCTCTCTTCTTTTCCCCTTTAGGCCCTCCCTTTTCTTTGGAATCTCCTCACACATCCAAGGCATCTTGGGATACTACATTCATGGAATTTCTCCTCATCTCTTCTAAAAGAATTATTTCAATGAGACTATCCATCTTCGGTTCTATACCACCACCGCTTATGGAAACAATTAGATTTTCTATAGATTTGGGTAAAGAGAAAAACAAAAAAATAAATTTATCTTCTTCTTCTAGCTTAACATCTACTGATGTAATCTGACTTAAAATCATATTAAAATCATTTAAGTGTTTTGCAATAGAATCACTATCCTTCATTTTTAGAGAATACAAACATCTTTTGAGATACAACTTATTAGATAAACTTTTAGTTTGATAGATATCACCTATTCTCTTCCAAAAATTGTATGTGGTAGATTCTTTCAAAACATTCAAGAGAATGAAACCCACAAGATGCAACCAAATGGTTCCTCATGCCTTTGTATCCATTTCTTTCCAATCTTCATTATAAATTTTCTCTAGTTTTTTTTCCTTCAAAATTGCCAACCACTAATCTCTCTCTTCAAGGACATCCTCCATCTTCAACTTCCACATCTTGTAGCATGTTCCATTGAATTTCTCCATATCAAAATGAGAGTAGAGGCCATGGTTTTCAATCTTCTTGATAAATCTAGAAAACCCACAATACACAAGCTCCCACTACAATAAAAAAAACCTTCAACACTTAAAAGAAAGGAATCCCTTTCTTAATAGAACCATTAGATCTAATACCAAATGTTTTAAATCAAGGTATAAATTGCAGCAATATGAACTTAAATATGTGATTACAAATTGGAAACTATGTTCACAAGATTACCATAAATTGATTAAGTCTTGACCATTGCAACAATGAAATAAAAAATTTGCAATACCACAAGTCATCAACACAAGTGACACAAGATGTATGTGAAGAAACCCTTGTGGGAAAAAATACACCCAAAGAGATTCAATGTTTTAATTAATCTTCAAGGAAGTACATCAATACAAAAATCCTCTCTATAATCCGACCACACTTTGTCATCTTAATAACATGCAAAGAGCTCATACCAAACCACCATCCCAAGGCTCCAATATATAGAAGTTTTTGGGAGATAATACCACAAATGGTATCCCGAAACAAAAAGAAAAACCACCTAGAAAAATCCACACCCCCTTAGTGGACAACCCATAAACATGGAATAAAATTTTCAATAATCGCATGACCTTCACATGGGCACCTAAACCATAGCCAATAAAAATGATTCAAACCTGAGTGCTCCATAACTCTCTGAAGGCTCTGACAACTACATGCATGAACATGCACCAACAAGAAAACTTGGGCACCCAACCATGCAAGAGCATGCAAAACATAAAAAAATACATGTAAGGACATACACACTCAAGTGGTCCCAAACTGGAAAGTTGGACACTTGAGTAGAATGTCTTCAAGATGCTTCATAACCTCCACCATGATGGGTCCACATATTTGAATAAAATTACAAATTTTCATAGGAAAATAAATAATAAATATTTTTTCTAGCATGTCCTCAAGAACATTCTCCAAAGAATGTGGAGAGACCTAGATCAACTTAGGATAGCAATTACAATGTCACCTATCCTAACAACTAGCTCTATCTAACACTCCTCCATGGTCTCCCTACCTAGCCCTAGATTCCAAAGAAAATGTTTGATCATTAAAGTTGTTCATGAGTGCACTCAAAGCTCCTAGTGAAAGTATCACCATATGATGTTGCATGGGTGCAAGAATGGCAACAAAAGGAGGATCTACAAGAGGTTGAGTAGGAACGGGTCTTATTTGATCAATCCGTGGCCCTAACCTTTTTTGTGGCATGCCACCACCAACACCCTGAAATGATTTGATATGAAGATAAATTTTTTTTTGGCCAAACACAAACTCTGTATATAATTTTCTCAAAAAATATAGAGGGACCTTCACATTAGCATGTGGTGGATAGTCAAATACCATCCACCATCAATTCCAAAAAATGGTAGCCATCTGTAGATGTCTACACAACCTCATTGATATTCTTGGTTTGTTTGCAAGAATTGGTTGGTTGGTGATGGGGTCAACAAAATATGGAGCAAAATATGATTTTATTATTTTAAGGTCAAGGATCTATCTATAGGAGACTCTATTAGAAAAAAATGTCTCCTCTCCTCTCGCCATAGTTAATGACTATCTATGTCCACATCAATGGACCTGACAACATAAACAATGTTTTGCATTGAAAATGAAAAATGTATCATGTGGGGTGAAATGAATGCTTCATTTTGAATTACATTGATTTGATATCAAATAGATCTAATATTATCATTGATTTGAGCTTTGCAAGCAAGCCTCGTCAGCTCTAGGGGGTGTAGGTGGGAGTTATTAGGTTGAGGGGTGGAGGTGGCGAGTGTTGAGGTGAAGGGGGCTGAGGTGGGGGATAGAGTATATCCTTAATATCAACATGATCCATGATATATAAAATTGAACCTATAAAACTTATACAAAATGTTCAAACAAGTACAAAATTAACTTTCAAGGATCTATATAAATTATAGACAAATATATTAAAATTTACTAGATATTATACATGTTGAGAAGTTAAAATAAATATTTAAATTAAATGTACATGAGTGTTTAAATAGGATACATACACATACATACGTACATTCAACTTGAGTATACATATAAATTGAAAAATTTAAATACATGTTTAAAAGAAAAAATAGGATAGATACAAATATATATATATATATATATATATATATATATATATATATATATATATATATATATATCGTTCTTCTTGAGCATACATACATATTTCAAAATTTTAGATCTAACTATGCAATTTTAATACATGTAGATACTAAAAAATAAAATCAAAACATACACAAAAAGGTAAATATCTAGGTAAATTTAATCCCCTTAAACCATTTTCTTAAGAATCCCCTTAATCCATGATTTTAAGGACCTAATTGTTGTGTGGTCTCACAACACGCCCCAAGACTATAAGACTTGGGGACCCCAAGTGAAAAATAATGCTTATGGCAGTTGTTGGCTAGTTGGAAAGATCACCAAAAGTGGAAAGGAAAAAAGGATTTTTTTTAAAGAAAAGAGTACTTCATAATTCAAGTGTTCCAGGTATTGGGTACTAGGAACCAGGAAGGCCAAAAGTGTAAAAGAGGTAACATAAGGTGTTGAGCAAAGTGTTCTAGTCTAGGAGCAAAGGTCTGGTTAATATGGAGATTCCGGTAAAATATGAGGTTCAAGAAAATTATGGGTAAAAGCTGAAGTAGCGGGTACCAAGTACCAGGTAGCAATGCAAAGTAAAGTTTAAAAGTTTATTGTTATCCAAAAGGTTTGATGGTCTGGTAACTCGACTAAAGGAATAATTACATGAGAATATATGATCTTTTCTAAGAGCATGTTATTTATGATGGATTTAAAGTGATGATTAACTAAAGATGGTTTTATTTACATGGGGATTTTATGAATGTTTTAAAAGGTATTTAATAGTTGGAATTTTTATTGTCAGAGAAGCAAATTGGGATGCAAAGTTTGGGAATGAACTGTTAGGAAAATTGGATTACAAATAGAATCATATCTAGATCGAGTGACGTATTTTGAGATGTTATGCGAAGGAGGATCTTGGGTCATCGAAATAGTGGAAGCCTTGGTATTACAAATGTGGTGAGAGAAAGTGCCAACCTCTGGTGTAACCCCTTCCTAAGAGTAGAAAGCCTGAGGTAGAACCAAAATGTAGGAACATAATGATAAAGCAATTGTTTTGAATATATGGGAAAGTTCCTATATAATATCTAGATTGAAGTTATTATACTAGCAATAATAAGAAGATAAAAGACCCAAAGGATGTCAATATGTGAAGGAAGGTTGATATTCGTTGACCTTATTTAAAATTCTATTTCCAGTTGTCATAGTCCACGCACCTTGACATGATTCATCCCTTGGATTTCCTCTCATGTATTTGTATTATCTTCAATGCATCTTGTTTCTATAAATGGTCAAGAGATATTTCTTTTTAAGTTCATAATTTATGGATATCAGAATCACAAAAACTTCAAGTTTTGTTCTTTTTTCATATTTTTTGAATCATTCTAGATTAAAAACTTGTATGCACATAGAAATTAATCAATATTGAAGCCAATTTGAAGGCTACCTATCTCATGAATCATTTGTATCTATTTTGTTCATTCAGACGGACAAGACTGTATGTTGCATTGCTTAAGGGTGCATACAAAACCTACTAGGTGTCCAAGCTAAAACCCCTTATTTAAAAGCTCACAACATTTTATGCTTAATTTTGAAGCAATCTAGTGAAGTATAGATCATTTTTATTTGATTTGATTAAATCTTGGGGCATGTGTGGAGAATATCCAAGAGCAATTTTACTTTTTCAAGTATTTTTTATGCTTTATTTTAGATTAGATGTTAAATTCAAAAAATGTTTCAAAAAAGAGATGAATGAATGGAAATATTATTAAAAATATTTTATTTCCATGAAATTGTTGAATGCTTAAAGATAAATCTACTTAAGTGATAGCAAATTTCTTTGATATTCATGAAATATTATTACAAATCTATTGATTTCATGAAATTTTTTAATTATCAAACTAAAATTCTTCCATTTGATAACTATGATTCCTTTAAAAATAAAAGATAACCATATAACCCTTGATATTAACAACAATATCACATCATACCCTAAAGAAAACCTAGTATGGTCAAGACCTGACTACCAGAACCTTGGGATTAAGCTGAGTCAACCTTTCCCCTTTCTTTAGACTTTTAGGTTTCCCTAGTTCAGTATTTAAATTAAAGATATGATCTTCACAGTTTTCCTTTGAGGATTTTATTTGCACTATTGTTGTGACTAACATCATGATCAACAAGAACTAGTGCTAGAAAGAGGGCACACATATCTTTCCCTCTGAGTTTTGTGTAGTAATCGGTATTTGTTTCAAGTTTGAAAGTAGCTTGTAAGACGAAAGTCTATGCAAGATGGTAGTTTGAAAATGGAAGTTGAAAAACTCTAGGGAATCCTTAATCAGGGATTACACCCTTTGAGTTTATTCATCTTTGGTAGATTCACCGAGTGTAAAATTCATGATACAACTGACCATGGTGAACTTGATTGTGAAATTTTTCTAACTAGGGTAAGTTTGGTCATGCATAAAGTGATTTCGTTAACAAAAGAGGTTTTAATTGCTAAAAGAAAGGAACCATTAAAGAGAAAAAAATTGAATTCTAAAAAGCAGTATAACCCTAGTATAATTGAGGATGTTAAAAAATTAATTGATACACCAAAATGGTTTTTTAACTGTAATTGTTATGAAGAAAATCCTAAGGTTTTGTAGGAAGAAAGACAAGAACATCAAGACTCAAAAATATTACACCAGAAACAAGGAAATGACACTAATAAGTCATCATTCCTTTCACACATGGAAAACGTTAGTGAAGGGAAAGAGTAGGAAAGTTGAGTGGAAGATGCATGTTTTTTGTTCCAAACTGAATATTCACAAACTAAAAAGGGAAATTTTCTTGATTTCATGCAAGATATAGAGTATCAATTTTTTAATTTCTCTTTCTTTAATAATAATATAAATTTTGGTACTACATGGTCTAAAAAAGTTTAGAGTGAAGACAAGACCGAAGACTCAAAAAAATTTAGAGAGGAGGAAAATCAAGAAATGGACTCAGTTGTCCATGGTGCCGAACAATGTAAAGAAGAAAACCATGAACTAGCACAGGTAGAAGGTAGATTATTGAGGAATCAATAAAAGTGTGTGAAATCGACCTTTTATGAGGTTGTTTCCATACATGTTTGTTAAATAGGCGCAGGAAAACTGAGAGGGGGGTGAATCAGTTGTCACACAAATCTATACTTAAAAACTTTATCACTCATCAATTCTTTAACCACACAATTTTTTCATTAAATATGAGCATTAAATAAAAATAATAGAAAGAAAATCAACACAATGAACACCATATTTTTTACATGGAAAACCTAATAAGTTAAAAACCATGGTGAGGGTTAACTCACAATGTAGACACATAAAATATACTGATTGACATCGTGCATTTGATCCTGACTCACAAACATCGTTTCTTCCTAAATCATCCCTTGGTCTAATGATTTAATCAAATTCCCCTATTTGATTAAATTCATTAATATTTGTCTCTTAATTAAATAAATCATTTTATCTAATTAAGTCAATCTCTTTTGTTAATTAAATCAATCCATCTAATCCAATTATCCCTATTTAATTAAATAATCAATTTATTTGATTAAATCTCTAAAGTCTATTCCTTAAATTAAATAAATTAAAACATTATTTGATTTATTCTAACACCATCTCTTTTAATTAAATAAATCAAAGTCCTTATTTAATTAAATCTCTTGTCATATTCCTCTCTTATTTGATTTAAAATAAAATCATAAATTTGAGTCAAATAGGTCACATCATCTAACCTCTCTCATTAAATTAATTAACCCTTGATTAATTTAATCTCATCTCATGTCACATCCTCTAGATAATGCAATTTGCACATGAAAACATATTTAATTCATTTATTAAATCTCTATTTTCCTCACAAGGAATCTTTTGGAATATTCTCTCAATTTGAATTAAAAAATTCTAGTCAACATGTACATCCAACAAGGCAATAAATTTATCTTACATGTCCTTTGTCTTGAGCCAAGTGGCATTTATTGCATTTACCCTTCCCTCTTGCATGTCATTTCAACAAATTTGAAATTCAAATTTATGCATTTATTGGCACAAACCCCAAATCTTGCACATCCATCATCCATTCATAGCTTGACAAGTGGCATCATATCATTGGATGAATGTTAGTCCCACATTGTTCAAATTTGGACATTCATCCATCTTGAAACTCTATAAATAAAGAGCTCATATCCTCATTTGATCATCCACAAACATTGCAAATTTATTATGCTAAAATATTTAGCCATTTCCATCCATCATTGAATTCTTAACTAGGATTTTTGTAGATTTGGCTTGGAGTTCTCATCTTTCATCAAAGTGGATGAGTATCATCTTCAACATATCAAGATTTCATCATAGGAATTGGGAAAGGGCCAATTTTCACATCAAATTGGCACCAATTCCCCCATGGGATCATCAGTTTGCATATTTAAATTAGGATTCAAGTTATTTCATTGTTTTTATTTGGTTCTTCATTGTTTTCTTTCCTATTTTGAGTTTTTAAATGGATTTCATGGGGAATCCTTGTTTTAGCTTTCAATCCTTTGTTTAACTTGTTTATTCATGTTGTTTTACAAGTACTAGGAAAAGGGTTCACACATTTGGCACTAGAAGGAGGGATGCATCTCACTTTCAATCAGTTTTTTCCAAAAATTCCATGTTTTCATTCACATAGAAAATTCCAATGCTAGGAGCTCAGCATCGCTATTTTGGCACCACAGGCTCATCAACATCGCTATATTGCATCGCTTAAAACACAAACTACGCCGCTGGACTTGTCTCGTCAAAATATTTGAATTCTAAACTCTACCATTGAACTCATTGACTGGCAAGACTTTTTGAAATTCTAAAAAATAGCGACGCTAGAAGGAAACCGTGACGCTGGGAAAAAATTGTGATGCAGTTGAGCTCTCTATCCCAACACAGAGTGTTGCTGACTCATAAGCAGCGCTGTGAGGGCACTACTAGGAAGAAAAATTGTGATGCCATTGTGAGTTGCGATGCTGGGAGATAGTAAAAAGGGAAAATTTGATTTTTAGCATGTGCTTTTGATTTATGATTAATTTATGTTTTGTTTTCTAGTTTTTGACTTTTGCATTTTCTAGAATCTGACTGGTTTTTTTCACTTATAGGTTGGAAATCGAAAACAAGGGAAGAAGGAGCATGATGATGATATTTCATCCAATCAAAGTGTTTTTAAATGTTTTAGTGTTTATTTAACACTTCTTTAAGAATTTGTTATCTCTTCTTTCTTAGGACACTAATCTTCCTTTGGGTTTAAAAAGAATATTTTTGTTTATTGCTTGCAAAGGGGCTAAAATGAACCTTAGGATCACAACTTACTAGATTTTTTTTCTTACATTAACAAATTGAACAAAATGTCTTACACTTGTGGTTTGGTGCTCTAAAAGGAACTCACATTTTGCTTTGGGGATTTAAAAAGAACAAGTGTAACTTTGTTTCTTGTGAGGGCTTACTTAAACTAAATCCATTGAAAAAGGACGTATGCGCTTCTCTTGTACTTTATAGTGATCTTGAGAATCAAAAGTCCTTTTTCATGACTTTAGGGTGAGACAAAGCAATCACCTCCACACTTCGATTTGGGTTTAAAATTGAACATCCTGTGCAATTGTGAGTGAGGGCATTGTTGTGTATATTCTCTCTCCTTGTTGCCAACAAGGATTGATCAAGTTACGAATATTGTTCTTCATTCACTTTTTTTATCCTAAAGGGCATGCCTTGGGGAAAAAGTACTCACCCAAGGGAACAACTCAACCGGTAACACTCTAATGCCAAGAGTATTTCCAACCAGGATATAAATGTGGATATTGGAAGAAATGCCAATACCACACAGTTGATTCTGACAAGATAGATCCAAAAGGGGACTCTTGTCGTATGGGTCAATCTCCACAAATGGAAAGTCCTTACTAAAACCCATGTGCTAGAATTTTCCAAAATCTTTTTATCTATTTTTTGGTGCAAGAACGATCGTTCTGAAGCTACCCCACACTTTTACGGTCTTCTAGTAGAAATGGAAAACATGCCATGGGAGTTTCATGGGTGTTGATGCTTGGTTGCCTCGTATAAGTGAGTGTTGTGGAGGGGAGCCAGTGGGGTCAAGCATCTAACCATTCACTGGAGATAAGCATAGCTGTACTTGTCCAAGTGGGAATCCAACAAATATTGTCTAACACATCCATAGGGTTGTACTTATTCTTGGGTTACAAAATGCATTGGTTGATCAAAAACATTATGGAAACAAACACTTGAACCTCATCCAAATTTCAAACCCTTTTGAGGACAAATACAAATGACTCAATCCATATGTTATTGCTCGCCCTTGGGATTCATGTCCTTAGAGGTTTCTAAACATTGGATTATATCTCAATTTGTCTCCTTAAGTAAACAATAGGAAAACCCTTGCCTTAAGTTCATTGAATTTCCACATAACATATCTTGTGGGGTTTAAGGAAATTAAGACATTGGACATATTAGTTTGAATTCCTAATCAAAGAAAATGTTTTTGGTAAAAGAAAGACATTAAACAAAGCTAAGAAAAATTAACTTTCATATGTGTTGAAGACTCATAACCCCAAAAGAAAAAAAATCATTGGTTGGAAATCCAAAAATGAATGTTCAAATGAAATCATTCTTTGGTTACACAGGTCTTTAGGAAGCATTTGCGTACTCTTCAATACATAGGTCTAGTCAAACAAAGTGTACCATTTTTTTAGGTTCATCTCAAGATCAAAACATATCAAAATATTTTTCATCCATCCTCCGAAAAAATCAAAACAAACATCATCTCACAAATCACCTTTTGGAAAATCTTGAAGTCATCCTTAACACTAGGATTTTTTACAAAATCAAATCATCAAAATCATTGAGACTAAATCCTTGAAAACATTATCAAAAACCACCTTTGGCTAGGTATGTGTAGTTGCATCCTTTTGCATATGCTTAGTCAAAATTATCCAAATCATCTTTTCTAGCTTAGTATATGTTTATGAATCCTTCCTCATATACATAGTGAAACAATTATCTTGTTTGAATAGGTGTGGGTAGATGCATCCTTCTCCTCACACTTAGTCAAATCATCATCCTTTGAACAAATCTATCCCTTAGATCATCATCTGACATCTTAGGGTATTTTTGTTCAAAATCCAAATCAAAATAAAAATAAAAATCCCAAATCCAAAAGAAAATCAAAATCAAAATCCAAAACATATCTGAAAGTCCTAAAAGCCTAGTGTCTCCTTCAAGATCTATCAAAAGATCATAACATTCACATCATCCATCTTTTACATCATCACATTGCCTTTTGATCTTCAAAGATATCCTTAAAATTTTCTACTTTGGGCATAAAGTAGGAATCAATCCAAAGAATCAAGAGATTCATCTTCCATTCTTAAAAGGATTGATCTTTGTTTTATGGTTCAAACTAGATCTCAATACAAGAAAATTATGGAAGACAAAAAAGAAACACCTGCTTCAAGTGATCTTAGCCAAATGAATGTTGAAATAAATCTTGCTGAATCAAGCAATCCTTTGACTCTCTCACAAAACCCACAAGAAGAAGCTCGAGGAGAAGATCTCCCCTTTGGAATGTCTCATGACGAAATAACTGAAATGCTTCAAAATCCAGAAAACCATAAGATTGTCAATATCATGTTGAAGCTTAACCCTTCATTATACATGCTTGAACTAGCGAAGCAAGGGGCCAAATTTCCTTCAAATTTTGACATTAGCACCATAGTGGAAACATCTTTTTCCATCTCATCCATCATTCCCATCTCATCTACACCCCCATCTCAAAACATTCCACAAATCATGACGTCTTTTTCTCCAACCCAACCCAATGTTAACAAAGGAAATGCATTCCTCAATGCTCTTCAAGCACACCCTCTTGTTAATAATAAAAACTTGGACACAAATACCATCTTGGAAAAAAACATACCTGAAAACCCATTACAAAAGAATGTTCCTCTCACTTTCCATCATGATCCATCATCATAATTTTTTTACACCACACCTCAAACTTCTCTCCTCACAAATCTGCAAGAAGAGGGAGATATGTTCAGACTAGGGGGCATATTCAACACCACAAAATTTTCACAAGGACTCACATCCCTCACCTTTCCACCTCTTCCACCATTGCCATTATCATCCACACCACTCCTTGGTTTAGGAATTCCCCCCTTACCAAGTTTTGATCAAATTAACATCCCAAGCATCAATCAAAGCATTATGCCAAACACTCACAACTTATCACAACATAAAACAAATGCACAAACAATTGCAACCACAAAACCATCTACCACTCAAAACATTAACACATCACCATTCACCACTACCACAAATGCCATTTTGAATCCACCACCACCCCCACCACCACCAAATTCCACCACATCAAGCCAATATAATGTAACATTGCAAGCTAATTTTCAAAGGGGATACCAACAATTGCAAAAACAAAAAGTTGTACAACAAGCCACCCAAGCGGTGCAAGTTGCCCAAGTAGCACAAGCCGCATTACAAGTGCAGCAAACCCAAGCATTATTGCAACAACAACAACATCAAGCCACCCAAGCTACTCAAGCATTGCAAGCACTACAAGCACAAAAGGTTGCTCAAGCACAAACCCTATTACAACAAAAAGCAGCACAAGAACAAGCACAAGCAAAACTCCTGGCACAAAGAAAAGTAACACAATTACAGGCATATCAACAAGCAATTAAGTAATATCAAGGATAGCAAGAAGCAGCAAAATTGGTAGCCCAACAACAAGCATTGTGGGAACAACAGAAAGCCCAACAATAAGCATTGTTGGAACAACAACAAGCACAAATCCTAGTGTAGCAACAACAAGATCAACAAGCGTTGTTCATACAAAAGTAGGTGGAAGCCTACCTTGCATGACATAACATACAGATACCATTAAACACCACAATGACCAATGCACCCACTCAACCTACAATTGAAACCCCTCAAAACATCTTCATCCCACCCCCTAATCTGCAAAGTGATGTGATAGCACAAATCAGGTTGCTCTCACAACAAGTGCTCGATCTTCAATCAGGGTGAACAACGAAGACACCAAGAAACTTGTGTTCATATCCATTTGATAGGAACCTAGTAATGAAACCATTCCCAAAGGGATTCAAGATCCCCAAATTTGACAAATATTGAGGGACGGGAAACCCTGAAGATCATATCAGGGAATTCTAGGTTCATTGCATGGAAGTCACATATGACGATACTTATATGATGTAGCTATTTCCTAGGAGTCTGGCAGGCCATGCTATGGAATGGTTCTCTAGTCTACCATCAGGCATTAGAACATTTCAAGAAATTATTGATGCATTCATTAAAAACTACGCATGCAACATTGCAATGGATGTTAGTCTAGAAGAACTCCCAGCTCTAAAGCGAGGAAAGAATGAATCATTCAATTCCTTCTTACAACGATGGTGATCAAATGACAATCGAAGCAAGTGGACCATGGTGGAAGAACAACAAGTTTGCACCATCATTGCCAACCTTGATGACCTCTTGGCATTTCATCTCAAGGTCCAAGGAATCACCACGTATGATCAATTAATCCCTAAAGCGCTCAGCATCAAACGAGCCCTCATGACTCAACCCATGGGACCATCATCATACCTCAAACAAAAAGACCACCCACCATCCAATTAAAATGACAAAACTCACACGTGGGCAAGAAAAAAAAACATTACTAATGATGGTGTCATCGATGCCAAGGTGGTCATTAGTGGTCCTCTCCAAAATACAACCACACTGCAAATCTAATCACAAAACACACATCACATAACATACCAACCAAACAACAATCAAACCATCAATAATCTCAATGACTAAAGAGGACCACCCCAATGCAAGAGTTATCCAAAACGAAAGTACACTACTTTGGGGGAACCACTTGAGGACATCATGAAAGAGCTCATAGATGAAAAACTCATCAAAGCACCTAAATTTGAGAATTACCAAGAACCTGATGTCAACCTCCTTGGTATATCGAGAATCAACTTTGTGAATTCCAAAAAATCAAATGCCATACCACAAAGAGTTGTATGAGACTCAGAAACATTGTCCAAGATCTCATTGATAAGAAAATCATAAAGGTGGAACAACCTACAAGAAACCAGGACCTTAAGATATACACAAATCTAATGCCAAATCATGGAAACAAAGGGAATCAAAAAGATAAAGGGAAAGGAACCCACTCAAACATAAATCATGTGTATGAAACAGTCGTCACCTCCCTAGATGAAAATTTCATGGTCATTACTATCAAGGGTGCCTACGCTGAAGATTGTTGAGTCACTACAAGAGGCAGCAAAGTAACTATTGTAGGCTCATCCCAGCCAAACAAAACCCTGCATATAGATCTGCTCCTAATGGTTACAATGTGCTAAACTAACTCAAGAGAACGCCAATGCAAATCTCCATCATGGAGTTGCTAAAAATATCATTTTCCCATAAGAAAATTCTTGAAGAAGTGTTGGCCTCATCCACCATCCCTACAGATCTTGATACAAAGCAATTCCAAGCTATGGTTGGAAACATAATTATGCATAATCTTCTTACATTCTCTAACCAAGATTTCCCCGCCCAACCATCTCAAAACCGTGCACTTCACCTGGAAGCTATAGTACATAAGAGAAAAATCAAAAGATTCTTGGTGGATGGAAGTGTAGGTTTGAATATCTATTCTCTCAGCCTCATCAAGCAGTTGAAAATATTAGAAGATTCCATTGATAAAGGGAAAGGCATCATGATAAGAGCATACAATGATTAAGAAAGAGTGTCACAAGGCATGATTAAACTCCCTATACAAGTAGGGCCAGTTCTCATGGAAACCACCTATCAGGTTTTAGACCTTGAATTGCCATATAACATCCTCTTAGGACACCCATGGATTCATACGATGAATGTAGTAGCATCAACCTTCCACCAATGTGTGAAATTTACACATAACAGACAAGAAGTCGCCATTCACATAGATCCCAAACCTTTTTCATACTGCAAAAATCTTGAAGCAAAATATTACAAAATCCCCCAAGTGCCAAAAAATGATGAGGGCCCATCCAATTCATACATTGATCCCGCCACCCTCACATCCACTTCTAAGACAGAGACGCCCGCCATTCCTACCATCTCTAATATCAAGTTCATCATCTAGGAGGACAGTTGTGGAAGCTACAAGCTCCCTAACAATGCTTTTGTGATAGGAGAGTTACCACAATCTCCTAGATCATGAGGACACCCACAACAAAATCAAGCTTCCACATCACAAACCTCTCCTAAAGATTATCCTGAATTCACAAGCTGGGGAGATCTAGGCCAAGAGGTAATTGAGATAGATCCATCGCATATGTTATACCAAGATGAGATACCAACAACTAATTTACCAATGGATGAAAGAAGCAAAGGTCTCCAAATGATACTCACAATGGGTTACGACAGAAATCAAAGACTGGGACAAAATGACAATGGCCTTATAATACCTATCGTGCCAGAGACACGACCAATAACAAACCTTTTCCTTGGATGTACCCCTCTGTGTATAACCATACATGGCCGAAGTCCTCTGGTTAGAGTGGTTAATAAACCCCATCAGCCAACAGCAGTAGAATTACGATTACTAGTATCTACAAGACGTGTCCTAGACAACTATACCTTTGATATAACCGATGTTTATAGAAGTAGTGAGGACAAAGATACCATGACCAATCTACCTAGGTTGTTTGAGGACACCACCCTTTCCATGATCAGTACCTTATCTTTTGAGCCAAACAACCAAGACCATGAAATCCACTTAGTATATCCCCAACTCATGGATTATGACCAACAAGGACCATTAGTTCTTGATACATTCAAAAACAATGAAGCACTCTCAAAATTCATGGGATTGAGGGATATTATCCCAGATGGAGATCATAAAGTAAGGTTTATAATGGAGCTGGACACACAGGCCTATTACGGAGAAATGATTGAATCCTTCAGTCGCAAACTAAGAATCATATCCAAGTCCTTGAGTGAAAGCCACACTATGGCACTCTCTGACAAGAAAAAAGTAAAAAGAAAGGACACATCCAATGGTGAAAACCTCCCTGAGGCACCCGAGGATGGGGGATTCAATCTTCCTCTAAGAGCTATTCATTAGGAAAAGTTAACAATTTTGGCCAAAAAATGCAATCCTGTCAACCTAGGAATAGAGGAGACTCCGCATATCACATTCCTCACAAAATCACTATTATCAGAAGAGCAAGAATTCCTAGCAGCATTCCTAAGGGAAAGACAAATAAACTTCTCATGGAGTTATGCTAACATGCCAGGACTTGATCCAAAGACCATGGTTCACCACTTGGCAATATATTCAGAGGCGAAACCAGTCAAACAAAAGCTTCGTAAAATGCATCCTCAAATTGCCTTACTGGTCAAAATGGAGCTCAAAAAATTGTTAGATGTGGGCTTCATCCAACCAATCAATTATCTAGAATGGGTATCAAACCTAGTATCTATTTCGAAACCTGATGGAGCCATTCAAATATGCACAGACTTCAGAGATTTGAACAAGGCATGTCGAAAAGATGACTTCCTGCTTCCCAACATTGACATGATAATGGACATGACAACGAGACATGAGATGTTATCACTAATGGATGGATTCTTATGATACAACCAGATCATGATAGCAAAAGAGGATCAACATAAGACAACTTTCACTTGTCCATGGGGGACTTACTGCTGGAACATGATGCCATTTGGCATAAAAAAATGTAGGGGCAACATATCAAAGGCCTATGACATGATCTTCCATGATATGATCCATAAAACAATTGAGGACTATGTTGATGACATCCTAGCTAAGTCCAGAAAAATACAAGACCATATAGTGACCTTGAGTGCCATCTTTGACAGACTAGAAGAATACAAAGTAAGACTAAACCCAAAGAAGTGTGTCTTTAGCGTACAATCAAGTAAACTGCTAGGATATATAGTATCAATGAGGGGTATTGCAGTGGATCCAACAAAAGTGAAATCAATCCTCGAAATGGAAGCACCAAGGACATTAAAACAATTAAGAGGCCTCCAAGGCAGACTCCAGTCCATTTGAAGGTTCATAGCATAGTTAGCAGACAAACAAAATTCATATTCTCACCTACTCCACAAGGGAGTAGCATACAAATGGGATGATAAATTTGAAGAGGCATTTAACAAAATCAAGGAATACCTATTGACACCATTGGTATTAATGCCACCTATCCCAAAGAACCCATTGATCTTATATGTGTCACCAACAATAGCAGCCCTTGGATCTCTCCTAGCTCAGCATGTTGAAAATGGAATGGAGAGGGCTATCTACTACATCAGCAAGACAATGGTTGGGCATGAGTTAAACTATTCATTTATTGAGAAAGCATGTCTCACAGTAGTGTTTGCATCTCAAAATTTTAGACACTACATGTTGGCACACAAGATAAAGCTCATCACCAAAATTGATCCCCTCAAGTATCTACTATCAAAGGCAATTCTCACAAGAAGAATGGAAAAATGGGTAATGATATTATCAGAATATGACATTGAGTATCTAGAGAGAAAGGCAATCAAGGGTCAAGTCATTGTAGATCAACTAGCAGAAGCACCCATTTATTCAAAGAATCCTCTTGTCTCAGAATTTCCTGATGAATCCATTTTTAATCTCAATATAGGTGACCATTGGAAACTATACTTTGATGGTTCATATACACAACATGGATCAAGAGCTGGTGTCTTCTTCATTACCCCACAAGGGGACTGCATCACAAGGTTTTACAAACTGGCATTTCCTTGCACTAATAATATTGCAAAATACAAGGCCTTAACCATAGGTCTCAGAATAGTAGTGCAATGGAATTTCATAGCTCTCAAGGTATATGGGGATTCTCAATTGATTATAAACCAAGTAAACAGTGAGTACCAGACTAAAGATGACAAGCTTACTCCATACAAGAAATTGGTGGAGACCCTTAAGGTGTCCTTCATTGAAATAACATTTGAGTAAATTCCTAGAACCAACAATAGAGTAGTAGATGCTATGGCGACAATTGGGTCTTTATTGGATATCCCTCACAACACTTTAAAATATGAATTTTTGATCGAGTAGCTGCTTGTTCCTACATTCAAGGTACCAGAATCAAAATATATGTGTGAAATCGTTGGTCCAGGTGATCCTTGGTATCATGAAATCTACACGTATCTTCGCATAAGAGCCATACCCACTGACCTACCCTCAAACTTAAAATGAACTTTTGTAAAAAGGGCATATAGATTTTTCATCCTAGGTGATACCCTATACCGTAGAAGCATAGAAGGTACCTTACTACACTGCTTAAACACTGACAAGGTATTAACCACTCTAACTAAAGTACATAACAATATCTATCGTTCACACTCGAGTGGAATGACCATAGCCAATAAATTGTTGAGGATGGGGTATTATTGGCCCACAATGGAACAAGAAGCACATGATCATGCTAGAAAGTGTCTACAATGTTAGCAACATGGGGACCTCATCCATGCTCTAGCTCAAGAGCTCCATCCTATTGTCACACCATTTCCCTTCTCACAGTGGGGACTGGATCTCATCAAAAAAATCACTCCCACCTCATCTAATGGCCACAAATTCATCATAACTACAACAAAGTACTTTACTAAGTGGGTGGAGGCCATACCCATGACATATATAACTAGGAAGTAGATTTCTAAGTTCATCTTGAACTATCTCATATGTCGCTATGGTGTCCCACAAGCCATTATCTCAGATAATGGGACACCATTCAAGAACCAGGAAGTTCACGACTTGTGCGAGAAATTCAAAATCCAGCATCGCTTCTCCACCCCATACTATCCCCAGGGAAATGGCCAAGCAGAAGCTACAAACAAGGCCATTTTGAAAATTCTCAAGAAAATAGTCAATGACGCAGGTCGTGACTAGAACCTATAGCTTAATCCCACCCTCTGGGCCTATCGAACTAGCATCCACACACCCACCAATGCTACCCCCTTCTCCTTGGTCTATGGATCAGAAGTGATACTCCCCATTGAGATCGAGATCCCATCCCTCATGATATCACTGCAAAACCTCATAACAAATGAAGAATATAGAATATCAAGACTAAATGAGCTAGAGCTACTGGATGAGTGACGTATAGCTACTTTAAATCACTTACAAGTCTATCAGAATAGACTCAAAAGGAGCTACAATAAGAAAATAAGAAGCAGGATGTTCCAAGTCGGAGAACTGGTCTTAAAAGAGAATTAGAAGAATGTCCCAAACCCAAGTATCAAAGGTAAGTTCGAACCTAATTGGTTGGGACCATTCATCATCACAGCAAGTTACAAATCAGGGGCATATCAGTTATCAACACCTAAAGGGGAACCTCTGCAGAAGCCAATGAATAACTCCCATCTCAAAAAGTTTTATGCCTAAATCTTTCAAGGTATAGAACCAAAAAATCCAAAATATCATAAAAAGTCCTAAAAAAATGGTTACTTCGGTGAAAACCTGACAAACAGGCATCTTGGTAACAACAAAAAAGGAAAAAAAGAAAAAAATCCAAAAAAATTAGAAAAAGGATTAAAAATATTAAAGAGAAAAATCGTTCTCTAGTGAAAACCACTTTGGTGGCACTTTGGGCAAGTGCCTTGGTGAAAACCTAGCAAATAGGTGCCTTGTGTAAATAAGCACTTCCCATCCACTAGGAACTTTATCATTTGTTCTGCATCATCCATCCATTTCACTTCCATCATCCATCATATCCAAATCTCCATCCATCACTCATCCACTCACATTCGCACCATAGTTTGGTCCTGTTTTCATATCATGATCCCTCCTAGTACTACTCAGCCCATCCTTAAGGTCAGTCTGTCCTGCCTTTATCGGAGTAGTCTATTGCATCACGCTGGGGGCATGTTCTCATTAGATCAGATTCACGTATGATCTTAAAGTCCTCAAATCAGAAAATCCAAAAAAATTAGAAAATCAGAAAATCCAAAAACATTAGAAAATTAGAAAATCCAAAAACATCAGAAAATCAGAAAATCCAAAAACATTCAAAATCATCAAATGTCCAAAAATAGGTCAAAAAGTCATTCAAAAAGTCAAAAACAGAGTCATCTTGTTGAACTACATCATATTTGAGCTTGAATGTAGGCAAGGTTGATCTATGATCATCCCCCAAGACATTTAGGTCAGTCTTATAGGAGTCTATCATAATAAACTAACATCTCATCGTGTATACTGTCATCTATAAATCGGTCAAGTCATCAATCAAACTATGTGGTCTCTGCGTATATAACGTAGGCAAGGCTAATCTGTCGAGTAGCCCTCAAGACCCCTAGGATAGGTCTTTAGGTTAGTCTCTTGGTCAAAATCTCAAAAAATCTCAAAAACATTGGAAAATCAAAAAATCAAAACATATGGAAAATCTTAAAAAAATACCAAAAATAGCCTCAAAACATTGCAAAACATCAAAAACATCCAAATATTTGGAAAATCCATCCATCCCATCTCACTTGCACCCACAATAACACCACTCATAATAAACTGATCGTCATCATCAACCTTTGGTGAAATAGTTGAAAACAAGTCTAGCCAATTAAAAAGTAGAACTCCAAACGTCAAATCTTAAGTCTAAGCCAGTGTGTTAGCAAGTTGGTCATCTCTTCATATTGGTAACTTATCATCTAGTTGGTCCCATATCAATCATCCCTTAGAACACTTTGGGTAAACAAAATGACGTGTCGCCATCCACTAACATGTCCTAGGATGAATCCTTCCTACAATGGGCATTATCTTTTGGCAATAAGTTTCAGCTCTTATCCTTGGAAAAGACATCCTCCTTCTGTTAGTGATATTGAAGAGCATCAGTTTGTTGCTATACTTGGTCTTTATCTTTTGACTTATCTTATTTGCACTCATTCCAAGGATGTCTCAATGATATCCCAAAACAGAGGATTTAGAGAAGTAGGAATGGTGCAATGATCATTATATTTTGTCTGCTATGCTTGTTGGACGTTCTTGTAATATAACCTCAGTGAATACTTGCTTTGTTAGGTATGTATGGAAGAGGTCTATAGCAACTTGTTGACTATTACATGGATAGGTTTACCTTTCTATGTTTTGGTTTGAGGTTCCTGAAACTTCTTAAGTGCATCCTAGCAAGGTTTATACATGTCAAGTGTGAACAAGAATGCTCCTATCTAATTGTCAAGTCAAAGTCCATCTCACTAGGTACAACGCCATCCTAGTTTTTATACCTTGATGCATCGTACCACGTGTGTTATCAAACATAAGAAAATTTGGCCCTTTGAAAATCCCAATTCCTCAACAAGTAGTCATCATCATCACTTGCATCTGCATCATCTCCCATCTTGTTGAAATGACTTCTTTTCTTACTAACCACAGTAACAAGGTAGTACAATAGTTGACCATCATCGCCATCATCATCATCAATCATGCATCCACAAACCATTGCCATATTGCATAAACATATCATATAGGAAACATACGCATCACATTTTAATCATCATATAAATAGTTTTATCATAAAAAATTTTAATAGATAGGTACATCCATGACATTGCATCGCATGGCATTATATCATTCATCTACATGTCACAAACATTTCATATTACCATCTAAATCATCACATAACATGAAAAAAAGCATTCCATAATCATTTTTGCATAATCATAAACAATAGGTACATAAACATTTAATTCATTAACATACATACTTGACATCATCTCACCACTTTACGCATCAACAAATAATTGCATCTCATAAAACCATTTCATTAGGAATTAACACCATTTCATTTGCATCATCTCACAACCATAGCATTTATATTACATCCATCCATAAACCATCTCATATATAAGCATATTTCACACATCATTGCATATACCATAGATCATATCATTTTACATAATTAAAATCCATACCACATATCACATTGGCATAAAACAAATCATCATATAGATAACATCATTGCACATCATCTCATAGGTGAATCATAATATAGATCTGTTAGTCATAATCATTACATAATGCATTCATCATCAAAAGTAAATGCATCCATAAAATGCATCATATAAACATCATTACACAAATAGAAGTAGAGTCATCCATACATGCATAAACAAATGGTACACATCACGTCGCATTATAAGCAAAATCATCAGACCATATATATATATATCATCAACTATCATAGTACAAGGAATAAATTGGATCACTGTACATGTGTAAATCAGTACAAAACACCCATCAGGCTATCAAAAATGAGCCCATAAGGCACAATAAAGTAACATGAACATTTTGATCAAGCTCGATCCCTATGGATGTTGCCCTCACCCCTGTCACCGTGACCCTCTGGTGGTTTGTGGTTGGCCCTCTCTGAGTACTTTTGGACTCTCTCTACACGAGGAATAGCCTTGTGATAGTACCGTTGATATTAATCTACCTCTCAAACGACATCCCTATAGGACCGAACTGATACTGTACCCTGAGAGGAGGAGGTTTCCATACTCTCTAGCTGCCTGCAGCTCTACGACCTGTCTCTGCTGGATGGCCTGGTCTCTCTTAGCCCTCGCCTGGTCCCTCTTAGCTATCAAGGTCTACACCTAGGCCTGTAGTTGTGCAATCAAGATGTACCAAGTCTCTTCCTATACCTGTGGTTGCACCCGAGGCTGACCCTCACCCTTGGCTCATGGTGGTGGGACTGGCGGATCTTGCTATTGATCCTACATGTGAACATCCCCGTGACGTGGCGAGACTGGGGCGCAACTAGTGGATCCTGTTGAATCTCAACCCTTGGTCCTCACCCTCGTCCTCTCCCTCTACCTCTAACTCTACATGGATCTGGATCCTCACTTGGAATGGTCAACCAAAGTGGCGGTCAGAACTAGTCTCTCTAAGCCTAAGTGGTGCCAGGATCTGCTAGGCCCTGATCACAAGTCCACAGTTGGGCTACCAAGTGCTGAAAGCTGTCAACTACCTCTGAAGTGGGAATACCATGTCCCCATGATACCTATGTCATGCTGCAAGCAAAGACGGCTACATAGTCATCATTTGGTCAATCCTGTGGCTCTCCAAACTGACGTTGTATGTGCCCTGGTAGGTAGCTCTCGATCATTGTATGCTCCCGCCCCTACATGTAATGGTCCTGGCCACAATAAAAGAGTTGATCAGTATTGTCGACCCATCGGGCCCACCAAGGTATGGTCTCCAAGTAAAAACAAGCATCTCATCTAGGACTTGCCGCCAGTAGGGGATCTTGTGCTCCCCAGTGTGTGTAAAAGACAAACCACCTTTGTATCGTGCCACAAGGGGATCATCTACCCCCATCAAAATTGGAACAACATGTGGCCATAGCACAAAAATGTGCTCCCATGCCCAGATGTGAAGTAAGGTCACTCTAGCCCCTAGCGCATTGTCGTCCATGTATACATACTCATGCAAGTCTCTATAGAGTGAGGTAAGAAGTACATGCCCCCATGTGAAATGAACGGGCCTGTCTCAGACCATTTGCTCCTAGTAATAGCCCTAGCTACAATTGAAGTATCACCCTCCTCAGTCTGGGGCAACAAAACTTGAAATAATAGTTGCAACTGCCTAGCGGTAGGGAGGTGCAATAACCCTATAGTGCTCTAGCTCAATCTGTCCCTCGCAATAGATGATGTCCCATGTGGCAAGGACTCTAACACAGGCCTCACATCCCTTGTCCATATCAAAGATCATCTGGCGAGCATGAATGGGCAATTGTAAAATGCGCCAAATGTCCTCTAGAGTGACTGTGGCCTTGCCAGTGGGAAGATGAAATGACGACGTCTCGCTATGCCATCTCTCTGCTAGCACTGACAACATCCCTAGATGGGTGCGCATGGGCACCGCATACACAATGTGCCACAATCCTACAACCCCCAGTCGATCCTGGTCCTTGTCACTTAGGTCCTACAAGATGCTAGCCAAATCTCGCAACCTGTTCTCTTGAGAGTAGAGCTTCCTCACCACATCCTACATCAAGGAAGGTCAATGTGTTGAAATTTTTGAAAATTTCCTAGTCGAACACTCTAGAAAGTCCCCAGGGGTGCAGTTTGTGATGGCATCATAGTTTGATTTTACTCAAACTCTGATGCTCAAGCCCAAAAGGAACCAAAATGGTGCCGCCGCAGTGGAATTTCTCCTCTAGCATCGCAGTTTGCGTGTAATGGGCGATGTCGCGGTGTAGTTTTATCAAACCGGCCCGCTAAGCCCAAGCCCAGCGTCAGAGTTTCTTAACTCTGAATTGCACTACTGTAGCACAAAAGGGCACTACCTAACACAATTTAAATGCTAAGCGACGCTATATAGCGCCATTGGATGCAAGCTCCTCTTTTAAAGCATAAATTACAACATTAAATGGAAAAACTAAGCTTGGGTAAAGGTCATATACTGGTGCCCCAATGCCAGGTGCCCGCTGGTATGTCCAAACTTGATTAGTGATGTGCAGGGGAAGCTGTCATTGTGCCACATCACTAAAGAGTTAGAGCTCAAATCTCAAGATTTCTAGTGGAGGTATGTGAAAATGACTTGAAAGTGACCCCTCGAGCCCCTTTTAAGCCTAAAAATTAGGGGTTTTTATCCCTAAGTGGCTGTCCTACTAGGATTTTGGACCCTCAAACCTGTTTTGTCCATTTGAGGTTTGTTTTTCATCAATTTATTGTGTTTAGACATGTTTTTTAGCCTCCCAGAGCCCTTTCGGACAGGTCAGGTACTTTATCACCTTTTCTCGCAAGATCACCCAAAAAATTAAAATTTTCGTCCAATCTCTCGAGGGGGCATTATAATGGCATGTTTTCTCTCACCATGGAGTAGTGGGGCAAGTTTTTAAATATCAAATTTTTTTGGTTTTGATCAAGATCGGCTATTCTTTGAACCAACACAATGAGTGCATTGCTTCAAAGAGGGGAAAAATGTAGACATGTAAAATATACTGATTGACATCGTGCATTTGATCCTGACTTACTAACATCATTTCTTCCTAAATCATCCCTCGGTCTAACCATTTAATCAAATTCCCCTATCTGATTAAATTCAAAAATATTTGTCTCTTAATTAAATAAATCATTTTATCTATTAAGTCAATCTATTTTGTTAATTAAATCAATCCATCTGATCCAATTATCCCTATTTAATTAAATAATCAATTTATTTGATTAAATCTCTAAAGTCTGTTCATTAAATTAAATAAATTAAAACATTATTTGATTTATTCTAACACCATCTCTTTTAATTAAATAAATCAAAGTCCTTATTTAATTAAATCTCTTGTCATATTTCTCTCCTATTTGATTATAAATAAATCCATAAATTTGAGTCAAATAGGTCACATCATCTAACCTCTCTCATTAAATTAATTAACCCTTGATTAATTTAATCTCATCTCATGTCACATCCTCTAGATAATGCAAGTTGCACATGAAAATATATTTAATTCATTTATTAAATCTCTATTTTCCTCACAAGGCATCTTTTGGAATATTCTCTCAATTTGAATTCAAAAATCCAAGTCAACATGTACATCCAACAAGGTAATAAATTTATCTTACATGTCCTTTGTCTTGAGCCAAGTGGCATTTATTGCATTTACCCTTCCCTCTTTCATGTCATTTCAACAAATTTTAAATTCAAATTTATGCATTTATTGGCACAAACCCCAAATCTTGCACATCCATCATCCATTCATAGCTTGACAAGTGGAATCATATCATTGGATGAAGGTTAGTCCCACATTGTTCAAATTTGGACATTCATCCATCTTGAAACTCTATAAATAAAGAGCTCATATCCTCATTTGATCATCCACAAACATTGCAAAGTTATTATGCTAAAACATTTATCCATTTCCATCCATCATTGAATTCTTAGCTAGGCTTTTTGCAGATTTGGCTTGGAGTTCTCATCTTCAACATATCAAAATTTCATCATAGGAATTGGGAAAGGGCCAATTTTCACATCAAATTGGCACCAATTCCCCCATGGGATCATGAGTTTGCATATTTAAATTAGGATT
>VDFB02047230.1:348695607-348753107 GCA_007258455.2 Sequoia sempervirens | reverse complement strand
AAGGAAATGGGAGAGGAAGAAAATAAAAATGAAGAATTAGTTGAGAAAAATGAAGAAAGTAAAAAGAAAATTATAAAATCTCTTAAGAATCCCAAAAAATCATCCTCTGGTAATGATGTTCTGAAAGGTTTGTTATCCAAGTAAATTAGATTTTAATCAATAATTCCTCAGGAGCTTCTACAAATTCCTATGATTGAAGGGATTGTGGATTTGGTGAAAATTTCTTTGGTGGATAAAGTGGTGTTAGGAGATGTTATGCAAACATCCGAAAGTGGTGCAGGAGAACCTTGTCCTAAAAATACATTCAAAAGGAAAAAAATTGCAAAATTTCACTTTTCCATTGAAAAGCATCTTAAAATGTCATATGAGGTCATAAATGGTGTATTTTAAGTGTCAAATAGGTCACTAGAGGGTTGGTTAAGTCAAATTGCAAGTAATGTTGTCTTATTGCACAAATTGTAAAAGTTGCTAAATTTGTGAAAAAAGCAAAAAAAAAAGAAGTTGAAGAGTGTTTTGAGGGAAAAATGAAGAGATAGGTCAATGTAGGCAGTTGTAAAGTCAATTATGGTTAAGGAAACATATATAAATCTTGTAGAAGGTGAGCAACTCATCAATTTTTTTAATTCTTGAGTCATATTAATAAATAAAGTTCCTTATTCCTATTTTACAGTGATTTATTCTTGAATCTAGATCTTGTGTAGGCTATATATTTCTTTTTTTACTCTATGCATGGTGTTAAAAATCATCTAGTGGTGTTTTGAATAATTACCATTAGTATTAGAAGCCAAATTTTGTGATTTTCCTAAGAACCTAGTCAAGGGTTTGAGGATCTTATAAGTATTGATTTTCACCATCCCACCAATGTAGCTTTAGAATATTGGTGGGATGTAATTTTTTTGGGAGTTTTTATTGTGTTATAAGTGAATTGTGTGTGCACAAGAATATGGCAGTCAAGAGTATATAGTTTAATGCTACTCTTAACAAATTTTTTGTGATTTTCCCTTCAAGTTGATGGTTACAAGTATGAAAAATGGAGATCCAACATATATACAAGCTTGGTGTTGGTAAAATAAACTTTGGAAGACACAAACAAACATTTTGGAAGAGTTGGTAAGTGATTTTGAGGTTTTCAATATCCATTTCCAAGAAACCCTCATTCATTTTGTGTTGAAAAGCCTACATTTAAGGGTTTTGAGGTCCAGTGTTTTGTGGAGTATTTTAGCCCTTGAAAGTGATTGATCCTTCAGTTTTGAAGCATGATGAAAGACTTTTTTAAGTCCTTGATTGTTTTGGTGGTGATCTAAAAGTATTTTCTTTGTAAATCTGGCCTAATTATTGGCTTTTTCTAGCGTTCAGTCCATAAATCTAGTAAATTCCTTTAAACAGGCTAATCTAAGCTTTTGATATGTTAGAGGGGATAAAATTGTGTTTTATATTATGTCTGGACTCTATGGAGATTTAGCATGGGATGTTTGGAATACCTATTTTTGTTATGTGCCAATGTTACTAGGGTTTTGAACTAAGTCTACCGTAAGATGGAATTATGAGAAAACAAAGAATAAAATAATTGGAATTGTGTTGTAACTGATAAACCAACGATGTTAAAGGTGTTTTGAGGGTTGAGAAGTATTCTTGAGGCCAAATTTGTTGTCTTTGGTGATTGTGCAATACAATTTCAAGGTGTAAAAGTGGAGTTTTGATTGGAAGAATATATAATTTTGTTAGTACAATAATATAAGATATTTTTCTTGGTATTGTAGTTGTTTAAATGATGTTCCCAAAGATGTCTAAGTGATTAGGGAAAGGTTCAGAAAGTAATCTTACAAATTGGATGGTTTGGGTAATATGGTCCAAAGGGGTAAAATGGGTGTTATGACTACAAAATCAAAATATTTGATAATAAAGTGTTTTGTGAACATGTTCTTGGTTTGATTTAGTTAAATTGATGAGGATTACAGTCATATAAAGGTCTGGATAGTTGTCTATTTTCTTTGGGAAAAGAGTTGTATTAAAGAATGAAAGAATGGATAGTGAAAGAGATGAATGGATTTGTTTGCTTCTAATCATGTTTTGATGTTGGAATAATCATTTTGATTATGGTTTTGTATCTGATAAGTGTCTAGCTTACTGATTTGGTGAATTGGCTTGCTGATAGCCTTGAAGTTCTAAGTGAAATTATATGGAATTTGGTGGAAAGTTAAATGAAATAATGGAGTTTGGTATTTGATCTTCTCCAATTATGTTTGGGACAAAAGTTCCCTAGATGAATGATGGTTGTTGAATGATTCCCTTGCATCAGGAAGGAAGGAAATTCTTGAAGCACATTAGAAAGGAATTGAACTTATAGAAGATGCCCTTAAGGCATTGTAGGAAGTCATACCTAGTGCATCCATTGATACATCTTTCACTCCTATTGAAAATTTGAGATTTTTGTTATATTATTTCAAGGAGTATACCTTTGGGCTTAGTGAAAATAAAAAACAAGAGGTTAAGGAGAAATTGGTAGAGAAAAAGTTGTTGGGTTTACATGACAAGTGTGCTCTTGCACACTCAAGTGTGCTCTTGCACACTCAAGTGTGCTCTTGCACACTCAAGTGTGCTCTTGCACACTCAAGTGTTGAAAAAAATTTGGAAACCATGAAGGTTTGTGAGTCAGAAGCAAATGTTGTCCTTGCTTATTTCTTAAAGTGGCTAGATGCCACTCAAAATATTAAGGTTGTTATGGACTCCATTGACTCTCAACTATTTGCTATCTTCGGTACTTATATCCTATCCAAGATAGAGATAGATCAGCCTAGAACACCATCATTGCGCATAAACATTTTTTTTTGTCTTGTAGAAGCAGAAGGAAGAAATTATTAGAAAATTTGATCAGTTAAGTGACAATGTAAGAGTGGAATACACTCCGATTGGCAAGGCTCTAGCTTGCACATAAAAACTTGAGAAGATAAACTTGACTCCTGATACTTTAGGTGGTGCAAAAGAAACTCTGGTAGAGTTAGAATCTTTGAATAGGATGTTGATTTTTGCAAAGGAAAGATGGGAGAGTGGATTTAATAAATATGGGAAGGTATTCTAAAGGAGCTTCAGGCTTATCATCCTCTAGTTGATACATGTTTCTTTTTTTTCTTTTCTTTCATTTTTTAGTTGTTTAACATAAACCCTTTGTCCTTGATGTCAAAGGGGGAGTGAAGAATGGTGATATGTTGGTGTTAGTGGGAGAGGTGAAATAAATGAGGAGTTTTGTAAAAAAAAAATTGGAACATGTTGCCATCAATGAAAAAGGGGGAGATTGTTGGAAAAATGAAGAAGAACATCTCATTTTGTTATTTTGTGTTGTCATTGATGTCTAGTATTTGAACTGATATTTTTCTTACATCCTCTGATATTTTGATCCGCATTTGTTTATTGGTGATTAGTGTTGCTTGTGGTTTTAGGAAATGGTTTGTAGATGTTGGGATCATGTACATTCAAGATCTCATGTATCCAAATGCTTGTATGATGTATCAACATTACATTGGTATTTGCAATTGTGCTATTAGACCTATCCTTGGCTGACCTAATGAATGTATTATGTAATGGTGAATTAATTTTTGTTATGTGGATATATGTGCGACCTATCTTAGGTCAATGCCAACTTTATGTAACATGTTGGATGTGTGAATTTATTTTTGAGAAGTTTTTGTGAAAGCTTGAAGCTAACAGTTGGTATTTTTGGTGAATTTAAGAAGTGCATCAAATTAGGTTGACCTAATTGATACTTGCAGAAAGATTAGATATGTATTGGATATTTTTTTAAGTTTGGTATGAAATGATAATGTTGTGAATACGAATTTGAAGAAGAGAAAATATGATGAACTGTGTCAAGTAAGTTTTTAGAGCTTCATTAGAACTGAATCTACACTCAGGTATGTGTAGGATCATCATGGAAAAAATAGGCCCTTAAGTAGCAAAAAATTCAAAAAAATAAGAGTTAGGCAACTTGAAGTAAAATTTTGAATAAGTTATCTATATTATTTCATAAATATGTAAGAATAGAATCTATATAAAATTGAATGTAGTTTCTAAACTACTAGGTTTATTTAAAAAAATAAAAAATCTATTTGGTGAAAATTTGAAATTTCAATGCAGTAGTGCTTAAATTTTAGGGAAAAAGTAAGTAGGTGTCTTTTTGACCACACTAACCATAATAAAATGATAATATTTTTTTATAATATTTTAGATATAAGTAGAGGACTTGTAATGCCCCGCCACGCAACCCTAGAGGAAGTTGCAATTCACCACTTAAACGTACCAATTTTTTTATTTTTTTTGTTTAAGTATAAATAACATGTAAGGTGAATTCATAATGCCAACAACCTCTAAGGCCACGAGACAAAGATTACTTAAAAACCCAACATCACATAACATTATCATAAACCGAAATATTAAACTCTTAAGGAAATGAAACAACATACATTCCATTCAAGATAAATTACAACAAGGATAAATAATACCTTATGATTCCAATTTAACATTTAAACAATAAGGTTACATCACTCATTCCCCGAATGAGGTAAATCCAATACTCAAGATTACAATTTACAAATTCCACTTCGATAACAAATGAGGGGTAAAAGATACAATAAGAACTAGAAGAACAAGGCATGAGAAGCAATTGATTCCCACGAGCTCTCCAGTAGGAAATCACGAGCACACGAACATGAAGAAGAACCAACGGAAAGAGATGCACGCCACCCGACCACGTGGAACCCAAAGGCCCCACTCCCTCCATGCTAGGAGATAGTAACAAGGATTTCCTAGACAAGACCACCAACCTCTAGACACAAGCTTACACCAAAAATGAATTGAAACAACTAAAATCACAAAACCACTTAACATCCATAACCACAATGCCATTAAGCCACAACAGTCACAACATCACTTAACACGAAGTTACAATGCTTTTAGAGAACAATGATCATGTACATCACACAATAACTGATTAACGGTCGACATAGGAAAAGTGTCATACATAAATTGTCATGAGTTACCCTAGCTCAACCTTCCTAGGCTACCGGACCCCCATCTTGGGTTACCCTGGCTTGCCTCTACCGGCGCCGGACCCTCATGCAAAACTATGCGTCCCATCTCATCTCGAGCTTTATCATTCACTTACTTCACGAGAGAGGCATTCATTATCTTATTAGTTTGAAAGATCCCCATTAATTCATTTAAATTATCACTTAATTAAACTCTAGGTGAGTTACCCTGGCGCCCCTTTGTGTGCCGGACCCCCACCAAGAGCCACTCTCCTATCGACAACACACCCACAAGAAGAAACTAGATAACACGACCTCTCCAAACCAAGGAGGAAACAAAGCACGGAACTTACACCAACACTGGAGGAAAACCACGTACAAAACCCACTCCAACATTGGAGGAAACCAAATCACATTACCCTCTCCTACACCCAAGGAGGCACAAATCCCCGTTCGTGAAAACCGGGTGATCCACAAGGTATAACTATGCACAACTTCTACGACACAACCAAAAGTTGACTTACAAAGACCCTTAATCCCATTTGCCCGACATTGACAATGAAAGAAACATGACGTAAAATCATTCCAGGAAATTCAATATCTAGTGTTAGGGTTTCCTAAACCCGGTCAATCACAGTTTTCACTCTTGCAATTTCTCAATCAAACACATCACATTCACTTCCAATTACATATATTAATAAATTCAGCCTTTGAAAATGAAAGCACTTGATCATTTAAAATCTACCTTTTAAACATAAATCACTTGAATACAAAATCCACTTTTGCTTCGATTCCGTAATCAAAAGTCATCTTACGATAATCAAAATCAAATTATAAATAAGTCAAACAGTTGACACATATATCCATCTGATTAGAATAAACCATTCGATAACTCTAAGTTTCCTGATTATATTTCTTAGTTTTACTATCATATCCCATAATCCAAACTATTTAAATAAATGACGTTATTAGATTAAGATTAAATCAATCTTTTACTCTAAGTTCCACAATCGTATACTATTATTAAAACATCTAAATAATTAAACAATTGGATCAAACAAATTGGTCTTTATTTCAACTACACATTAAATAAATTAACTAATTCTCACCTAATTTACTTGAATCATTCATTATCTTTAGATTATTGATTATAACCATAATCAAAATGATTTTAATATTAAATAGTTTATTTATATATCTAATATTAAGTAATATATATATTATATTGAATATTATATATATAATATTAATTATTACATATATAATATCAATATATATATATATATTATTAAATATTAAACATATAAAATATAATATAAAATATTAAAATAAAATTAAAATTAAAATAATAAAAAAAAGGAATTTAAATTCGTTTTACCAGTAAAGCCCTCTGGTAGGGCTCCCAAGGCCGCCCCCGCTGGAAATTTCTGACCCCGAGTTCTCCGCGCCCATTCAACCCGGCGCCCCGGCGCTGGCTGAAGCGCGGCTGAAGCTGCACCCGCGCGCCTCAATGGAGGCGTGCCACGCCTAAAAACAAAACCCTCATCTTATAATTTTATTTTATTTTTTTAAAATTTAAAATTCCGTTCCTAAAAAAAAATAAACGGCGACCTTGCCATGGCGAATTTACCAGTTCCAAAAACAGAAATAAAAGGTTTAAATGCCTGATAAATAGATATATGTATATATATATGTATATACATACATATGTATATATCTATTTCCATTTTATAACCAGATTGAAAAAGATTAAACAACAGCATTTTTGTTTTATTTCCTAAATTTTATTGGCAAAATTATTTTGTTTTGTTCCAGATTTTGGATGGAGATTCATGATGGGTTTTCCATTGAGAACAATAGATTAAATCATTCAAATAAATCATGAACAATTCCTAAATTTTTCTTTACCAAAGGAAATCAAGAGCATTAAGTAAAGAACCTGATTTTCTGTTCCACAAGCTTGGAGTTTTGACAATGGAGGTTGCCCTTGGTTTGAATACAGCCTCTCCACAAATCCCATCCTTCATTCCTTCCAAATTTGCTCTCCCCATTTTCCAAATTAAAAATTTTCAAAATCAACAAGAATTACCTTATGCTATTCCTTCCCCAAATTTGTCAAAGCCCTAACTTTTAATCCACCCACTAACATTGATTGCTAAATTTAGATATTTTATTTTTTTTGAAATTTAAGAAAACAATTCCATTTTCCAAATGCATTTTGCAACAATATTTTTTTTTAAATAAAATTACATTTTCAACCCAAATGAAAATTTAAATTTTCTTTTAACCAAATTGAATTCAACAATTCATAATGCCATTCTCAATTCTTTTTCCACTTTATTTCTAAGAAATTAAATATAAAACATATTTCTAATTTCTGATTTAATCCAAAAATCTAATAATGCCCACACAGTTAAATTGATTTTATTTAACCCTATTAATTTAATTAGTCAATAAAATAACTCTAATTCACAATCAGATTATTTTATTAATTAAATTAAATTAATTAATTAATCACCAATTTTCCAACATCTCAAAAAGACCAAACATTCCTCATTTATAATTTCCAAAAGCTATTTAATCACTTTTAGCTTGCAACTAAACACATTTAGTTATTAATCAAACTACGCAAGTCATTTCATAAACTTTAACTTGAAATTAAATAAACATCCAAGGAGAACTGACCAAGATAAAACAACTGACCCCAATGACGACCCAACAACATACTACGACTAGGGTGACGACTTGGTTCAGAAATCTTAGCTACTATCTCCCAAATAATTTCCGTTGGTTGATGGACACGCTCAGACCTGAAAACCAGGTGGAGTCGATGTCATGTACCTGCCAACCTGCAACAAAGAGCATGTCGAATGTGCATATATACATAGTATGATCAGACACACCGTGAAGAGGAAATCTCAGAATCGTAAGGCACTCAAACGAGTGATACAACCCCGTCCCCTTCACCAATACAATCTCACTAACTGACGCATCTAACATTATTAACATAATCAAAGCATAAAGCATCATTAATTCAATTGTTAACATGATCGAAACATAACATAGGAAAAGATTGTCTGATTATCAAAGTACAAAAAGGGAGGGGTGTTACAGGACTCATGTCTAGATGTGATGCATATTTTTTTATAATTTTTTTCCAAGTAAATAATTAATTATGAATTTTTTATTAAATTTTTTAATAAATATAAAAAATCGTATGTTTGACCACCTTAACTTGGTCAAAACTTCATGATTTTTTTTTTTTAATCATATAGTATGTGAAGCATAGAATGTGACACATGTTTTGGATTCAGAAAATGTGATATTGGTTGAAAGCTATATATGTTTTTCAATTAGCCTATCAATTAGGACTTTAGTCATAATTCAAATAGAAAATGAATAATAATTATTTATTAAATTCAAAGTAAAGCATAATTTATATTTTTGGAAAGCTAAGAATCTCTTTTAAAAACACTTTTCATTTCATAAATTTTGGGTAAAAAAAAGTCAACCACATACCCTACACATACCCATCATATCACCACTTTTTGGTCCATCATTATCCTGCACATACCCACTCGCTAGATGTACCTTATCCATTCACTTTCTAGCTATAAGCCATTATTTTCATTATAATTTTGTAGGTTGTGAGCCTTTTTATTTGGATAATGAGTCTTGGCAGTGAGCCACCTAGTTTGAAATATGTTATAACTGGTTATACTATATTGTGAGCTAACACTCACCGTGTTTTTCCCATATTGGGTTTTCCACATAAAAATCCTAGTGTTCATGTGTTATGTGATTTCATGTTATTTTAATGACTTCACTTTTGTTTTTTATTGTATGCATTGGAATAATTAGATGGTATCCGATTAGAAAATTTAAGAAGATACTAATTCACCCCCCCTCTCAATATCATGGGCATTCAATAGTATCCCCTTAAATCCTATTTTCTTAAATCCACTTAATCCACATGTCATCTTTCCTAGGTCCATAAATCATGCTAATGAGATGATTTTTTCTTAAGTTGACCAAGTTTAATATATAGATCTTTTACTATATATCAAACCATGTGAAATATGACTCAAAACAATTATTGGAATAAAAGATATTGTTGTCATTTCATGCCACCCTTTGATGACCCATCACTCATAACCAATCTGAGAGATCCTCCATGGGCAATCTTGCATGAATTCTCCTCAAAGGTTCCTAAAATTGGCTAAGTCCCAAAAACCTAGGAATTGGCCAATTTTAGGAACCTTCAAGGAGAATTCATGCAAGATGGCCCCTAGAGGACCTCTCAGATTGGTTATGAGTGATGGGTCATCAAAGGGTGGCATGAAATGAAAACAATATATATTATTTCATTAATTGTTTTGAGTGATATTTACCTCTTTTTGATCTCCCGTTGTAAGCCTCAAGACTTACCATTGATCACCAAAGCTTGATTAATTTTTTCAATATTTGTCTAAGTCTTGGTTAGTTGGACTTTGGGGCTTAGGCTTCCCTCTTATCTCTTCTAGCTTCTCACTTTTTCTTCTTTTGGAATTTGTGTTTTGGCCTTCGACCTTACCTTTTAAGTATTCCTTCTTTCTCCTCATAAAGCGTAAGCCTTCCTCCTAATCTTTAATCCCTAAAATCTCATCTTTGGCCTTTGGACATTGGACTTTCCGCTTTCTTCCTTCTTCCTTCTCACTTTCACTCTTTCCTTCGAAATATCAACTAAGTTTTTAGTTTTCAAACATCATGCTTTAGCATTCTCCTTTACCTCTTACCTTTCTTTGGTAAGAGGTAACGCTTCTCTCTAACCCTTGATGGTTCCTTTCAAACTTTGGCCTTCGGTCTTCTCCTTTACCCTTATTTCATTTGTGATAAGGTGTAAGCCTCCTTCTTGACCTTCAAAGCTTGAAAATGGTTATTCTTTTGGACTTGATGATTTACTCTACCTACTTTCTTCCTTCTTTCTATATCTAAGAATGTGGTAGGAAGTACGCTCGAAGCTAAGTCTCTGATGGTTCAACACCGATGTGCATAAAGTATGGGGTAAGTGGTATGAAGTAGGCTTGACCTTTGACCCCCAACAAAGATGTTTCATGGATATAGACCATTTAATTATTATTAAAGGTTTTATTTTAGGCTCAACAATCTTATCTTTTGTTGAAAGAATAAATAAGGAACCCTTTGTTGTGTTGTCATTACATTTGCCAACAATGTTTGTTGACAATTTTGACTGGTCTGCTTAAATAATTTTTCTGTCATCTTGATCCAGTAATTTGGTCCAAATTTACTCATGTTTTAAGATCATCTTATGCAGTTACAGTATGTTTCTTGGGACTACACAATACATCTATTTTCAACGTTTCAAAACTTCTAGTTAATTTGGTTGAAAGTTACTAATGACAAAAGTTCAGAAAACTATATTCTAGCTTATACAATACAAATTAGTAAGCCTTATCTAGTCCACATTCCTTTGGTTTTTGGTTCTAGACTATACAATTTTGGGAAATGGTTTATAGGTATCAACAATACACATTCTAGATGGAAATTGCTTGTATGACTATATGTATGGTTGATGTTGGATGGATTGGTTTGTGTTGTGGTTGAGTCTAATACCTACCCAACCTAATGCTTGAAGTTGTGCTATGAGGATTAATATGTATTGTGGATGTTAAAGGGATCTATTTTAGATCCTTGCTGACCTTAATTCAAAGTTTTTTATGTTTGGTTTGAGCATGAAATTTCTTGTTTCCATGTATGAATCCAACAAAGTGTGTTTGAATTTAAATGGGGCTACATCTAACTAGGCTAACCTAATTGATGTATACGAATGTAATAGGGTATATGTAAGACAATTTTTAATTGCAAAAGAGAGATAGTGTGGATATAGTATGATATATGTGAGATCTAATATTGTGCAAACATACAAATTTGTATAAGGGAAGGATTGTTGTATGTTGAGAGACTACTAAAAGAGAATTATTTTGTATTTAGAACTTCATTAGAATTGAATTTAGCACAAGGAAGGTAAATCTTTCATTAGTTCACCATTTTGGTAGTGAGCCATTTTTATATTGTACTTAACTCTGGTTGTAAGCCTTTTTAGGGACAGTGAGTCATGGGAGTGAGCCTTGTAATATCTTATAACTAGTTATAATATATTTTGAGTTAATCCTCACCATGGTTTTTCCCTCATGTTTTCTACATAAAAATCTTGGTGTTCTTGTGTTATGTTGTGTTGTGTCTTTCTTCATGTACTCATTCATTGTTGTAGTTAAATATTTTTTGATAATTGGTTCAATTATGACTAACTGGCTTAATAGAATATTGATTCACCCCCTCTCAGTATTCTAGGTGTTCAACAATTGGTATCAGAGCCTCATTCCTTTTGAAAAGTATAATATATTGAGGAATATCTTGGAGGTTGAACATATGGTTGATAAAAAGTACCCTATTCCTCTAGAATAAATTTTTTCAATAGAATATGAAGAAGTTGAATGCATGTTTGACAAAGAAGAACTAAAATGTGCTCTTGAAGATCTTGACAAAGTTGAAAGTGAGATTTCTTTTTTGAAAGAAATCATAGAGGAAGAAAATGGATGCATCAAAAAGTTGAGAGGAAAAATCAAGAAGTTCAAAGAAAGACATAGAGAAGTCAATGAACATTTGAAAAAGGTGAATGAAGATATCACTGGACTAAAAGTGCAAATGGAAGAAAAGAAAGGAATTGAGGACTATTTGAATAATAAAATACAAACCAAGGCTAATGAATGTACAATGCTTGAATAAGAGGTGGTACACTAAGATATGATCTAGAGAAAGAAAGAGCTCATAAGGAAAAATTCAAAACAAGTACTACAATGCTTGATGAATTGATTGAAATTCAAAAATATTCTAAGGATAAAGGTGGTCAAGGACTTGAAGAAGGAGAAATTTCAAAGACAAACTAGAAATTTAACAAGGTTGAAAATCAAATGTAGACTTAAGGAAATGTAAGACAATTCAAGAATCAAAGAGGCAATGTTGGAAGACCTCCTATCAAACAAACAAATGCTCAAAGGTACCATATTTTAGTGGTATTTATTTTTCATGCAATAAATTTAGAAATAAGGCTATTGAATGTAGAAGTTGAATGAATCAAAATGCTACATCATTTTCTGGACAATGTTTTGTATGCAATAAATTTGGATATAGAGATAATAAGTGCAAAAGTTAGATTATGAATAGATTTAATATTGGTAGAATGTTTCAATCCTTCAATGGTTACTATTATACATGCTATATATTTGGACATAAGGTTAACCAGTGTAGATCAAGAATGAATAGAAGTTAGTTTGGTTAGAGAAATTTTGTGTGCTACAATTACAAAAAGCTTGGACACATTTCAAGATTATGTAGAAGCAAGAATGGAAGATAGAATAATCTAGAATAGAGGAATATTCTAGTGAAGAAAGTTGATCCTATTGAAATCAAGAAGGAAATGGAGAAGATTTGGAAGAAGAAGGAGGAACTTGAGAATAAGGATGAATCAAATGCATATGTACTTATATCTGGTGTAGATATTTCTTCTAAAAACTAAGCCCATGATTGGCTTAGGGGGAGTAGTAATAAAAAAGTCCAACAACCCCCAGGAATCATAAGGTGTCAAGTAGTGACATGAAGATATATGGTGAAGAATAGTATGCTTAATATTTTGGAAAAGATTTTGGTAGAAAATATAAAAACTTGAGATATTGTAGAGCCTTCTAGGGTTTACAATGTTTCAAAGAAGTTTTTACCAACTTTTGAGAATTTGAGGCATTAAATACAAATTTAGGGTAGATCAATAACATACAAAGAAAAGACCTAGACAATTTTTAAATCACTTTTGCACATTTGAAACAAAGAAGAGAAAATTGAGGAGTGATTGAAGGAGATACTAAGCAAATTGGTTCAAACCCTAGTTCCTATTGAAGCATGAAAAATGTATTCACTACTATCTGTCCTTTGTGGGTTTATATTTGAAGCAATTTTACAACCATTTGAAGATAGAATTGAGGCTGCAATGGCTACTCCAACTATAGTTGAGGTTACTAAAAGACCTAGATCAAATTTTAAGAGGTCTTCATGGAAAGTGTTTGAGAATGACCCCAATGACTCATTTTTGAATATTCCAATTAAGGTTTTCCCATAGAAGACATAAGAATATATATTTTTTGTAGACTGGAAGAATATGATCATCAAGTGCTCAAGGATTTATGGTATAATGAATTAATTGGAGACAAATTTCTGGTGAAACTAGAATATGAAAACCTAGTGTGAAAGAAGCTAGACATTTGGAACTGGTTCCCTAACTTTAGCAATAGATTAGATGCAAATTATGTGAAGATAGCCTTGAGAAAAATGCATGAAAAATTCATGTATGATTGATTGCCCAGATTGATTTTGAAGGATGCAATTAAGGTTGTGACTAGATTGTGTGATACTAGACCCATACCTATATTGAATTCTATGAATAATGATGTGGTTATACATCTAACCAGTGCTACAATTAACAAGAGAGCACTAACAACTAAATCAATCATCAATCTTGCAGTGAGGTATGCATCTATCATGATTCATCATAAAATCTATTTCCAGAATAGAGAAAACTCAGTATCTATAACTGTAGTATATGTTGCTCATGACATGGTGGTAAATGGGAAGGACAATGATTTGTGTGAGTTGATTTAGCAAAAAAATTTGGAGAACTTGCATCAAACCAAAACAAATAAATATTCTTTCAAGTATGAAACATTTATTTTTTCTTGCTTATTTACTTTATGAGAGAGCTACCTAGAACCAAGAACATTACATGGGATATAAGTAGACTAGTTACACATCAAATCTTCAATTATTTACACAATATTGGAGATTAGAATGCACAAGTTGATGCATTGAATACATTTTTCTATGTATTCTAAGGGAACATGTATGAGAGAGAATCAGCCCTAAGGACCCCTCTTTACCAAAATATGGCACATATGACGAGAAATCTATTGAAGTATACCTAGAGAATTTAGCACCTACTAGAACCAAAAGGGTAAACAAAAATGTTGATCAATACTTTGGTATTCACGGTCTCTCAAAAGAAGTAATTGAAAGTTTGATGGAAGTAGCAATATAGAGAAAAGCTAAAGCAGTTAAGACTAGTGGTGAGTCTTCTAGACCATATAAATTAGTAAAATTAGCTTCCACCCCTGCCTCTACAATACCAAAACCTTTTGCCACAACTATTGTTAAAGGGAAGAAATTGGATCCCAATGCTTTGGTTGCAATTGATGTACCCACACCTTTCAAACCTTGCACCCGGACCTCAAAGACGAAGAATGTACCTCTAATAGCACCTCTTGCTACCTTCAAAAGAAAGAAACATAAAGCATCTAGAGATCAAAACATAAGTGGTGTTGTGGAAGAATAAATTGAACTTGGTTTAGAGGAAGACAAACAATTGAAAAGAAAAAGGAAAAGCAATTTTTCCTCCAATGGTGAAGGTGCCTCACAAGAGGCTAGTACTAAATCAAAAAGGGCTAGAGTTAACGTTGTGGATTCATCTAGAGAAGAAGACATGGAAAAGGATAAAGAAGCTTTCATAATTTATATGTGAAAGAAGAAAGAGGAAAAGAAAACAAATTAAGGCTCATCAAGGCCTGAGAAGAATTCAAAGCCTTCTTTGGTAAGTTATCATCCACTTATAAAGTTGGAATTCCTAGTTAACAATATGTTAGAAGATAAAAGTTTATTAAAAAACACTGATAATTTATATGATGAAGTTGATGAAGAAGATTGAAAAACTATTTTAGATTCTTTTGTTTAGTATATGATCATTAAGGATGAAATTATGGACAACATGAAAGAGAAGGTATGTGATGTTGTATGGAAATCCTTGGTGAAAGGAAGACATAAAGCTATCAAAGCTAACAACAAGATCAAAATTGATGCTTTGAATAAGATTGGATCCTCTTTGTTTGAATATGATAAGGCCACCTTTCTTTAATCATACACACAATAGTTTAGGGTAAAACAAATAGTTACTATTCTTATGACTAGAGAGAAGGGCAACACAAAAAATTTAAAGATAGAGACTTTTGATATAGTAAAGAACATGGAACTGTAATATGGGATGATTGCTAGTCCTACATTAGATACAACTCAAGTTAAGGAGCTTGGTAAAGATAATGCTACTGTTGAAGAGGAAAATATTCCTCCCATATATGATTTACCTATTTTTCAAAATGTAGTTACAAAAAAGGAAAATGCTTATTTTGCAAATGAGACTCCATACTTGGATGTCCCATAAAAAAATAGTTGATGATACACATGCCCATCTAGATACATCTACTACTTCGAATGACACAAAGAACACAAATAGAGAAAGTATTGAAGATCAAAATATGAATGATGTCAATGATAATGCTAAAAATCAACTAGATAATCAAAATGAGGATGTCGGAAATGAAGACGAAGAAAATAAAAAATGGAGAGGAAGAAAAAGGTAAAGATGAAAAGATAATGATGGAAAGGATGATAAAGACAAGAAGGAGGATGAAAAGAAAGATAGGAAAAAGGAAAATACCTCCAAAAAAGAAGAAGAAGAAGAGAATAAGGAAGAATCTGTAGTTGAAAGAAATTAAGAAGAATCCCAGAAGACCACAGTGCCAACAAATTCACCAAGAGAATCCTTGAGAGAAAATCTCAAGGGTCATCTGACTAAACAAATAAGGATTCAACTAGAATTCCTCCCTAGTTGGTTTAGCTTGCATAAAAAAAGGATATATTTTTCTAAATAAATCCTCACTTGATCAGAGAATGGATATTGGAGGCACTTTTCTCACCTCTAAGAGAAAATAAATCATAGAAACTCATTAGAAGGGGACTAAGCTAATCAATGATACTATCAAAGTATTAGAGAATGTAACCCTTGGTACCACTATTGATGATTCTTGAACACTTGTTGAAAATATAAAGTTTCTAGTTGACTCATTCAACGAATATACTTCTAGTCTAAAGGAGCAGGATACAAATGAAGTTGAACCAAGTATTGCAGAGAAATGATTGCTCGAAATTCAGGACAGGTGTACAACTACACATAGCAAGGTTATGATATGCCTAGAAGAAGTGAAGGAATGTGAAGATGAAGCTTAGAAATTACTCTTATAGTGCATGAGATGGCTAGATGCTACTCAAGGAATAAAAGACCTAATGGACTCAATAGTCACAGATAACCAATGCCTCCAAAACTTATGATCTCTTAAAAGATAGAAACTATGCCTCTTGGACTACAATTTCAAACTTGTAAAAATAATTCTACACTATGTAAAGAAAGAAAGAGGATGTTATAAGGTGATTCAATTAGGTTAGAGATTTGGTAAATTGCAATCATATACTCATAGCAGGTGCTCTCGCTAAAGTTGAAAAGCTTGAGAAGATAAATCCTTATCTGACTACTCTGGAAGATGGAGAGGAGAATTTGGTGGATTTGGAATTAACACAAAAGGTGCTAGTTACAACTAAGAAGATTTGGGATTAAGGGAAATCTTCTTTAGAAGCTATTCTCAAGGAACTTGAAGGTGATTTCTCCTATGGGTGAACATAGTTCACCTTGTATATATTTTTTTCCATATGCTTTCATTCTTTCTTTCTTGTACATATGATCAGATGCAATTATGGGGATAACTCCCTAAAGGGGAGCTAGTCATTTCATTTTAGTTGTATTTCTATTTGTGTTTATCCTTGGCACACCTTTATCCTTGAGGTCAAAGGAGGAGATGGTTAGATGGTTAGATGTTTTGGTACTAAAATTGTGTTGGAGATGTCTAAAGAAGTTGAAGCAATTTTAGGAGAAGGTTGGAGTTTAGATATTGTGTTTGGGGGAGAATTTTTTTCTTGAAGTTTGATTGTTGGAATTCATTTTTGGCACATGTTTCCATCAATAACAAAGGGGGATATTGTTGAAAGGATGAAGAAGGAACCCTTTGTTGTGTTTTCATTGATGCCAACAATGTTTGCTGACAATTCGGACTGGTCTAGTAAAAAAAATTATGTCATCTTGATCCAGTAATTTGGTCCAAATTCACTCGTGTTTTAAGATCGACTTATGTAGTTACACTATGTTTCTTGGGACTACAAAATACATCTACATTTAAGGTTTTAGTAATTTTGGTTAATTTGGTTGAAACTTATAAGTGACAGAAGTTTGACAACCTATATTCTGGCTTATACAATGTAAATTGATAAGTGTTATTGGGTCCACATTCCTCTGGTGTTTGGTAACTTTAGAGTCTATAGTTTTAGAAAATGGTTTATATGTGTCATCATTACACATATTCTAGATGGAGATTGTTTGTAAAACTATATATATGATCAATGTTGGATGGATTGGCTTGTGTTGTGGTTGAGTCTAATACCTATCTGATCTAATGCTTGAAGTTGTGCTATGAACATTAATATGTAATGTGGATGTTAAAGGGATCTATTTTAGATCCATGTCGACCTAAATTCAAATTTTTGTACATTTGGTTTGAGCATAAAAAAGTTTTTTTACATGTACATGAAGCCAAAAAAGCGTGTTTCAATTTAAATGGGGCTACATCTAATAAGGTTGACCTACTTGATGTTTGTGAATATAATAGGGTATATATTTTAAACAATTTTGAATTGAAAAAGAGAGATAGTGTGGATATAGTATGATATATGTGAGATATGATATTGAGTGAACTTGTGAATTTGTATAAGGGAAATATTGTTGTATGTTGAGCGACTACTGAGAAGAGTAGTATTTTGTATTTAGAACTTCATTGGAGCTAAATTCAGCACAAGGAAGGTGCATCTTTCATCAATTCACATTTTGGGAGTGAGCCATTTTTATATTGTACTTAACTCTAGGTGTGAACCTTTTAAGGATAGTGAGTCCTAGTAGTGAGCCCTATAATATCTTATAACCAATAATAATATATTGTGAGTTAATTGTCACCATGGTTTCTCCCTCCTTGGGTTTTCCATGTAAAAATGTTGGTGTTCATGTGTTATGTTGTGTTGTGTCTTTCTTCTTTTACTCATTCACTATTTTAGTTAAATAGTTTTTTTAAAATTGGTTGGATTATGACTAATTAGTTTATTAGAATACTAATTCACCACCCCTCTTAGTATTTTGGGTGTTCAAAACCTTTTCATGGATTTTGATGTGTTTTTTGGGTGACGCCAGTAATGCTTGAACCACTTCTTCGGCTACTTGTTTCAACTTATGGGATTCAAGAAAAAAATTCAACACTCTGACTACTACAACTAGATTTTATGGGTGCCCATACCCATTTATTATAAATTGAGATTTTATGATAGATCCATGCCCTAATCATGATTTTCATGGATTGGCTCCATCCTTTCATGCACAAAATTCATTGCTAACCCTAGTTAGGGTTGGGGTTCAATTTTTTGTTCTAATTTATACTAGATCTATAAAAGAAAGAACTATATTCATTCTAGGGGTTCTTTCTTTGGGGTTTTTCCCAATATTTTCTCTTGTAGACTATGTATTTTAAATTTTTGCAATTGTAAAATTGGCCCTATGCCTTCACATTAATGAAGATTTATCATTGTTTCCTCTTCTCAAATTTTTTATGTTCTGTAAATTTATATTACCTTCATATTTGACTACTTGTTTTTTTTTTCCTACAATTATATGTTGTGTTGTTAGGTTTATAGTTATTTTTTGTGAATCTTGTTTTCCTTCTAGTACTTGGTTAATCCTTAGCCTCCATGTTTTCTGCTAGGAATTGATCAAAATAGAGAACTATGTGAACCCTTTGATCCCCTTCTTTAATGTTTTGTTCAATCTTGAGTAGGAAGAAATATTTTAAAGCTAGGTGCATCACTACTTTCCCTTTTTTTCTTGTAGTTCATAGTTTATGGTTAGTGTAGGGTTTACCAATGCTAGGTTGGAATAGTATTATCACATCTAGTTTTGAAGAGGAATTCAGTCTTCTCTGGAGATTCGACCTCACCACACAATGTACCACACCTTGAGGTCATTTCCATTATGTCATTGGAATGTTGAACTTTGTGTGAATAATAGGGTGTAATTTCATGTGACAAGAGTTTCTAGCACACTTGATCAGATTCCTTTCTCTCTATTGAAGAATTTGGTGTTTTCTCTAGTGTATATTGCCTTTTGAGGCATTCCTTCTAAAACCATGGAAACACCATCCAAAATTTGCTAGTCAAGTACTATTGGTTTTATTTTATCCTATTAAGGAAATGGTGCCTTGTTTTTGCCCCATAATTTTTGTTGCACCAAAAGGTCAACTTGTTAATGCTTGATACAACTACCAATGTTAACAGATCCACGGGTCAATATTATTCCATTTCATAAATCCTGAGGGTAGCCCTGACCATTTTCCAACAATCTACCCCTCAAGATTTCCTAAGGGGATTTAAACCCAACACCTTTAGATCTATTTCCAATTTTTATCGCCATGATTTATTTTGCACAAAAAACTTGACCTATTAATGTCTGATATAATCACTAGAGTTAACAAATCCATGGGAGGTGATTAGTCCATGTCATGAATCCTAAGGGGAGTGTTGATCGTCTACCAACACCTTCTTCAACATTTTAGCATTTAGAAGAAGTCCTATAAGCACATGGTGACTCTACAATTCAATTTGGGTGACTCTATTGGTATGTACCCAAAATATATGGTTGAGTAGTCATCTTCTCTTATTTTATAATGTTAAAAGTGTTTCCTATGCATAAAAATGTCATATTATAATGGAAACCATATGTACACACCCCCATTACATGAAAATGAAATTTGTGTACCTCCCATTCAACCATGTCAGGCCAGTTATGCCTCCCCATATATTTCACTAAACCTTGTTATTGTGGGTTATCAACTTTCTCAAAATGCATACTAGTCACCCCTTGATCAGACTTTCTAGATGCCTAAATATTCCTATCAGCATCTCTAGGAGTCCCCTCATTCTTATTTTAAACCCCAAAATGAGAGTGAACTCATGTACATTATGAGGGATATCCATACATAGTTTTTTGAGATTAAGGAGTAGTAAGTGTTTGACTTATAGTAGGAGGAGTGGGCTAATCAATCCTATCAAGGGCAACAAGATTGTTTCCCACAATAGGATGAGCTTGCTCACCAAGAATACTATCCACAACAACAAAATGTGGAATCTTAGTGGAGGCATGAGTAGAAATTGGAGGCACAAAGGTAGCAATAGGATGAGTATACAACAACAGATGTGGGTACTAGGAAAGAGGAACTCAAACTTTCCCTTGTTCTAGCCCAATTTATCGAGACATAGGAAGTCCCTTGTGTGGCTAGTTTTAGACAAGCACCTCCACCAATTCCAAAATAACCTACTAAGGAGGAGGTACATAAGCATAAGTTTGTTAGTTTCAAGAAGCCTAATCAGCCTCCTCAAACTCATATTGAACCTCTTACACCATCAAGTGGATCTCTTATGTTGGAGATCCCAAGTTTTGAGAGCCTCCATTCCTCACAAGAACTCATCCTTGAGGAGGCTCAACCTTTTTCTTCTATTGTGTAGCCCCTTCCAAAATACCAATAAGAGTTTCAATGCCATTTTGATCATTTTTCTCCCCTATTTATATTTCACTCTTGAAAGGTGGACCTATGGTATGGGATTCTATTTTCTTAGAGGAAAAAAAGAAGGATTAGTTCTAGGATAGGAGTGATGTGGATATTATTAAGGATCCTTCATGTGCTCAAGATAATGAGTATCTTGGTTTGCTACAAGAAATAGTGGAAGATGATCAATTGCAACACCAAGATATTAAAAGGTAGAAAAAATTGATATAGTAGAGGAATCGGTCCTCTCATTTGATTCCCTCCCTTATTTCTTTGAAAATGAGAAGGAGAGATCACATATACCTACATTAGAAGAAGCCTTTAAGAATCCTAAGCTTGGATTGATGGATGAAGACAAATCCATGGTTTTGGATTAACAACAACAAATATATTCAACCACTATTATTGTGGATAAGGATCCCCAATCTATTGAGATTTGTAGTTATGAGGTGGAGGAACACTTTTGGGATGTTATAGAAACATTTTGTTCAAGTTTAAACATTAAATAATCACCTCTAGAAGAGGATTTTTGCAGGAAAAAACATAAGAATGAGGAACCAACAGAGGATGTGGCAACCATTACATGCCAAAAGTCTATTTTTGTTGCAACCAATTACCAAGAAAAGATCAAAACAAAGAGACAATCTAAAGAATTGAGTTCTTCATCAGAAATGTCTCATAAACCTAATGTATGTGTTGATGAAGTGTGTATCAATGCATGTATCTATTATTTTTTCTGGTTTCTATTTGATGCAGAGTGAGCAGGGAAGTTCACCAATCTCAGATGGCAGAGGTTCTTTTATGAGTGCTTATGTCAAACACTCCTATCAACACACCCTCAAATGGCTATCTTTGTATAAAAAAAAATCAACTCACCAAGAGCCTTTGAATATTATACCTTTGAGGAACTTGTAATCATATCAAACATGTTCTAGTAGACCACAATCAAACACCATAGCCATGATTAGCACTTAGGAAACCCCATGAGTTCATTCCTCAACAAGTAGACCTCTTTAAACCCAATTGCTTGTAGCACTGCCCTGTAGGACAGTTCAATTAATTCTCACCCACAAACCTATATCTGATGTAAAATATTTTTTTAGGCAAGTATAATATGCTTCTACAAGGCCACAAAATCTTACTTCTTGACAGTGGTTGGAAAAGCAACCATGGACCAACCTATTGATGTCCTCAAGAGGCCTAATTGAGTGCACTTGAGTAGTTTTTGGTTACCTAGGCTCACTCCTTCTCCCCAAAGACTTTTTCCAAAATTCTACAAGCTACTTACAACCATTTCAATCCTTCCAAAGTGCCACCTTGAAGAAAAATCTCTCAAACAAAGCAAAACTCATATTTTTTTGCTTTACAAGCTAGGCCTGTCACATGAAGATGCCAGGCCTAGATCAGTTTGCCACTTTCCCAAAACATTTGGCCATTCTCCAAAACCTTTAAAAAATAAAAATATACAGAAATGCGTTCCATCCCACAAGAAATTAGTAACTATACACCATGGGAGTGGAAGATAGAACCATTTTTTGGCCAAACCCTAGTTTTGAGGGTTTTTTGACCTGCTGCTGCTAAAACGAATATTTCCCCACTTATAATTGACAAAAAATTTCCAAAAAAATTTCAAATGAAATATGACACTCTCCTCTTTCCAACCATAATAGGTTTGAGCCCGTACAAATCATACAAAGGTCATACCACATGTTTTAGTAGCAAAGTTACACACATAAATTTCCAGAAAATAGCCACTTTTTCATTAGAACTTAAAAAAAAATGATTCAACAGTGTTTCCTCAATCATGAGAGGCTTATTTAACATCCAAAAAGCCTTACCAATGTCCTCCAACTGTCATTTTAGTTAGGTGGATGTTGGAAATCAACTTTTTTACCAAAAAGACCCCTAATTTCCTAGTTAAGGCAATTAATTACAAATTCACAAAAACCTAAGTGAAATGAGGCTTCAAATGTGAATTCAAATATATAAAAGAAACTACAAACACTAAACATGTCAAGGAAACTCCCCTCAAGGACTTGGATACAACAAGGAACTTTAATTCTTTAGTTTTCCTAGATGAACCAAGCTTACATGGTGAGGAAGGAGACCTTGTTCTCACAACAAAACTTGACTCCAAAACTAAAACATGTTGCAAGACATGAAAGATGGTTCTTGAAACCTTATTAAATCTCAAAATTATTCACAACAAAGAAAGAAAACAAACAATGCCTCTTGGAGGCATGAGAAACCCAAGGTGCTCCTGCACCATGCACCCGGGGTGGAAGAGATCTCAAGTACCACCTAAGATTAGTTGTTGCAGAGTAGCACCATGATTTTTGATATCCTCTTCACTTATCCAAGTTGCATCTTCAGGTGGAAGACCCTGCCACTTAACAAGATATTCATTATATACCTTTTTCCTTGTCCTTTTTACCTCTTTGGTGTCTAGGATGGCTTCAAGCTTCAAGGGTTTAGATGGTGGAAGGTCCTGCACCCAATCCTCATCAGCTTCCAAACCTGTACCTACATCCAAAGATCCCTTAAAGGGGTACAAATCAGCCACATTAAAGATAGGAGAAATAGCCACTCCAGGAGGGAGTGCTATTTCATATGCATTTTGTCCAAACTTATGAAGTATTTTGCATGGGCCTATTTTCTCCATGTGAAGCTTGGTGCATTTTCCTTTAGGCAACCTCTCCTTCTTCAAGTAGGAAAAAACTAGATCTCCCACCTTATATTGCACATTTCTTCTCTTCAAATCTGCCCTTTCTTTGTATTGACTTCCACTCTTCTTGAGATTTTCCTTCACTTGATCATGAATAGACTTCATTTCCATAGCAAACTCTTCACCTTCAACACTTATTTTCTCCATTCCTTTCAGATCTCTCAACTCAAAGATACCTCTAGGATTCATTCCATACACTACCTCAAAGGGACTTTTACCTATACTCCTATTGATAGAATCATTATATGCATACTCTACTTGTGGCAACACTAAATCCCATTACACACCATGTTCCTTTCTTAAACATCTCAAAAGATTACCAAGTGATCTGTTAACTACCTCTGTTTGGCCATCCATTTGAGGATGGTAGGCTGAGCTATACTGAAAATTAGTCCCCAATTTTCTCCACAAGGTCCTCCAAAAGTGTCCTATGAACTTGGAGTCCCTATCAAATACAATTGTCATAGGAATGTCATGCATTCTCACAATCTCCCTAAAAAATAGACCTGCAATATTAGAGGCATCACTAGTGTATCTACAAGCAATAAAATGTGCCATCTTGCTGAATCTATCAACTACTACAAACACACTATCAACCCCCCTTTGTGTCTTAGGGAATCCTAAGACAAAATCCATACTTATGCTTTCCCAAGGCCTACTTGGGATTGGTAGAGGCTGATAAAGACCCGCATTTGAAGTGGTCCCTTTTTCTCTTTGACATATGGTGCAAGTTTCCACAAACCTACTCACATCCATCTGCATTTTAGGCCAAAAGTAGAATCTCCTAACCTGCTCCAAAGTTTTGTCAAGTCCAAAGTGCCCTCCAAGACTACCACTATGATTTTCCTTTATTATATTCTCCCTCATAGAGCACTTGGGAATGCATAATTGAGCCCCTTTAAACAATAGACCATCTTACAAAACATAATCAGCATAATCACTGTGAAAAGCATCAGAAAATTGAGAACAAACTTCAAAAGCAACCTTGAAATCTTCATCCTCTTTATACATACCTTTGAGAGCTTCTATGCCCACACTTTGTAGTTACACTTCTTAAACCATCATGACCCTTCTACTAAGGGCATCTGCAACCTTATTAGCTTGCCCCTTCTTATGTTTTATGGAGAATGTATATGCTTGTAGGTATTCAACCCACTTCATGTGCCTTTGGTTCAATTTTTCCTGTCCATTCAAGAAACTAAGAGCATGGTTGTCAGTGAATACTATAAAATCCCTTGGTAACAAGTAGTGCCTCCATTTCTTTAAAGCTTGGACCATAGCATACAATTCAAGATCATATCAAGAGTACTTTCTTTTGGCTTCATTTAGTTTTTCACTAAAAAATGCAACCGGTCTGCCCTCTTGACTCAAAACAACACCTATTGCTTGATTACTTGCATCACATTCTATGGTAAAAACTTTATTAAAATCAGGAAGGGCAAGGATAGGCTGTTGTGATACCTTTCTTTTCAAGTACTCAAACCTTTAATTTGCTTCATTGGTCCAATTGAACTTACTCTTCTTTTCTCCTTTGATGGTATCAATGATGGGGGCACAAATATGGTTGAAACTCTTGATGAACTTCTTGTAGAAGCTTGCTAGGCCATGAAAACTCCTTACATCTCCCACTGACTTAGGTGTTGGCCAATTAAGAATTTCCTCAACCTTTGATGGATCCATTTTCAAACTGCCTTGTGAGATAACAGACCCAAGGTAGACCAATTCTTCTTTCATGAACTCACACTTTTGCATGTTGATCAACAACTTCTCTTCATGTAGCCTCCTTAGGACCATCTCAAGATGCTTCAAATGTTCCTCCTTGGACATGCTAAAAACAAGAATTTCATCCAAGTAAACCACAATAAATTTTCCAATAAAGGGTTTCAATACCTCATTCATCAATCTCATGAAGGTACTAGGGGCATTGGACAAGCCAAAAGGCATCACCATCCATTCATAGAGACCTTCATTGGTCTTGAAAGCTATCTTCCATTCATCCCCTTCATGAATCCTAATTTGGTGATACCCACTTTTCAAATCAATCTTTGAAAAGTAGTGAGCTCCTACTAGACAATCCATAAGATCCTCCATCCTTGGCATAGGAAACCTATATCTTATGGTTATCCTATTTTATGGCTCTTGAATCAGTACATAATCTCCATTTACCATCCTTTCTTGGAGCTAGCACAGTTGGAACAACACAAGGGCTTAAACTCTTCCTCACTGGGCCCTTATCCAACAACTCTTGCACTTGCTTTGCTATCTCTTCATTTTGGGCTAGTGTCATCTTGTAGGCAGCCTTATTGGGAAATGTAGCACCTCGTATTAGGTCAATATGGTGGCTGATATCTCTGATTGGAGGCAGGGAACTAGGCAATTCATCCACTACAATCTCCTTGTATTTCTCCAACAATGTTTGGACTTCACTAGGTATGGGTTTCTCTTTGTTTGAGGACAAAACAGACCTACATTTTGGCTTAACAACCAAGGAAAACTCTAGACCTACCTCTTCCTTTAAGGTCTCTAAAAATTATTTCTCACCTACCACCATGATGTTAGACTCAAGTTGTTTATCTACTCCTTCATCTGGTAAAGGTCTCATAGTAAAAGTGTGTCCATCTTTTGTTATTGTGTAAGTATTCTTCTCTCCATCATGTTGGGATTTCCTATCATACTACCAATGGAATCCTAAGAGCAAATGACAAGCATCCATGGGTGTGACATCACACAAAATTATATTCTTATACTCCCCAATCTGAAATTCTACCCAACATTGTTCATTAACAAGCACTTGTTGGCCCTTATTGAACCAAGACACCTTATATGGGGTAGGATGAGGATTTTTTTTTTAATTTTAACTTCTCAACCATTTCAAGAGACACTAAATTATCAATGGAACCACAGTCTACAATTACCTTACATACCTTCCCATGAGATTTACATGAAGTCCTAAACAAGGACTTTCTTTGTGGTGGCTCCTTGGCACTTGGCACCTTAAGAAGTGTTCTTCTCATCATCAAGCTCTCTCCTAATTCAGGATCAGTAGGCCTTGAAGGTGAATTGACACTTTGTGCATCCTCCTCTTGCACCAATTGGTTCCTCCTATCTACACCTTGAGAGGTTGAAGCTTTCTTTTCAAGACACTTGAAAGATGGGTGCCCAAACTAGTTACATTTGTAGCACCTTCTAGAGAATGAACCAGAACCTCTTCCATTAAATATACCTCTTCCATTAGACCTCCTACCTCTGAATCCTCCTCTTGATTCTTGGCTTTGTTCCTCTTTTCCACTTGACTCCCCTTGTTGCCTTTGTGATTGGTTCCTACCACCAAAATTGCCTCTTCCCTTGAAATTTCTGCCTCTTCCTCTTCCTTGTTTCTCTTGCTTTCTTTTCAGCTTCTCCTCTACCTTGCATGCTATTTGGAAGCACTCTTCTACTGTTTTAGGAGTCACAAAACTCATATCATCTTGGATTGCAAACCTTAGGCCATTCAAGTATCTAGCCACTTTCTCATTGTCATTCTCTACATGACCACACCTCATACTGAGTTTGTGAAACTCCTCAATATAGGTTGCTACATCCATATCCTTTTGCTTTAGGCTTTGTAGCTTCCTAAACACTTGTAATTCATGATCTGTAATTGTGCCTTCAATCTGCTTAGCATTCTGTCCTATGAAGTAATCATGTTCTTTCCTTCTTTCACTCTTTCTCCTTGGTGATAATTCCACCAAGTCAAGGCAGCCCCATTCAATTTGGTATTTGCAAACTTAACCTTCCTATCTTCTGCCATCTCCTTATATTCAAAGTAGTTGTTCAAGGCATCTACCCATTCTAGGAGTGCCTCAGCATTCATCTTTCCCCCATACATAGGGATGTCTATCTTTACCTCGGTGGCTTCTGCTCTTATTGTCTTCAAGGCTCCAATGAACCTTCTTTCTTCTGGAGGGATATGCTCTTCAGGGTTGGTATCATCTCCACCCTCTACCTCTTCTTTTGAGGTACTCTCTTCATCAACATTCCCCTTCCTTCTCTCTCAGGCCTCTATCCTATCTCTTAAGGCCTTCATTTCCCTTGCAACCACCATAGACCCACCTTTAGGAGGCATTGTTTTCTTCAAGCACCTCAACACACAATTCTTCTTTACTCTTCCATAATAAAACCTTGCTCTGATACCACTCTGATGCAGAGTGAGTACGGAAGTTCACCAATCTTAGATGGCAGAGGTTCTTTTATGAGTGCTTATATCAAACACTCTTATCAACACACCCTCAAATGGCTGTCTTTGTATAAAGAAAAATCAACTCACCAAGATCCTTTGAATCTCAGACATTTGAGGGACTTGTAATCATATCAAACTTGTTTTGGCAGACCACAATCAAACACCATAGCCATTATTAGCACTTAGGAAACCCCATGAGTTCATTCCTCAACTAGTAGACCTCTTTAAACCCAATTGCTTGTAGCACTGCCCTGTAGGACAGTCCAATTAATTCTCACCCACAAACCTATATCTGATGTAAAATAATTTTTTAAGGCAAGTATAATATGCTTCTACAAGGCCACAAAATCTTACTTCTTGATAGTGGTTGGAAAAGCAACCATGGACCAACCTATTGATGTCCTCAAGAGGCCTAATTGAGTGCACTTGACTAGTTTTTGGCTACCTAGGCTCACCCCTTCTCCCCAAAGCATTTTTCCAAACTCCTACAGGCTAATTACAACCATTTCAATCATTCCTAAGTGCCACCTTGAAGAAAAATCTCTCAAACAAAGCAAAACTCAGATTTTTTGCTTTACAAGCTAGGCCTGTCACATGAAGATGCCAGGCCTAGATCAGTTTGCCACTTTCCCAAAACATTTGGCCATTCTCCAAAACCTTTAAAAAATAAAAATATACAGAAATACGTTCCATCCCACAAGAAATTAGCAACTATACACCATGGGAGTGGAAGATAGAACCATTTTTTGGCCAAACCCTAGTTTTGAGGGTTTTTTGACCTGCTGCTGCTAAAATGAAGATATCTCCACTTATACTTAATGAAAATTCTCCAAAAAAAATTCAAATGAAATCTAACACTCTCCTCTTTCCAACCATAATAGGGTTGAGCCTGTACAAATCGTACAAAGGTTGTACCATGTGTTTTAGCAGAAAATTTACACACAGAAATTTCTAGAAAACAACCACTTTTTCATTAGAACTTAAAAAAAATGATTCAACAGCACTTCCTCATTCATGAGAGGCTTATTTAACATCCAACAATCCTTACCAATGTCCTCCAACTGTCATTTGAGTTAGGTGGATGTTGGAAACCAACTTTTTTACCAAAAAGACCCCTAATTGCCTAGTTAAGGCAATTAATTACAACTTCACAAAAACCTAAGTGAAATGAGGCTTCAAATGTGAATTCAAATGTATAAAAGAAACCAAAAACACTAAAAATGTCAAGGAAACTCCCCTCAAGGACTTGGATACATCAAGTCACTTTAATTCTTTAGTTTTCCTAGATGAACCAAGCTTACATGGTGAGGAAGAAGACCTTGTTCTCACAACAAAACTTGACTCCAAAACTAAAACCTGTTACAAGACATGAAAGATGGTTCTTGGAACCTTATTACATCTCCAAATTCTTCACAACAAACAAAGAAAACAAACAATTCCTCTAGGAGGCATGAGGAACCTAAGGTGCTCCTACACCACTATTGTCCTTGAATGTAGCAATGTTGAATATGAGGTCTTCATTAAAAATGAAGATTATTAGTGTAGGATTTTTATTTTCCTTATTTTAGGGGTATTTCTTTTTTCCTACACAAATTATTTAAGCTTGTAAAGGTTTATTAGGTGTGGTTAATATGAGGACACATGGTGAAATACATTAGCTACATGTGCTACTCTCTCCCACACATGGGTAGTTGAGTTACACATCCTCTTTTGGCTTGTTGTTCCACCTGTCATAACCACTATTCTATTTTTACCTAGGTAGGCTATGGGTAGTTGGATTTCTCACGCTCTTTTGGATTTTATTGCTACGTCCTTTTTGTCTTCACCTAAGGAGGTTATGCCACGTGTTTTGTCATTTACCAAGTAGGTGAAACCTCACACCTTATTTGGGTGGTAGGAGTTAATGCACCTCTTGGATGTATTTTCCCTTATTTTTCTATGTATTGAGCACTCTCCTCTAACTTCACTAGTTCAACTAGTTCGATGATCACTCAATGAGAGTATTAAGAGTATTTTGCAAATTCTCTTTCCTTGTCTCTAATTTTTCTCTCATTCTAGATTTCTCTTGATTTTTTTTTTTTGATCTTTGATCATTTTTCAAGTGGAGTTTCATGTGATCTATGACCAACATCATATTTTGGATTGGTTCTCACTTCTCGTAGAATCCAACATGATATTAGAGCTTCAATGTTACAAAATTCTTCTGAAATCTGAGGGACCAACCTTGGCATGAATGTTTTTCTAGGTGTGAGTTGGGGTCTTGAGAACCTTTCCATTGAATCTAGGGTATCTAAGAAAGTCAATATTGACTTTTGTTTCATCAAAACCTGACACATTTTGCTAGATCTGCAAGGGTTTGAAGCTAGGGTTTCAATTTCTAGATCTGGGAGGTAGTCAATATTTCAAAGTAGTTTGGATAAAAATAGACCCTTCCATCACATATGGGAGACTCGAAAACCTATAGATCAACTACCAAATCATTGATTTTTAACACTTTTAGTCAAAGGCCAAGGAAAATAATTTTAGGCAATATGGATTCATACATGGTTGTACGACCCCATGAAGCAATTTCCATTATCAAATCTCTATGGATGTGGAATATTCTCAAGTATTGGAAATTGGTTTGAGATATTTTATAATTCTACATAATTGGGTACCTTCTCTACATTATCCCTTTTCTATGGTCAAATTTCCTGCTTTGGTGTCACATCGATATTTAAATTGACTATTGCTTTATAGATTCTAAAGTTGTGTTAGTTTGTGAGTTTTGTAGTGTTCCTTGGCATCAAGTTTTCTATTTCTTTATCATGATTCTAACTTGAGTCCTTGTGTGACTCTAATATGGTTTCTAGAAAATAGAATTATCCTTCCTTGGTTTCCAAATTGAGGTTTCCAGTGTTACTCCATAGTATACTTCTAGTGCTTCTCTTTGTAGTGGGTCTCACCATTGAGGGGGGGTTACATGGTATCTCCTCTTCTTCTCTCTTATGGGGGGTATTTTTCCTCATATGGGGTTTTCTCTTTCTCATTCTTCATTGATATTTTTTTTGTATTTCATCTCTCTTTTGGAGATGAGTTTTCTCCCATTGGGTTTTCTCATTTTCTCCATTTGTGAGAGCTTGCATTTGCATTTGTACATGGGTACCTAAAATGGACTCGTAGCCATGACCCATCCTTGCATCTTTATATCAGCTGCATAATAATCTACTCCATAAGGTGCACTTAAGAGGGGTTGTTAGTGTGAATAAATTTCTTGTACCTAGTCAATTCACTCATAGGGTAATTAGGGGACATATTCACATGCTAAGTTTACTTAGGCACAAAGATTCCTTCTAGAAAGATGAGTTGTCTCTTCTATAACTTTTCTTATCCTAGGTTGTTAGGACATAGTTGCCTCATGAGATAGGATTAAGACACTTTTCATGATCTTGTCTAATCCTATTAACTACCTTTCCTTTATAATAAAGGCATCATATGTACTTTTCCATATGATAGCATGATAGGTATCAAAGCCAAGCCATGTTCTCTAGTATAGCTCACTAGTTTTTTTTTTTTTTGAGATATTTAATACTAATAGAAAGCTAATATTTTTCCTCAAAAACTAAGTATGATCTTCTCTTTCATTCTTTTATGACCTAGAGAATCAAAATAGTGTAAAGGAAAAATAAGCATATATTTAATCTAGTTTACATATATCTGTTCCCATGAGATTTGGGTGATTTGTAGCATTTTGGTAATATTGGAGGATTTTTCAGCATTTCTAGAGAGTCTAGAAGGTCTGAAAAATTAAAATTAAAATTTTATTTCACCAAAATCAAAGATTGGAGGACACGGTAAAAAAATAAGAGTTAAAAATTTGAATTTATTACTAGAGCCATTTTCATTTTGGCTTCCAAAATCTAGCTTGCACTTATTGGTAAGAATTTTTTTTTCTAGGTTTTATTCCCAAGGTTGAAAAACCATCTAGATATTCATTAATTTTGGCATACATTTGATAAAGTTTATAGAAATCAAATCAAAAAGAGGGACAACTCATTCATCACAGGAAGATTTTGCATTTTTCTTGAAAAGTGCATAACTTTCTCCTTGGGTGTCATATTTTCACAAATGAGTACTTGACAAAAAGTTGGAATTGAGAACCTTCCATCCATGAAGTTTTTGATAAAATAATTCTTCCTTTTTCTATTAGATATTATAGGTTCAGTTAGCTACATTTTTTTCTTCAGTAATTCATATCTTTTATTTTGTAGTCCATTTTTAAAAAATGAAAAAGGTGTTGGAAAGATATTGAAGAGTAAAACACAACTACAAGGTTATTTTTTTAGATTTTATTTAAAATTTATTTTTATCAAATATTGTAATTTGGCCATTAAGGGCCTTAAAATCCTTTTAATCTAAAAAATCCTTGTAAAATCACTAATCATAAAGAGCCAACATTGTAATATCTATGGGGTTTTTTTTTGAGACTAGTGGAAAGGGGGCTATCTCATGTGTCATCTTTCTTCACACTTTTTTTATTCTTTGCAATATTCATTTCTACTCTCATGAAAACATCTACAGTTCCATTTTTTAACTCCATATAACTATTTTGAATGGAAATCTAAGATGATAATATATCTGAAAAGACATGGATATCATCGTGTTACAATGAGACTTGAAACTAAACCACTAGATGACGTAGAAAAGATTAAATGGTTTAAAAAATGTGAAATATTTTGGTACTTTATGTATGTTAGTATATCCATACTTACTCTTTCATATTGACTTTTCTAAAACACCAAATGAAGTGTGGACCACTTTGGAAACCCTCTTTGGTAAGTAGTAGAGTTAAGAGGTCATCCATTAGAGAATTAACTCATAGGATTGAGTAATTCTAATTTTGACACCGTATAAGACTTCTTCAAAATTTCAAAGCTATTAGATTGCAATTGGAATAGTGTGGAATCAAGAAGGATGCTAAGAAACTAATCTTGAGTATTCTTTCAAAGCTTGGTCCTAACTATTTTGTATTTGTTTCTACATTCTATGATACAAAATGTGCCCTAGGTTCCACATATAAAATGCTTTCTCTAGATGAATTTTTTGCACAACTCACTAGGGAGTAGGAAAAAATAGTTCTAATGGGTAAAATTAAACCCTATAAGTCACATGCCTTAGATGTCAATTAGGGAATGAAAGAACAAAAATGGTCTAACAAGAAAGATAAGAAACAAAAGAACCAAGAAGAGAAGAAGAAAGATCAGAAATCTTTATAAAAAAGTGAACAACCTAAGAAGGAGAAGGTTAAATGTTCTTTTTGAAAAATTCTTGGCCATGATGAACATAAGTTTTTAAGGAAAAAAATTGGCCACCTTTCATATCTTTTAGAAAAGAACAATATCAACGTGCTTGATTCAACAAAATAGAGTTCATTAGAAGTTTCTACTAAGGAGATAGAAAAAAGGATGGGGAAAGGAAAGGGCTAGGCTCTAGTTATTGTTTCTTCACAACCAAAGTATTGCATCATTGAATCAGGTGCTTTTTACCACATGGACTCATCAGAGGATAATTTTACCCCTTTGGAGCCATGTTCTATGCCTACCATAATTATGGATGATGAGACTCCTATTGAAGTGCATGGGAGAGGGTATGTTGATGTAGGGGAAGGAACATTTGAGGATGTTCTTCATTTTCCATTTTTATCAAATAATCTCCTATTTTTTTATCAAATCATTCACACTAGTTCTAGTAAGCAAGATACATTCACTCTAGATATAGTGGTGATCATTAACATGCATAATGGGTCTACAATTGCTATTGGAAAAGGTGATCACTAGTCTAGACTAAATCAGTTTGTTGAACATCCAGATACTAAGAGGGGGTGAATCAATATTCCATAAATCCATTCTAATAAAATCTATCTAAACATTATCACAATTCTGACTAAATCAGCAAGAGAGAACATAGAAACCAATCAATGCAACCACACACATGAAGACCATGATTTTTATGTGGAAAACCAAAAAAAGGGAAAAACCATGGTAAAAGTTAACTCACAATATATTATAGCTGGATACAAGATAGTATAGGGCTCACTACTAGGGCTCACTATCCTTGAAAGGCTCATAGCCTAAATACAACAGATGGCTAACCAACAAGATACAAATATTGTGGCACACTACCAAGATTTTGAACTAATAGAATACACCTTATGTGTGCAAGGTTCAATTCCAATGAAGCTCAGAATATAAAGTACTAACTCACATAGTAGTCACTCAAAAAATTATTTGTGATCCTCAATTGATAAAGAATTTAGGCTCATATCTTCACATAACCTTAATCCTTTTTGCATCTTTCATCCAAACTCCCTATTCCTCTCTCACATCTTCTTGAAAACATCTTATATGTATACAAGTACATCCTATTCATCAATTAGGTCAGCCTAATTAGATGAAAAAAATTAATCAAAACACTCTTGTTGACACCATATATGATTTAAAACATTTTATCCATGTAGTGCATTATACCAAGTTGGCTAACATTAGGTCGGCCAAGACTAGAACATACTTCACAGAATCTCCAAACCAACATATAATCCTTAAAGAAAACACCTTCCAGATCTAAGATCACATCAATTTCTCATCATACTACCATCATAGAGAATATCATTAAAACCACAACATTAGAATGTTCTCCTTAAGAAAATGTGGTGTCTCCCACAATGATATGCCAAGCAAGGAACAACAGTAAAATATAGAGTTGAACTCTATTTGAGATAAATTTATGCTCACAACCCAAAATTTCTCAAGATATAGGATATAGCTATCTAAATGAGACATGATAACATGGTTAAAAAATTAGAGTCATATCTATTATTGTGGTGAATTTTGAATTCAAATACCAACACACTAGTTCATCACAAAAAAACATTATTGATAGAGAACAACTTCTGGAAAACTAAGTAAACTTCCCATATAGTTTTCACCATTTTGACATCAATGAAAACACATGAACAACAAACATAAACCATCTACACTTCATGCTCATGTTGCAAGGCTGCATAATTCCAACAATCTTCACCTTTGGCATTGATGGCAACATGCATGTCAAAAACATTTTTCAATATACAACAACTAAATACTCCCCTATCAAAATTGTTCTTCTCAAAAATGCTTTTCCTCTACCAATCTCTATCTCTCTCCCTTTGAAATCAATGGTAAAGGAAAACATCTAATATATATGTATATATGTATCAAAACATAACCAAAAAATATATGAACACAAAATTGAATCAACCTAAAGAAGAAGAACCTTTGAGATTCTCCAAGATGACCTTCCATGACACTTTTCCTTATTGCATGAACTTTTTGCACTTAAAAGAGTCATCTGTAATAATTCAAGCTTGTTTAAGGAATCTATACCATCTACTAAAGTATTGGGACTAAGATTAATCTCTAATAATTCACCAATACTATCAAGAGCACTAGAAAAAGGAATGTTCCCAAGTTTAATCATTTCTTTGAGTGCCACAAACTTCTTAATAATTTTTTTTCTTTGGTCTTATAGGGAAAATAATTTGTCTTGAAGTTACACAATGTAGAAGCACCTCTTATTATCTCTATCTTCTACTAGTTTGTATGTATTTTCTTGAGTGCTCATTTGGGGTTCACTCTTCCTTATATCGTCTCTTATGCTCAATGTACTACCAGATCAATTTAGGAAAAAAGAAAGTAGTTCATGTGCCTCTTCCTCACAAACTTGTACACTCTCCAATTCCTTCATCACTCAAATATGTGAATTTGCACATTTTTCCTTGATATCTTCTAGATTTTATTCAACATACCTGATACCAGCATGCACTTCTAGTCTGGAGATGTAGACCTCTAAAAAATTAATCATGTTTCTAATATTCTCCACAACAAAAATAGATAAATCAAATTTATCACTGAGAATAACCTTCTACAATTCTTCTAAAGCTCCTTGAATGTTTATTCTTCCATGCTCATGTTGAGCTCTCTCTAATTCACTTCCTTCTACAACTTCTTGTTTGAAAACACTCTTTCTCTTCCTCCTTCTTCCAGTTGTACTACCAGAGGTACCTTCTACATTAGGATTCTTAGGGATTTCCAAAATAATTTTTACATAATAATCAATTTCAGCCTTTGATAGTTCATAATCTAACTCATATATACATACCAACCTTGATTCAACCACTTCCATGTGATAGAAATCTATAGACACTAGGAAATTGATATTTCCATAGTACCTTTTAGTAATACTTACTAGAATCCTTAACCTTCTACTCATCCTCATTTGAAATGTTCCAAATAATATATCAAGAGTAGCATTTTGAGCATCTGAATTACCAATATTTATCATGAATTTCTTGATCTGATGAGCAATAGGCTATGTATTTGACCATTCTATTCTTCTTATTACTAGTAATTCTTTCAAAAAGTAAAAAAGTAGAAAACCAAATTTCCATACTAGAATGTATTCTTCTTACTCTTCTTGATTTCCTTAAAATCATTCAAAATATGTATTTGAAGTAATTCACATAGGTCATATTACATACCTCTTTTAAGCATATCAACAATAGTATGTATAGCAGTAGTAGAAACTATGAGGTCATTGCTAGGTAGGAAAAATTTGTGACCAATGACCACAACATACCTAATGACCAGATCCATAATTGATCTCAAATCAATCTCTTTCCCTTTAAGAGTCACACTGGTTACCTCAACTATCTCTTGCTCATTCACAACCTTCCATTTCGGAATAGGTCCAGAGGAACACAAACTTGTTATATCTATAATTGCTTTTATGGTAATCAAATGTGCTTCATCAATCCACAAAGATTCATCATGAATTCTACTCAAAACTATTTGAATATACTTCCTGTCAAACTCAAAAAAATGGGATTTATGCCAAACATCCAACTTCTTCTTGACCAACACTTTGAAGGCATCATGGTTCACTTCCAATTCATTCTTCCATAGAATTCCTAGATGAACTGGCGACATTTCCTCTATCTTACTATAAAAAATGCATAGATATCTTTTGTAGAAAACACTCTAGGAGGGATGCAAGATAATGCACCAATAGACTCTTTTGACACATTCTTCAAATATTTTCTCAAATTGACTTTTCACTCTATTCGCACTACTCACAACCTTTGGATTATCCATAGTAATAAAAATTAAATATTGTGTAACCATGAATACCTATATAAATTCCAACAAGAAATGGATAGATATCTAGCTTCTAGAGCACACTTCAAATCCACTTGATTTATCCTTCAAACCCTAAAACGTTGAATTGCTCTCTAAAATTCCTTTGCATGCTTCTTTGAAAATACATATGCCTCTTGAAATATCTAATTTTACTTCTTTCATTTTGAATGCTTTTTCAATAAATGCTTCAAATTGTAGGTAGATTACCTCAAAATTTGTGTGCACCTCTATTCTTTCAAATTCTACAAAATTCATTCTTCACACATGTGATTGATAAATTCCTTAAATTCATTACCACATTAAATATACTTCTTCCATGATGTGACATAAGTATCGATGAGGGGGTTTATTAAATTTTATGATAATTGATCCCCCTTAGTCATTTCTAGACTCAAAAATTGATGCACGTATCTATACCGAAGGTCAGTACGGATAAGACTAATGATTTTGATTCAACTTGCTTGAATTATCCTTTCTCTATATCCTTTTCATCTCTTTTTTTAATTCTTTCGGATTAATGATTTGTTCAAGCTTCTTTGAAAGATAATTATTTTTTGTTCTTCTGCAACTATTACCAAGATGTTCCAGATTGTTGCACTTACAACAAATAACATTCTTTCTTCTATTCTTTCTTTTGTCCAATTTATTTTCACACTGATTAGCTTTATTTCCAACCTTCTTTCACTTAAAACATTTATTGGAGAATGATAAAGAACCTTTCATTTTACTTTTGCAATCCTTTTCCTTATAACATTGAAAGAAAAACACCTTTTAGCATCAAGTTTCTTGATGTGAGTTCTTCTAGAATTGCTTCTTAGGTTCTTGATATGTCCATCTTTGCACTAAGTCTTCTTGTCAATAGATTTATTTTCTTTATAACTTTGATCTTCTTCAAACCATAAACCACTCTTATCGATTGCTGGTCTCTAAGTAATTAACTCATCAAACATTGTTGAGCTTACCTTAAATTTGTCTTCAAAACTTTTTTCCTTTTCCAAATTAGGTCTCAATATTTCTTCTTCTTTCCCAAGCCTTGTCCATTCATCCATCTTCCTTTCAATTTCAATTTTTTTACAATCTTCAGTTATTTTCATTTCATCCAATTGTTGTAGTAGGTTTGAGACAGTTTCATCTACCTTATCCAATAGAACACATGCTTCTTCACATTTAATTAGCAGTTTTTCAATATACTCATTTTCTTTCATCAGCTTATCATTTAGATCTTCTATTTCTTTTGAATATCCAACAAAGACCACTTCCAGAAGAAAAAAATTCTTATAATCAAATTTTAGGACCTTCCTCAAGTTGTTAGGCTCCTTCCGAGGAACCAAGCTCTAATACCAATTGTTGAACATCTGAAATACTAAGAGGGAGGTGAATCGGTATTCTATCAATCCATTCTAATAAAATCCATCCAAACATTATCACAATTTTGACTGAATTAGCAAGAGAGAACATAGAAACCAATCAATGCAACCACATACATGAACACCAAGATTTTTACGTGGAAAACCCAAAAAGGAAAAAAGCACAGTGAGGGTTAAATCACAATATATTATATCCAAATACAAGATATTATAGGGCTCACTACCAGGACTCACTATCCTTGAAAGGCTCATAGCTTGAATACAAAAGATGGCTAACTGCCAAAATTTTGAACTGATTGAATATACCTTTAGTGTGCAAGGTTTAGTTCCAATGAAACTCAGAATATACAGTACTACCTCACACAGTAGTTGCTCAAAAAATATTCTTTGATCCTCAAATAATAAAGCATTTAGGCTTAGATCTTCAGATAGCCTTAATCCTTTTTGTACCTTTCTTCCACACTCCCACGTCCTCTCTCACATCTTCTTCAAAACATTTTACATATATACTTATTCATCAATTAGGTCAGCCTAATTAGATGAAAGAAAAGTAATCAAAACACTCTTGTCGACACCATATATGATTTAAAACATTCTATCCATGTAGTGCATTATACCAAGTTGGATAACATTCAACTAGTCTCCTTAAGGAATTGCATACGTTAGGTTGGCTAAGTGGTGCAGGAGCACCTTGCTCACTAGATGCCTCTAATTGGAAAAATTGTAAAAAATAAAATTTCAAGTGTAAAACTATGTAAATATTTGTAAAATGTCATGAATTGGTCATAAATAATGTATTTTAATTCACAAATAGGTGACTAGGTGGGAGAAATATGGAGAAAGCAAAAATTGGAAAAAATGTAAAAGTTACCAATTATGTAAATTGCAAAAAAGTACAAAAAATTAGAAGTTGAAGAGTCTTTTGGGAAATTTGAAGGGATAGGTCAATGAAAGAAGTTTAAAAGATAGTCATTGGTTGGGGAAACATCTATAAAAGTAGTTGTAAGGTGGGAAAGTGATTATCTTTGTATTCTTGAAGAGTTCATATCAATAAAAGTACCTTATTTAACAAATTGCAGTGTTTATTTCCATTGTTTCTCTAGTCACAAAGATTGTACAGTATTTTGGGGTCTTGAACCTCATTTTTTTAAGTTTAATAAGGAAATTATTTTTCATTTCCATCCATTTTGTGAGGAATCTATTAAGTATATTTCTTGTTTAAGTAGAATTCATTGAACTCAATTTGTAACCTTATATAGGGTTTTGAGAGTCTAGTCAGATCTTAAATGACTACTCCACTGATTAGGGATTTGTAGTTCAGTGGAGTAGGTTTGTATATCATCCTTTAGGTTTTTTTTGGTTTATTTCTATAGGAGAAGGCGAGATTACAATGTGAAAGCTCATGTCCTGACAGAAAAATAGTGATTTCCTTGTAAAAATGAATGACTCCAAGATGCTAAATGATGTAAAGGCATGCAAGAAGTGTGTGAGAAGGTTTATAAATTTTTTTCATGTATATTTTAACATGTTTGAATAGTTTGTATATTGGTTTGAGGTTTGTAGCATGCATTTCCAATAAACCCTCACTCTTTGGTGTTACAAAAAGCCTAGAATCAAGGGTTTTATATAACAATGATTATTTGTGCCTTTCTACTTATATGAGTTGTTGAATCTTGTGTTTTGAGACTTGATAAAGGAATATTTTAATCTATTTGAGGTTGGTGAGTAAGTTAGATGGTACTTGCTTTGTTAAGTAGGCCTATTTGAAGCCTAAATAAAATGGGACAGTCAATTTTCAGTTGATTCTTTTTAAAACACTAGTTTATTTTGTTGAATTATGTTTAATAAGGATGAAATGGGTTCCCAAAAATGTATTTAGTATATGGATATTCAATGTGGTTTGCAAGATACACCGAATTTAGTGTTTTGGCACCTACAAACAAGTTTGGTCTTTGAGTGCAAGAATTTGAGAATCTGATAAAATAGAGTTATAGGGTAGTGTATGTGGTTTTTTTATATCAAAATGATGATGGTTAAAGGTGTTTCAAGGTCTTGTAAGAGTTAAAAGTAAGATTGAGTGAATGGTTGTCTTTTTGCCTCATTGAAACAAGTTGAAATGAAGAGTAATTTGGTGATTAGTGAATGATTTGGTTGGTTCAGTGATTTCCAATAGTGTTATTATTTTTGGTTTAGTAATTTTGATGAAGGTAAAGATAGAATTGAGTATGATAAAGGTTAAGAATATTGATGTGTTGATTTGGCTTATTGGTAGTCTTGTGGTTTAAAGTGAATTTGATGGATTTTAGTGAAATAAATAAGTGAATTTTTGGTGATTTTCTAAATGGATCTTCTCAGTTTGAGTTTGGGTCTGAAGCACCCTTGATGATTTATTGTTGTTGATATATTCTCTTGCATCACCAAGACTAGAACATATACTTCACAAAATCTCCAAACCAACATACAATCCTCAAAGAAAACACCTTCCAGATCTGAGATCACATCAATTTCTCATCATACTACCATTATAGAAACTACCATTAAAACTACAACATTAGAATGTTCTCCTTAAGAAAATGTAGTCTCCCACACTAATATTCCAAGCAACGAACAATAGTAAAATTTATACAGAGTTGAACTCTATCAGAGATAACTTTCTTCTCACAAACCAAAACTTCTCAAGGTCTAGGATATAGTTGTTTGAATGAGACATGATAACATGGTTAAGAGATTAGAGTCATATTTGTTCTTTGGTGAATTTCAGACTCAAATACCAACACACTAGTTCAACACAAAGGAACATTATCGACAATGAATAGCTTCCGATAAACTAAGTAAACTTCCCATATAGCTTTTTCCCTATTGACATCAATGAAAACACATGAACAACCAACAAAAACCATCTACACTTCATACTCATGTTGCAAGGCTCCATAATTCCAACACAGTTTTCTCACTTTGTTCCCAACTCTCCTTTGATAGTCTTACTCACTCATGTAGATGAGGTGAGTTGTTTATGGCATCAAAATTTTTTCCACTTGAACTACCATTACTTGCAGCAACTAAGTCAATATGACATGGTTTTAGGGTTTCCTTCTATTTGATTTTCTAATGGAGTTTACGAAGGATGCATTCTTGGTAAGCATTTTGAGGAGAAATATGATAAAGGAAAAGCATGGAGAGCTATAGATATATTGGAGTTGGTACAAAATGACCTGAAAAGACCATTTCCACAACCATCTTTTAGTGGGGTTAGATATGTCTTGAAATTTATTGATAATTTTTCTAGATACACTTTGTTCTATTTTCTCAAACAAAAGTCTAAGGTCTTTGATCTTTTTCTAGATTTCAAAGATTTTGTAGAGAAATAATTTGGGAAGTTCATCAATACTTTGCATATAGATGATGGAGGAGAATATTTTAACAATTAGTTTGAACACTTTTGTGCTTCAGAAGGAATCAACATGCAACACATAGTTCCATACAATCCTCAGTAGAATGGTGTTGCAAAATGAAAGAACATATCATGAAAGGATATGGAAAATTATATGATACGATCCAAATCTTTGACACATCAACTATGTGTGTTACATCTAGAATCGAGTTCCTCACAAAGTTGTAAAGGGAGTAACTCCTTTTCAAGCTTGGACTAATCGAAAACCCACAGTTAAGAACTTTTGATTGTATGGTTCTCTTGCATTGACCCATATTCTAGCAGAGAAATGAAAGGCTATGGATCCATAGAGAAATACTTACATATTTTTTGGGTATCTAGATGATGTTAAAGGTTATAGGCTTCTCCATCACAGCACTCATGAATTTTTTACTGAGAGGAGTGTTCATTATGAAGAGAGCTCTTCTAGTTATTCTCCTACAACTTCTCCATCCATTATCATATTGGATACTTTACATGATGTTGAAAATTATTTAGAGGATATTAATCCTCCTAATATTGATGAGGAGTCTTCTTCCTCCACTTTAGATGGTGAGAGTGATGATGAGGATTCACATTCCTCTTCCAATCATCATTTAGATGTTGATGATTCTTCTCTAGATTCTCTAACCTCATCACCTCTTTGGGCTCGACAAACATTGGAGTTAGCAAGTGATTGGGTTGGTGATCCATCAGACACAAGAATAAAATGGTCATAATTATATTAGGCTCCACATCTTTTTGTTGCTTCAGCTTCTAATCCATAGTATTTTTGAGAAGCTTCTGGTATTCACAAGTGGGATAATACAATGCAAGAAGAGTTCAACTCCTTAGAGAGGAATCACACATGGGATTTAGTCCCTCTTCTTAAGGGAAGAAAAATTGTTTGATGCAAGTGGATTTATTAGACAAAATTTGTAGAAAATGGGTTGGTTGACAAGCACAAGGCTCACTTGGTAGCAAATAATTCTCTCAAATTCTTGGGATCCACTACTCTGAAACTTTTGCTCCTATTTCTATGACAAATTCCATCTAACTTGTCCTTGCTATAGCTGCAACAAATCATTGGTAAGTTCATCAGATGGATGTGATGATTTCCTTTCTTGATGGGAAATTTAGGAGGAAATATACATGGAGCAACCACAAGGGTTTTTGCAAGATCATTCACTTCTATGTAGACTTCAAAAGTCTCTCTATGGCCTCAAATAGGCTCCTTGAGCTTGGTATGCCAAGATGTACTCCTTCCTTCTAATAGTTGGGTTCAAACGATGTCATTCCAATTGGAACATATACATTCTATAGTAGGATGACACTCTCACATTATCGGTACTATATGTTGATGACTTATTGATCATAGGGAGTCACTCGTCCATCATGAAGGTAGAGAAAACTACTCTACATGATAGATTTCTGATGTCAAACGTGGGCCTTTTGAATTACATCTTGGGGATTAAGATCACTCAATAATCTTTAGGCATCCTATTGATGTGTTTTTTATGCACTTTTCAACACAGGCAGTGCGTAGGTGCACCACTTCTCTTGAAAGGCAATCTTCCACAATCATATTGAAAAACACTATCCCAAGGTCTCTAATGTCAGGTCTTGATAGTGCTTGAAATATCTTAGTTGTTTGATGTGATTTTCTAGAATCACAAGGAGGTCTTATAGATGAGTTACAAAGCATGGGAAGTTGGGTTTGCAAATGCAGTTTCAAAGTGTTGCAAGTGAATGAACAGTGGCTGTCCACTCAAAACAACAAGCTGAAACTCATCAAGTTCATTTGATTTAGCTTCATGGTGATGCTTTGGATCCTAATATAACTAAGGATTAAAAGAAATATCAAAAGGAGAAGGGTTAAGAAAGTTATTCTAATCCTAAGCTACGAATGAACAGTAACAATGGTGGCTGCTAAAGTAGACAAACCTCCTAAACTGGGTTTTTCTTGGCCAAGAGAAACCTACAGTTGCACAAAACCAATGCAATCTTCTAAGGACTGTAGATTTTCACATTACATACACACATCATGTACATGCAATCGAACTAAGTTGCAACAATAAAGGAAAGAGGCTCAAACTAGCTTTGCAAAGTGATTCATCATCAATGAACCACAAAAATCATGAGCTGGAAGTTCATCAAATACTAAAATAGCAAACACAATCACCAGTCTCATTCAAGAAACTAACACTAAAACTAACATGGAAGGTGAACCATGCATACATAAAGAGAAAACTCAAAAGGAACACCCATAAATCATGCAACGTTGCTTTCTATTGCTGCAAAATGTCTTTACATCAATTCTCCAACCCTTACAAATGAGGGGCAATCCCCTATTTATAGTTTTCCAAAGCCCAAATGAATGGCCCGGATTTGTTTACAATAGGGTTTCACCTACCCCACAATATTCAATAATTAAAAATACATTCCTTGTCTTTTCTCTGTTTTGTCATCTAGTGCCAGTCACTGTAGCAATTTTGTCATTTAGCTAATTTCCCTTTTCACTGTAGCAAAAACTGCCTAAAAGCTGCATTTTTACTTGATGTGTTTGCAATGTTCTTCCTTCAATCAAACAAGCCCGTCGATGATTGGCATCAATGGATTGGTTGCCCCTGATGAGTGGACAACTGCCTTATGCTTTCTTCAAGGCCATCCCCTTTCATTTTTGTCCTTGGCCTCCTTGGCAAAGGCCTTCTTCTAATGCTGACCCTGTTGATGGGTGCTATGAGGAAAGGTGGGCATGAAATGAATGGTGATAGGAGCTATGCGCATTCCTTGCTCAACTTTCTTGATGGGTCGCTCTGACGAACCCACGGTAGGCTCCTTGAATCCTACGTACATGAAATTCCATAAGTGATTTCATACAAAAATTAAGGAAAACATTAGTGAAATCTTGCAAAAACCTTGTTAGATTCATCCATGCATCATCAAAATAGCATAATATTCATATTTGGAGCTCATTTGGACAATAAACATTAATTTGGGCTGCTAGGGCTCCACGGATGTTCCAAAATAGCCAAAGGGGGATGAAGCTCCGAAACCACCAAAACTTAATGAAACATTGACAAAACCTTGGTAGTTCACTTAGGCACCACAAACACATCTCAGATCCACCAAAAAGTTGGCCCCAAAGTCAAAAATGTGGAAACCAGACCGACAGGGGTCCATGGATGTTTCTAAAACACCAAAGAGGGATGAAGCTCCGAAACCACCGAAACTTAACCAAATGTTGATGAAACTTTGGCAGTTCACTTAAGCACCTCAGTCACATCCTAGATCCACCAAAAATTTGGCCTCAAAATCAATAATGTGGAAGCGAGATTGGCAGGGGTCCACGGATGTTTCCAAAACAACCAAAGAGGGACGAAGCTCCGGATCCACCGAAACTTAGCAGAACGTTGACGAAACCTTGGCAGTTCATTTACGCACTTCAAACACATCCCAAATCCACCAAAATGTTAGCCTCAAAATCAGTAATGTGGAAATCAGACCGACGGGGGTCCATGGATGTTCAAAACGGCCACAGAGAGGTGGAGTTTTGAAACTACCACGGAGGGGTCAGGCTCTGGAGGCCGGGTCGCCAGGGCCTCACGGATGTTCAAAATGGCCAAAGAGGGATAGAGTCTCTGAAACGGCCACGAAGGGGTTGGGCTCCGGAGGCTGCGTCACCAGGGCTCCACGGATGTTCAAAAATAGCAAAGGGGGATGAAGCTCTAAAACCATCGAAACTTAACCAAATGTTGACAAAACTTTGGCAGTTCACTTAAGCACCTCAAACACATCCCAGATCCAAAAAAGGTTGCCCCCAAAGTCAAAAATGTTGAAACGGGAGTGACAAGGCTCCACAGATGTTTCCAAATAGCTAAGGAGGAAGGAAATTTCTGAGGGAAAGTTCTGAAACCATCGAAACTTAATGGAACGTTGACAAAACCTTGGCAGTTCATTTACGAACTTCAAACAAACACATCCCAGATCCAAAAAAAATTTCCCCCAAAGTCAAAATTGTGGAAACAGGAGCAACGGGGGTCCACGGATGTTTCCATATAGCCAAGGAGGAAGGGAATTTTAGAGGGAAAGTTCTGAAACCATCGAAACTTAACGAAACATTGACGAAACCTTAGCAGTTCATTTACACACTTCAAACACATCCTAGATCCACCAAAAATTTGGCCCCACAATCAAGATTGTGGAAACGGGAGTGATGAAGGTCCATAGATGTTTCCAAATAGCCAAGGAGGAAGGGAATTCAAGAGGGAAAGTTCTAAAACCATCGAAACTTAACAGAGCATTGACAAAACCTTGGCAGTTCATTTACGCACTTCAAACACATCCTAGATCCATCCACAAGTTGGCCCCAAAGTCAAAATTATTGAAATGGGAGCAACGGGGGTTCACAGATGTTTCCAAACAGCCAAGGAGGAAGGGAATTCTGGAGGGAAAGTTCTGAAACCATCGAAACTTAACAGAACATTGACGAAACCTTGGTAGTTCATTTACGCACTTCAAACATGATAGGGAGGCTAGAGGAATCAATCACAGATTCTTTCACTAGGCCTTGTCATAGACCTACTTGGTGTAATTGCTATTCCACCTTAACCTATAGGAACTCTACCTTGTCTAAGTTCCCCTGGTTCTCCTGGCCAACCTCACTATCTTGACAAATTTTGAACAACCAAACCAATCCTTAGTTCAATGCTTCACTCTTGTTTGGCCCTTAATCTGCCCCTAAAGGCCAAACAACCTCAACCTTCTTCTAGGTTCTTGCAGGGGTTTGAAAAGGTTACAAAGACTTCAAATGGCTTGACTAGGGTTCTTAGACAACCACAAGTTTCTATCTTACCATCACTTTCACAAAATGCTCTCCTAGGGTTTGAAAGGCTAGTAGCCTTGAGCCCTCAATTAGGTCTCTGAATAGGGGTAAAATTCTTTTCCCTCCTAAACCCACCAAAGGACCTAGGTTCTTGGCTTAGGAATTGTGTTTCCCCTATCTACACTTTCAAGATTTCTAGGGTTTTAGCCCTACTCATGCCGTATGCTGTCTAAACACCAAATTGGTCAAGAAGCTAGTTTTTCCTTAGCTTTCTCAGGCTGATTTAAGACTGTCAAAAAGTTCTTCTCTCAAATGAATTGATAAAGACTCTTCCTTATCACCATGCATAGCCAAGATCTTCCCCTAAATTCTCCAAAAATAATTTCTCAAAAAGATTTACTCCCCTGCATGTTATCCATGCTGTCCTGTAGCCTTTCCTAGTCGGGCTCTTCACTGGCTCACCTAGGGCAAGGATTTTCTTCCAGCTCCTGCAAAACCAAAAAAAACCTAACACCTACCATATTTACAAGCACAGAGTGTAGGCATATTTCCCAAAAGGCCGTGCAATTTGTACGGTGGGAAGGTGCTCTAGAACTCCATTATTGCAAAACTGCCTGTTACAGGCCTAAAAATGATAGTGAACAAACTATTTACAAATGACAACAGAAAAATATTTACAAAAATAGAAAAATAGTACACAAATCCTGCACAATACTAAATATACATTCTACAAGCAAGATGACAGTAGTATCATGCCATTAAAGCTTAATATCAATGCTAAAAATAGAAAACTATCTTCTTGAACACTGTATTTTTCCAACTTTTCAAAACTCTCACTTAACAAAAATATCTCCAACCCTATCTCCTAGTTGAAGCTTGCCTTAAATAGGCCTTCACAAAAAATTAGATGCCTGGGTCAAGCTCATAGATGACCTAATGATGCAATCTATAAAACCTAATGTGTTTTCAAACACCTTGCCAACTCTTGACAACTTGACACAATGATGTTGTAAGGCTATTGAACCCTTGTCACCTTCTTTCCCAAAGTTCAAAAACAACCCTAAGCACCTAAAGAAATTGTCAACATGACCTTATGATAGCACAACAAAATTAAGAACTTCAAACAAAATAGTCCTTTCCCAGGTGCTCCTGCACCATTCTCCCCCGCTCAGCACAAACAGCTAAGGAACTTTAGGAGAGATCAGAGACACATCAATGCCTTGCTTCTTAAAGTCTACTTATTCTACCCAGGTAGCTTTGAATTCATGCTTATTCTTCCATTTGACAAGATGCTCCATGTACACCTTGTGTCTTGTAGTCTTCTTCACTCTTGACTCCAAGATCTTCTCTGCTTGTAGCTTGTCTTGATGAGGGAAAGGTACATTGTTGATGTCCTTGAGAACTTCCTAACTATTCTAATCCACATCCTTTACTGATGCTATGTACTTGATCAAGTCAGCTACATTGAACACTAGAGAGATGCCTAAATCTGACGGTAACTCCACCTTATATGCATTGTTGCCATATTTGGCCAATACCTTGCACGGACCCACTCTTTTCATCTGTAACTTGGTTGACATTCCCTTCTACAATATGGATTTGTTGAGGTGGACCATAACATAGTTCCCAACTACAAATTGTACATCCTTCCTTGACACATCAACTTTCTCCTTCAACTTTTGGGTTGCTGCTGTGACTGTTTTCTTGACCTACTCATGAATCTCCTTCATGGTCTAAGTGAAGTCTTCTGCATGTCCACTCCTATTCTCCATAGATCCAAGGTCTCTGAGCTCACAAATGCCTCTTGGTTGCATCCCATACACAACCTCAAAAGGACTCTTTCCTATAGTTCTATTGACACTATCATTGTAAGCATATTCAGCTTGAGAGATAACCATATCCCATGTCTATCCAAACTCCTTGGTTAGACACCTTAGAAGATTACCCAACACTCTGTTAACCACCTCTGTTTGACCATCAGTCTGAGGATGGTAAGCTAATCCAAAAGATAGGTTTGTTCCCAATCTGCTCCATAGAGTCTTCCAAAAGTGACTCATGAACTTCACATCTCTGTCATAAACAATGCTTAGAGGCAAGCCATGGATCCTAACAACTTCCTTGAAGAAAAGATGAGCTATGTAGCTGGCATCATGAGTAGTTTTGGAAGGAATGAAGTGACTCATCTTGCTAAATCTGTCCACCACCACATAAACACTATCAAAACTAGTCTTGGTCTTGGGAAGACCTACCACAAAATCCATGCTCACACACTCCCATGGTTTGTTAGGAATGGGCAGAGGTTGATATAGACCCGCATTGCTAGCTCCTCCTTTAGCTTTCATGTATATAACACATTGTTCCACATATTTTCTGACATCTCTTGCCAACTTAGGCCAGTAATAGAATCTTTGTACCAGCTCTAAGGTCTTATTAATGCCAAAATTCCCACTAAGACTGCCATTATGCTTTTCTTGAATCAGATTTTCCCTCATTGACCCTCTTGGAACACATAACTAATTACCCTTAAATAACAGTCCATTTTGCAATGTATACTCAGAATATTGGCTATGAAAGTGATTCTCAAAATTAGAACATACCTTATAAGCTTCTGAGAAGTCTTCATCTTCACCATAGAGGTCCTTGAAACACTCTATTCCAATGCTCTTGAGCTGTATCTCTTGTACTGTTAGCAATCTCCTGCTTAATGAATCTGCCACCTTGTTCATTTGTCCCTTCTTGTGCTTGATAGTGAATGTGAAGGCTTGGATGCATTCCATCCATTTCAAATGCCTATTACTTAACTTCTCCTGGGTGTTGATATAACTAAGTGCCTGGTTATTAGTAAAAGCCACAAACTCTTTGGGTAACAAATAATGCCTCCACTTCCTAAGGGATTGCACTAAAGCATATAATTCTAGATCATAGGTAGAGTACTTTTGCTTGGCTTCATTGTGATTTTCACTAAAGAAGGCTACAAGCCTACCTTCTTGACTAAGTACTCCTCCTACTGCTACTCCACTTGCATCACACTCAATTGTGAACAACTTGTCAAAACTAGGCAATAATAGAATTGGTTGAGTTGCCACTTCTTGTTTCAATTTTTCAAACCCTTTATCAGCCTCTAGAGTCCACTTAAACTTTGTTTTCAGACCACCTTTGATAGTATCTAGGACTGGTGCACATATTCCACTAAAATTCCTTATGAATTTTCTATAGAACTGAGCTAAACCATGAAAAATTCTTACCTCTGTTGCTATGGTTGGTGTGGGCCCATTTAGGATGGCTTCCACCTTGCTTGGATCCATCTTTAACGTTCCTTGAGATACTACAAAACCCAAGTACACAAGTTCCTGCTTGAAGAATTCACACTTCTCAAGATTGATTGCCAACTTCTCCTCTTGCAACCTTTTTAGAACCATCTCAACATGCTTGAAGTGTTCTTCTACTGTCTTACTGAAAATCAATATGTCATGAAGATATACTACCACAAATATCCTTATGAAATCCTTAAGCACTTCATTCATGAGCCTTGTGAACATGTTAGGGGCATTTGAGAGGCCAAATGGCATCACTTTCCACTCATATAACCCATCATTTGTCTTAAAATCTATCTTCCACTCATCACCATCCTTAATCCTGATCTGATGGTACCCACTCTTGAGATCCAACTTAGTGAAATAATGTGCTCCTCCAAGGCAATCCATCAAGTCTTCTATTCTATGAATTGGAAACCTATACCTAATTATGATTCTATTTATTGCTCTAGAATCAGTACAAAGTCTCCACTTACCTCCCTTCTTTGTTGCTAAAACCACTGGCACTGCACATGGGCTGATGCTCTTTTGAATTAGTCCTTGATACAATAATTCTTGCACTTGCCTAGCTACCTCTAGGTTATGCTCAAGTGTAAGTTTATATTCTGCTTTGTTAGGCAATGAGGCTCCAGGTATGAAGTCAATTTGATGACTTATTGCTCTCTTTGGTGGTAAAGTTATAGGTGTACCATCACTAACTATGCTCTTGTACTTATCAAGCAACCTTTGGACTACTTCTAGTAAGACTATCTTTTCAGCCTTTTCTTCCTCTTTGGACTACATCATGATCACATATCCTTCATTCCCTTGGTGTAGGTCCTTAAGGAACTCCTTACCACTGCTCAACATGATGTTAGGTACCTTTGACTATCCTTCATCTTCCTCTGTCAATGACTACAGTTTGAAGGTTCTTCCATTCTTCTTGAATGAGATGGTGTTCTCTTTCCCATTATAAATGACACTTTTGTCATATTGCCATGGTCTGCCCAGTAGTAGATGGAATGCATCCATGGGTAATACATCACAAACCAGCTTATCTTTATATCCTCCAATTGAAAATTCCATTTTTACTTGCTCATTAACCAAAACACTCTGCCCTTTGTTCAGCCATGTGACCTTGTAGGGGTTAGTATGAGGTGACTTCTCCAATTTCAGCTTAGTTATTGCCTCCTCTGAGATTATATTGTCTATTGAACCTAAATATACAATGACTTTGCACACTTTTCCAAGTATCTTGCACCTTACTCTAAAAAGAGCTCTTCTTTGCTTAGGTTCCTCTTTGACTGGCTACCTGATCAAAACTCTATTAAACATTAGATTCTCTCCTACCTCTGATTCTATATGACTGATTTCAGATGCTTTAGGACTCATGGTTTCCTCTTGTGCATAGGCCACTCTCTTTTCATTGCTTGATGAGGAAGCTTTCTTTGGGCATCTATAAGCAGGGTGACCTAGTTGGTTACAATGATAACACTTCATGTTTGCAAAATAGGAACTGCTCCTGCCTGCTCCTCTTCCTCTGTTTGAACCTCCTTGAGGTCCTCTTCCTCTGTTGTATCCTCCTCTTAAAGATGTTTCACCTCCATGCTCAGTGATTTTTGATTCTCCTTGATTTCTTTGGTCACTACCTCTTCCTTGGTAACCAACACATTATCCTCTTTGATCTCTGCCTTTGCCTCTACCCTTAGAAGACTGATCTTGCTTCCTCTTGTTCCTTTCCTCAATCTTTATGGCCAACTAATAACATTGGTGGACTATCTTGGGACTTAGTAAAGCCATATCTTCCTGAATGTTCCATTTCAAGCCATTAAGGTACCTAGCCACCTTGAGACTCTCATCCTCTGTCACATTAGACCTCATACAAAGCTTTTGGAACTCTTCAGTATAGGTGTTTACATCTTGGTCTTTCTGCCTTAGACTTTGCCTCTTCTTTTGCAACTAAATCTCATAGTCATATGGCTTGTAGGCTTCCTTCACCTTAGCAACCATTCCTTTCCAAGTTGATATGGGTTGTTTGCCTTCTTTCTCCCTTTCTGTCTGAATGAACTTCCACCATGTCAAGGCTGATCCTCTCAATCTTGACTTAGCAACCTTCACCTTCTAAGCTTCAGTGACTCCATCACACTCAAAGTGATTCTCCATGCCTTCTATCCAGTCCATGACTAAATCAGGTTCCATTTTTCCACTAAAAAGTGGTATACCTTCAAGTTATTTTCCACTCAAGGCTTTCAATGCCTTCAAGAAAGGCTCCTCCTGCAAAATAGGGTTAGGTTCAAGGGTCTTATCTTCCTCTACAACCTCTTCTTCCTTTGGTACCCTTCCTTCCAACTTCACATTGTTCAATGCTTGCTCAAGCTGCTCTATTCTTTCTTTCAATTGCCTATTTTCTTCCTCCTGACCTTCAACCATCTTGGCCAATTGTGCATTTGTCACCATGGTGAAAGAATCACTTGACTCAACCTCTAACATATATCACTCTTTCCCAAATATTTTTCTTGCTCTGATACCAACCTGATAGGGAGGCTGGAGGAATCAATCACAGATTCCTGCACTAGGCCTTGTCATAGACCTCCTTGTTGTAATTGCTATTCCACCTTAACCTATAGGAACTATACCTTGTCTAAGTTCCCCTGGTTCTCCTAGCCAACCTCACTATCTTGACAAATTTTGAACCAAACCAATCCTTGGTTCAATGCTTCACTCTCCTTTGGCCCTTAATCTGCCCCTAAAGGCCAAAAAACCTCATCCTTCTTCTACGTTCTTGTAGGGGTTTTAAAAGGTTACAAAGACTTCAAAATGGCTTGACTATGGTTCTTAGACAACCACAAGTTTCTATCTTACCATCGCTTTCACAAAATGCTCTCCTAGGGTTTGAAAGGCTAGTAGCCTTGAGTCCTCAATTAGGTCTCTGAATAGGGGTAAAATGATTTTCCCTCCTAAACCCACCAAAGGACTTAGGGTCTTGGTGTAGGATTTGTGTTTCCCCTATCTACACCTTCAAGATTTCTAGGGTTTTAGCCCTGCTCAGGCGGTATGCTGTCCAGACACCAAATTGGTCAAGAAGCTAGGGTTTCCTTAGCTTTCTCAGGCTGATTTAAGACTGTCAAAAAGTTATTCTCTCAAATGAATTGATAAATAATCTTCCTTATCACCATGCATAGCCAAGACCTTCCCCTAAATTCTCCAAAAAGAATTTCTCAAAAATCTTTACTCCCCTGCAAGTTATCCATGTTGTCATGTAGCCTTTCCTAGCCAGGCTCTTCATTGGCTCACCTAGGGCAAGGCTTTTCTTCCAGCTCCTACAACCAAAAAAAACCTAACACCTACCATATTTACAAGCATGGAGTCTAGGAACATTTCCCAAAAGTCCGTACAATTTGTACGGTGGGAAGGTGCTCTAGGACTCCACTACTGCAAAACTACCTGTTACATGCTTGAAAATGACAGTGAACAAACTATTTACAAATGACAACAGAAAAAGATTTACAAAGATAGAAAAATAGTACACAAAGCCTACACAATACTAAATCTACATTCTACAAGCAAGATGATAGCAGTATCACACCATTAAAGCCTAATATCAATGCTAAAAATAGAAAACTTTCTTCTTGAACGCTGTTTGTTTCCAACTTTTCAAAACTGTCACTTAACAACAATATCTCCAACCCTATCTCCTAGTCGAAGCTTGCCTTAAATAGGCCTTCACAACAACTTAGTTGCTTGGGTCGAGCTCATAGATGACCTAATGATGCAATCTATAAAACCCAATGTGTTTTCAAACACCTTGCCAACTATTGACAACTTAACACACTGATGTTGTAAGGCTATTGAACCCTTGTCACCTTCTTTCCCAAAGTTCAAAAACAACCCTAAGCACCTAAAAAAATGGTCAACTTCACCTTATGATAGCACAACAAAATTAAGAACTTAAAACAAAATAGTCCTTTCCCAGGTGCTCCTGCACCAAAACACATTCCAGATCCAAAAAATGTTGCCCCCAAAGTCAAAATTGTGGAAACGGGAGCGATGGGGGTCCACAGATGTTTCCAAATAGCCAAGGAGGAAGGGAATTCCGGAGGAAAAGTTCCAAAACCATCGAAACTTAACGAAATGTTGATGAAACCTTGACAGTTCATTTACGCACTTCAAACACATCCCAAATCCAAAAAAAATTTCCCCCAAAGTCAAAATTGTGGAAACGGGAGCGACAGGGGTCCACGGATGTTCCAAAATAGCAAGAACAAGACAAAATGTAGAAAAGGGAATGGTGGACCTCATTTCTCTGTGAATTTGAATACCCCAAGTAGGTGAATTTGGGTAGGGGGATTTGATCATTTGAAGTTACATGACCAATTTGGGCTTGGAAAATGGGGCATGTAAAATAAGACAGGAGCAAAGCAGTCTGTCGAGAGTGAAAAAAAAATGGGGGTCCCTGCCTACGGTGGGGCGTGTGTGCAAAACATGCACAACAAATGGCGACTTGCTGGGGAAATGCTCTAGAGCGTTTTGATGACAAACTAGAATCACAAAGCTAGCATCTCTGGTTCCGACCTTCACGCTAGGGAAAACAAACTAGATGCCCAATCAAAGGATCAAAACCATTAGCCAACCCAACCTTCAGTATGCTGAAAATCCATGTGTGTGCAATTGTGTTAATTCCCATCCTTCAGTTGTTATAGGAACCCACGCTTCGTCAAATTAAGCTATGTAGTTTATTCTAACTCCAAAAGCATCTAGGACATTGCCTCACTGGTAGTCAGGCATCCATAGCCCCAATGAGGTTGTCATTGTGATTCTCCCAAACATTGCTCTACTACCAGTCGGGCATCCATAGCCCCGGTAGAGTTGCTCGGATATCCCCGAAAAGTTGAATTTTCTCTTTCTTTTAATTTTCAATGTTTTCTTTCTTTCTTTCTTTTCTCTTTTCAGCTCTTTCATTTCAACCTGCAAGCATTGAAGCTCACGCTCAGGGTTGAGAATCATAGTGGTGCTAGAGGAGAATGGTAGATTTTTCACTTAACTAGATTTCACAAAAGGCCCTACAGTGACCGTTAGATTCTTAAGATGTGTAAGAGTTGTAAGATTTTAGAATACGTCAGAGTTAGACTAAACCAACAACTTATCCTCTTTGAATCAAACACCCAAATCACTTGACACTAACAGAAGACCTTCACCATCAACTCTAAAGACTTGATTAGAGTTTGACAAAGAAATACATAGAACAACCCTAGGTGGTAAGTATGGTTGTTGTGCACACAGATGTGCCCAACTAAAAGTAGAGGGACCTCAAGCAAAGCAACAGCAAAGTGAAAGAAAAAAAAAAGCAAACAACCAACAAAGCAAGCAACCTACATCAAACCAACTCACCTAAGGAAAGCAAGAAAGCGGAGTATTTACAGGAAACCTATACTACTCAAAACGGGCTATGTACAAAGATATTTACAAAGCACTATGTTTAGGCAAGGCGAGTTGACATTAACACTCATTGGATTTCACAGTGCATGCACAAAAAAATAGGCGATTGTTGTCATTCTTAAACATGCAAATTTATCTTTATATTCTAAAAAAAGAAATTCAATTTTGTAGCACTCAAGTTCAACCATGCCATCATGAAAAATCAGCAATTGAGGAGGCTCGTTGAACCCATAGTTAATCCATAAACATGTTCATTTTCCCTCATTCCCATAATCAAAATAATAAGTGCAGTTATGAGAAATGATAGGAGCAAGGAAGGATAAAACCTGGATGTCGTCACCTAGAGGTGGCAACATTGGACAGTTGAGAGCAAGCACAATATCCTTGATCATTGCATTGGCAGCATTGGGCAGGTGCAATGGAGGGTGCAGCACTTCAGCCATTAAGCTGGCATAAGGCTGGGAGGATGGGGCAGCAAACAACTCTTCCAATTTTCTAATGGGATCCACAACCTCCACTTGTTGTTCCTCAAGGAAGTACACCTCCTCCGCTTGGGTTTCCATTTCCCAAACTTCTTCTTGATTGTTGTCCTCAAGGGGCAACATGTTGTCCCATCTCCTTCCCAAAGTATCAACCTCTTTGTTATGATGTTCAATGTCATGGGATAATGACATGGACAAAGCTGCCCTATTGCAACTCCCTGAATGTGAAGGAGGATCGATAAAGATTATGGCAGAAGGGCTCCAAGTTGCATCTTGTAGTTGGTCGAGTGCATCTCTGTTAGAGCTATCTCAGCACCTCCACCTTTGTCTTCTTCTTTTTGTTGTTCATGCATCTCATCATGACATTCAATCATTTCCTCTTGCTCACTATCGCTATAAATGGAGAAGGAGCTCCTCTCCCAATCTGGAAACTCTGGTGCATCATTGTTTGTGGGCTCAAGGAATATGTATTCATCACTACCATCTTTTGGGATGTGCTCTTCCTCGACATGAGCATACCTTCGTAGTGCAGCTCCCAATGGAAAGAAGTCATCAATTGACGAAACCTCATCAAGGGGACCAAATTCTACTACATAATATCCCTCCAAAGACTCACCAAAAATACTATCGTTCATGGTGTGCAAATGCTCTTCAAGAGGAAGAACTTCTTGGTGACTGGTGGATAGCATTCTCACTTGATCTACTTCATCACTCAAAATTTTGAGACTGTATTGCTGTCCTTCTTCTATTGCTGCCCCAAAATCCTTTTGAGGACCACCTTCAACTGAGTTGTCACTTGGCTTTAGCTCTTGGTCTTCTACTTCGACCCGAGCAACAAGTAAAGGAGGTCGGGCACTTGGCTGCCTTGCTTGTTCTTTGACTTGTTTGATGGCTTCTTGGCCCAGTTTACATGTGAGCTTCAAGTGTGATGAATCATGAAGCCTACACAAATTTGGTAATAGTAGCACCTACAAATCCACTTGGTATTTTAGCTCTGACCAATCCCTTGCTAATTTGGAGACATGCTGGTCATATATTTCTGCTACTGGGTTCTCATCATCATTCGAAAAAGAAGCTTGATGGTAGACAACCATGGAAAGTGGTTGCTCCCACTCCTCCAAACTTGCATTTTTAGATTCTTGATCTTTGTCATTGGTGAAGGGGAGGCTTTCTAATCTAATTTCACTTATACCTTCATCATCATTTTCTGTTGCTCCAATGTTGTCAACCTTTTGTTCTTCCTATTCTTCAACATCTTCATTGGATGTCCCAGCATGCACGGCTAAAAACTTCATTGGTTCATCTTCACCTACCAATTGCTCTTCTTCTAGAGTGGAGGACTACCCTTGATTGGTGGAGGGAAGGCCTTCTAAATTAATTTCAATCATATTTTCACCAAGGCACCTTGTTGTCCTAATGAAATCTACCTCTTCCTCTTGCTTTTCAACTTCAATGTTTACTGCTCCAACATCAACTTGTATAAAATTTCTTGGTTCATCCTTATTTTGCTGTCCTCTAGATGTTGACATCTCTTTTGCCTCATGGGATGACTTCTCTTCATTGGGATTTGGATGCTCCAACTTGTTCAAATAACCCTTGGCTTGAGCAATGATGTTGTCACATGACGAGCAAGTGAATTCAGAGTGGGGTACATTGTGAAATCTGCACCAACTAGACATCAATATTTCCTCCAATTTTGTTCCATCCTTGCTGATCAAATGTTCCTAGATCAGCTCCCTAAATGCCTTAGCTGCCATGGTTGTCAATTCTTCCTCCAGGTCTGCGGGGGCCAAGGGCTGGTATATTTCCCAAAAGGGAATTTCTCCCTGCAAGACCCTTTCGATTATGCTAAAAAATGTGAGACATCCCAACTCGTTGTGCCTGTGAGTGC